>CM021109.1:547639328-547661479 GCA_007115665.2 Sequoiadendron giganteum
TGTAGTTGCATCTCAATCACATGGAAGTTGAATTATTCTTCATATTGTTGTCATGAATTGGGTTGATCTATTAGTAAACAAGCTGAGTATTTGCTTACTCATTCACCTTCTTTCTAATATGTGATAGTGGTGTTGCTTTGCATGTTTGTTGCTATCATTTTCATGCCTAAATTGTAGGCATTGTAGTTGCTTGTCTATTGTATAAGCAACAACAAGATTTCTTCGTTTTGGATGCCACAATCTCTCTCTTTTTATGAGTTATTCCTTGTGCATCATATCTGCTTTTAGTGAGCTATTATATCTGCAATTTCCTATCCAATTAGTGAGGGAGAGTCTTGAGATGTAAGAGAGTTTAAAATATCTTTTGAGAGGAAGAAAATGCCAACTTGAAAGATAAGAAGTTGCGAGTCTTTGATAGAAAGAGTTGCTATTGAAAAGGTGTTGTGACTGCAACAAGTCAAAATGGAAAGCTTTAAAACAGGCATGAGGATAATCTTCTCTTTATTCTTATTTTGAGAGTGTTATGACTTGATTGTTTGGGTTAGTTATGTTAGTGCATAGAATTAATGTTTACTTTGAAAGAAAAGTAGAACTATATACTTGTTTATATATTGTTTGTAAGTACTCCATGATAGGAGAGACAGTTTGTCTTGGTATTTAATTATACTAGATATGTTGAAGACATAGGTATTTAAATATACTAGATATGTCAAAGAGATTGTTTGACATAGGTATTTAACTATACTAGATATGTTTGAACATGGGTTGCTCATAGCTAGTTATTTAATTATAAATAACTAGTGGGTTACTTCAGGGTTGAGAGGTTTAGTGAAACCTAGTTAGAGTTGTTGCTTGATTAGTGCCAATACACACTTAAATACAAAGTTATCATATTGAGAAGAGTATGCTCGTAGTTTAAACCCTTTAATTCAAAGAGGTGATACTCTTAAATGGAGTCCTCTATTTTTATGATAACTATTCGATTGAGGCCATGCATTGTGTTTGTATTTACTCCATGATAGGATGGATGTTTTTCATAGGTATTGTTACTGTACTAGATATGATCAAACATAGACAAGCTTAAAGAACACTCATAGCTAGATACTTAATTATGCTAGATGGCTAGTAGGTTACTCCTGGGGTTGTTATCCAGTGAAGGCAGGGAACTAGTAGGTTACTCCTGGGAATGTCACCCAATGAAGGGAGGGAACTAGTAATTTGCTTTATGAGTTGTGTTTCCTTAGTTTGTTTAAGAAATAGGTTATCCTGGGGAGTAGCTTGCCCATGGAGAGGGATTTACTAAACTAATATATAATGGACTTAAGTCAAAATGAACTTTCCATAGTGTAGGTGAATGGTAGACCATCACTTGAAGTACTGAGCAAGAACACTTTGGCTAAAGTAGTGGGGATGTCCGATGACTCCACTGTGAATAGAGTGTAAGTTGAGACTCCACTGTCAGTTCATCGTGTCTACTTAAATAAATGAGGGCTACCTAGTGTAGGTTATAAATCCTAGTCATGTTTGATACAACACTAAGCTCAAAGTGGTATGTCGTACAGGTTTACCCAACCAATACCTTCATCGAAGGGTAGGTCCATCTATCATTGATAGATGTGTGAGGGACTGCATATGAGTCTATGGTTAGCGAAAAAATGCTTGAGTGATGGTTCTCCTCCTCAGCAGGCGACAGAGGACCAAGGTTTTGAAAGGCAGATTCTCAAACCATATATATCTTATGCTCCGAAGCTCGGTTGAGTTGTGGTTGTAATAGAGTACATTCTTGGAATATTGTAATTTGTGAAATTATCATATTAGGATGAAATCTCTATTGAATGTTATAAAACATATTTTGTTCATTATGAAATCTATATTATTGGAAGATTTATGTAATTACTTTGGAATGCAATGACAATTTGGAAATTATGTTATTTCAATTATGCATGTAACTACATTATTGGAAGATTTTTTTTTATTGCTATGACATGGCATCATGTTTTATTCACTTGAGGTAAAAACATTGGAAGTTTTACTGTGAAGAGCATCGAGGTTGTTACATGTGGTATTAGAGCAGCCAGGTTCAACACTAGAACCTATGAGCTCATTATGTAAATGTTACGTAAACCTTATCGAAAGATAATGAGTGAAATGTTCTTATGCCAAGATGGCAAGAGAAAATAACATGGAGAAATGAAAAGGAAGATGAGATTCCTAGAAACTTGTTTAAGTTTGGGACTAGTTAAGAGTCATCCCTGGAGTGGAAACTCCTAAACCAACAACTTTTTATTATATCCCCTTGGATTGTGGAAGAATATGCAGTCACATTATGTAGGAAGGTTAGGAAGTATAACCAATATATACCTTCGTACTACAAGATAGATATAAAACTCTAAAGGATAGAAAAGATTGAGGGAATCTCCCTTATTGATTGCAACCTATAAAGAGTCAAGGATTCTTGGATTTAGGAAGAATGATACAAATCCATGAGTATGCATTGTTGGCATAAGGATCGAAGAAGAAAGTCAATAAAGGAGGTATCCAAGAGGTTGGAGAACTCTGGACTTGAATCTAATTTATGTGCAATACTATGAACTTGTAAGAAAGAGATAGTATCTTAGGAGTAAAGGAAAAGACCAGAATGGTCAGAAAAGAAGTAATCAACAAAGTGGACATATTTCCACCAACCTAAATTGACTAGAACAATTTGAAGTTTTGATTAAGATGAGGGGAAAGGAACCAAACAACCTTAGTATCTCTGAAGGTTATGAGAGAATAAGTTACCAAGAATTGGGTCAAAGTCACTTGAATAGGTGATTGCGAGAAAGAAGCTTGAAAAGGTAAAACCTATTGATCCGACAAAGGTTTTGATAGTACATAGATGGGTTCCAGTATAAGTAGAACTCACCAATGTGTCAACAAGAAACCAACATACGTTAGAGGTTCCAAAAATAAATGGAATGCAATATGACGATATGTGTCAAATCAATAGAAGTTGAAAGAAAAACAACGCTCTGAGTTGAAGAGTATATCGACAAAAGAGGCTTGTGAGCATGGAAGTTCCTCCACCAAAAAGGATATTGAAAAGAGAATTAGAATAATATAGAGCCTCTTAACTTGTAAGTTGTTGATTATTCATTAGATCTCTTATTGGATGATAAAAAATGTTGAATCTATGAGATAGAAATCCACGATGAATGTAACTTTGGGAAAAAAGTATATTCAAGGTATGCCATTAAGGCAAGAAAAAAGCAATAGAAATCCAACAAAAAGGAATAACAAATCATTTCAAGGAATCAAGTGTTTGTTAAGAGATCAACTTTAAGTTGATCGAATGTTGTGGAAACACTAAGGGGGAAAATAAGAGAGTGGATTGACTCGGATTAAGTACCCCGCCCAACGAAAAGTGTGGATACATTTTCAATTTGGAAGAACTCTGAATTCTTAGTAAGTCACAATAACAATTAAGCCATGTACTTCATGACCACAAGGATTAGGTATTGAAATTTTGGGAGAAAAATAGTGGGAAAGGTCAAGAGTTATGACCTATTATCACACCATACCTTGAATATAAATTGATTGTTATTGATTGCTATTGTCATTGATGCCTTAGAAAAGGATAGGAGGATAATTTTATCATGAAAGGGAAGATCATTGTCTATGGATAGACAAGGGAAGATCTAGATTACTCATTAAAATAGAATGAAAGTGTCTCTAAACTCCTATATACCTAATATGGGGGATTTAGATAATAATGTTATTTCTATACATTGGTAGTGATACTACATATTATGAAATATATCAACGTCGTGAAGTGACTTGACACTATAGCTTACTATGCTAAGAGACCTTGGGAATGAAAGGATTAGCTATAAAGCCATTGAGGAAGTATATAAGATACAATGTGATGTTAAGAGAACCACATCAAGTATCTTTATGGAACGATCATTTGATCATACCTTATACTTGAATGAAACCCTAGGTTTGGAATAACCTAATTGGGATGAGAAGTTCATTTGATTTGAGAGAGAAACCTTAGGTTAAGTTTTACCTATTTGGTTGAGATATGTTCTAGACTACTTGTTGATACCAATAGGTTGGGAATAACTTACTTGGTTGGTACATTGAGTCCTAATTGGAATACATGGGTTTAGAGTAACCTATGTAAGTCGGCTAGTCATTTATTGATGGCTTTATCCTAGGATTAGGGTATAATGAGGTTGGGACTCACCTATGTGATTAAGTGAATCAATTGAGATAGCGAGAAATGTTCATGTTTGGAAATTAAGTATGCAATTAAATTTGATATCTTCTAGGAACCAACGTGATTGAACGAGGATTAAGACTCAAAATTAGTACCAATTTTATCAAGAAAATTAGATTGAGTTGAAAGATAGATTACATCTTTGAAAATAATCCGAGGATAAAAGAAATCCATAGAATGGATGTCCTAAGATAAATGGAATTTATCTCCGAAAAACCCCTAACCATTATTCTTGGGAATTAAATGTGGCATGAGTCCAAAAAGTAGGTTTTCACTTAGTCAAAGAATAGACTTTTGTGGGATGTAAAAGAGCCTATGTACTCAAAATTTGGAAGAATTAAGGGATGGAATGAGAAAGTTGATGTCAAAGGTAGGACATTGGGGTGACAAAGTTATTTGTCGGGTGAGGAACCACTAGAGCCTAGAAAAAGATGGAGTAAGATATTGCTGAGTATATAGCAAGATAATATCTAGTGTGTGATGAGCTCCAAATATGCTCATAATTTGAATATCATGATGTATTTTTAAATATCCTTACTCTTTTGTTGATGGTTGTTTAAACTCTTTGATTATATACTTTTTATCTAAAATCGGGTAGTATCCTGTAGCAACACATTCCTATATTCCTATAGCTTAACATCTCTGTGTGTCTATATTTATTGCCCTATTTGACCTCCCAAATGACTGATATAATGCATGTGTTTTTTGGATAATGAAATGGATTTAATGTGTGTGATTAATGAATGTGTATCGTGTTATTATGTGTGTACTTTCTTTCGCTTTTGTCGCCATGTGTATCATAGGTTGTTGAAAGAGGCATGAACGAGTCAAAGCGCAGCAGATCTTGACCCTGCAGTAAAGTCCATTTCCAGCATGGCATCGAGGAAGTTGTTCTAACGAAGACTCGCTGACCGAGACATTGGGAGGAAATCTAAATGGTCATTAATCTAGGAAGAGTGGAATGCTAGATTCTCTCTGAATCGGTTGAACAAATATGCTTTCATTTATGAGAAGTATGTTCCTCGATGTCAGGAGGCATTTATGTCCACGTCTTTCTCTATTAGAGTTAGGTAGTTAGTTGCTTTTCTATAAATAAGTGTTCCTCATGCATGAGTGAACAAATTAGACTAGACTAAAGACAAGGGAACATAACAAAGTGTGTTAAGATTAGTATTATAATGAGAAATAGATTTTTGTGTTAGTTTTCTTACAAGCAGAATGATCAATGTATATGATTCCAAGTTTATGAATAAAAGCTAATGAAGTTTTGAGTTCAATTCTTGCATAAACTGGTTGATGCTTGCTAAGGGGGCCCACTTAGTGAGTATCTATAGTTAAGTGTTTATTTCCTGTTGATTATAAGTTAGAATTTCATTCTCGAAGGTTTCAGCACAAACTCAGTCTTATATTGTTCCTGCAGCATCGGGAATCCATCCTTGTGTTTGTTCCTACAACATAAGACTAGTTCATAGTTTGTTCCTTAGTAATAGTTGTCATGATTTATGCTTTGATTAAGTTATGCTTAAGTTAAGAAGACTTTACATTACATTCTTGCATCATAAGTAGAATTCCTTCGAAGCATTTATTTCTAGTAAATTGTGGCTAAAACTGGTTCTTAGTGCACATACAGTGCCACTCCATTTCAAGTATGCGTTCCCTGGTTTGACAATGTAAATGAACGACCATAAGAAGATGTTAGTCACCTGCTGGAATGTCCAATTCCCAAGTTAGGATTTTCCATGAATTTTATATTCTTTTGTGGGCGACAACCAGAGTGCCAGAATATGAAGACATGTTGTTGTCATTAACAATACATGTGTACTTTTTTGATATTCTAAAAGGGTAGTGGTAGAATGCAAGACAGTTTAACCTGTCTATGATGGTGAAACTAACATAATATTGTGGTGGGCAATCTCGCCAAGGTAACCAACGTGGTTGGAAACCTGACATGGGATTTTCGTCTTGAATAATATATTGTGTGAGGTATTGTTTAGTATTCCTGAGAAGGTTGTCTCAGTTGTGAACAAGCAAATAATGATACGATTGTGTGGACCATGATCATACTACAAACATTCTAGTGAACGAATGTGCAATATATTATTGTAGTCGAATAAGCAAAAGAGGAAAACCAAATCTTGAATGATTTTATGAGTACTTACAAAATTCTAACATTGAGGTTTGATCCATTATATGGAAAGGAAGGTTGGAAACTCTATTAGGCTGAAATAGGCTAGGGAATAGGGTTAACCTTAGACTTGATAATTTGTCAAAAAGGAGTAATGGATCGAAAAGATCAATGAAACTTTGGCAATACAAAGCTTAAGTATAAAGCAGTATCAGGAATTGATAGATGTCCAAGAGCAATGTTGTGCTCAAGACGGGAAAAGTAAGCAAGGCCATTACTTTTGGTTAAAGTAAACAGGTGTGCAAGTGATGGGCGAACTCGACTTTTGAGTTATCTATAAGTGTAAATACCAAAGGGAATGATAGGACCCACTGTGCAATGCGTAATGCATCATTATTTCTTTTTTATTTGGATTATACTAAGGATAAATTTGTGATCCAATGAGAACGTGCATTATAGTCACTATAGAATAGGTGTCATGTCTTGTTCAAATAGTATTGTACATGTGATGTACATAAGAGATATTCTTAATACAACACGTAAGCTCTTTGAGAGAGTAAGTATGTACATGATACATACAATTTTTCCCTATGCGATAGCAAGGAAATTCGATGCAAGGTCCAGGAAGGACAAGGTTGCAAGGAGTGACGCTACATAGGATGAATGTTTTATAAATCTTAAATCTTTTCAAAATAGTAAGTAAAACTTTATTTGACTTTATTTGTATGTTAAAGTGTTATAGATCATTGAGGACGATAAGTCACAAGGGGGGAAGTATGTTTTGATTAAAGGTAAAAGATGGGTTTCGAAGGGGCCCATAACCCTTTACATCAAAAAGCAATTGTTAGCGAGAGAAAAAAAGACATCAAACAACAAAACAACCCACCCACAACAAGACCACAATAAACAGTCAGTTGTTAACGGGTTTTGAAGGGGGGAAGTATGTTACACCCCAATTGTGTAATTACTATCTACTATTACTAGGTAGGGTAATTTGTGAATGTAATGTGAATTCAATGGATGAATAAATTATGTATGTACTTTGTTATCACTGCTTTATAAATGAATGTCATCTCATTTAGTGTTAGATGAAGGAATGCATTTATGTGATTGGATGAATATTGTATTAATATTCTAAGGAGATGTATTATGTGTAATGCATATTTTGTTGAATAATTGACTACCTTGGTCATATTTTGAAAATGTGGATGCAGGTACATGTTTATTCCTCTAGGTGGAGGGGAAGTATCACTCAAGAGAAGGTCTTGGTCAGGTTACCAGTAATGTAACCTATCTGAGCTTACACACACCACAATAGAATAATTGAGTCAAGTTATCATGTGGGAAATAGGTAAGTCATCCTTAGTGTAATGTATCTGCATTAGTAAGGGTCTTGATTTCTACTGAATGCATGTTTGGATGATGTTTATCTGTTTGAGTTTGTGAGACCTTCTTTATCCTACTATGCTTGTTTATGTATTGGGATATATGCATACATGCATATGTCAACATACTCGTATAATGGATATAATGGGATGTCCATATGTCAGCATACTCGTATAATGGATATAATGGGATGTCCATACGAGTACAACGATATACATATAGATATGCATATATGTTTATAAACAAGTGATTTGATGCTTTAGTCGCATAGGTCATGATCGTTCAAATATTGAATGGATCATTTGACTGTCATGATGAAGGATACTATAAATATATGTTTGTATATATGTAAATACACACGTAAGCATAAATTCTTAATAGAGGGGTGTGTGTGTATATATATGTATAGATATAGATATGTAATATTATCGTATGACTATTGACTTATTTGTATTTCATTTGTAAGTCAAATATATTCTTACTTGATTGACATTTGAGAATGTGTGTGTGTGTGTGTGTGTTTGTGTGAATATATTTACGTATATGTATATAAGTGTATGATCAAACATATATATATATGATAATACATGTATACGTATGTATACGTGAGCAAAGAGGAGTATGTATATATATATATATATATAATCGATGATATATATCATAATATTGTCTTGTGTATATAATAGAGATTTATATGCCAATATTATCGAACTTCCTTTTGGTGTGTATATATGTAGAAATGCATATATATATATATATACATATATAAATACAAGTAAGCGTTAATGCTTAAATAGGCATGTGTATATCTATATATATATAGTATGTATTATAAATATATATTTCCAAATGTTTATTATGTGAATGTTACTCATTATATATCGAATGTATATATAAACTTGATGCCACCATATATTTATACATTGGAGAAACATGTATAAATGTATATAAGGATTTGTATATACATGCTGATATATATAGCGGTGAATAAAAACCAAGAGGTGGAGTTTGCGAGTACGATTATTTATAATACAAATAATACTATTCTATATATATGTATGGAGCGCACAATAATAAGAGATTATTGTAATACATAGCACACAAAATGGATGACTAAAGGCAGAGACTTGAGAAGTCTTAGATGCAACAAGTATATGAGTATTTGATGTGCTATACCAGGGGTATACATGACAACACAATGGTAATCATAAATTGCATAAAGCATATAGAACACTAGTATTAAATCTATAGTTTTGACTAGCATTTTATAGGGCATTGACCATAAGCATATGTATGTATAAATGGTGATTTCACTTAACAATCATTTACTTTGAAATTAACTATTTCAAACATTAAATGACACCCGATTATCAAGCTTATTACATTGGCTTTAAATTTGATAAACTTGGGCGACTTATATAGTTGAAACTTGGAAATGAATATGACTATATTCGTGGGCTGATTTATATATCTTTGTTGTCCTTCATTTAACTGCAAATTGCTTTATCATTTGAGTTGATATTGAAAGATTCGACGCCTTAATTAGTCTTGGACTTGGTCAAACAACAAACCATGAATTGTTGTGATTATGAAATAGTTGTTGAATGCTCCCAACAATCGATGACTTTGTCAAAATCAAATGAGTTTATCAGTCTATACTCAACATGGAATAAGTCGATGCAAACTGGGGTGGAAAGATTTGGTTATTGACTATTTCTCTTCATTGCTTAATCGTGCCACCTTTGTGTCTACTTATCTTAGAAGTTTGTAGTTGTATCTCAGTCACATGGAAGTTGAATTATTCTTCATATTGTTGTCATGAATTGGGTCGATCTATTAGTAAACAAGCTGAGTATTTGCTTACTAATTCAACACCTTTCTAATATGTGATAGTGGTGTTGCTTTGCCTGTTTGTTGCTATCATTTTCATGCCTAAATTGTAGGCATTGTAGTTGCTTTTCTATTGCATAAATAGCAACAAGAGTTCTTTGTTTTGGATGCCACATTCTATCTCTTTTTATGAGTTATTCCTTATGCATCATATATGCTTTTAGTGAGCTATTATATATGCAATTTCCTTTCCAATTAGTGAGGGAGAGTCTTGAGATGTAAGAGAGTTTAAAATATCTTTTGAGACAATGAACAACACAAGATACCTTGGGAAAACCCTCCAACATGAGGGGAAAAACCCATCAAATATATCTCTCATATAATGAAGGAATAAGAGTAGAAATCTGCTTTACAACTCAGGCCCAACTCATGGCCGAATTTGATACAATGAATAATAGCACCTCTCCTAGATGCAAAGATACAATTGAATATGCTTCTCCTTGAAAGTGGCCTGCTACTACAAGATAGTTCGTTGATGCTCAAGTGTGAACTTCTACTTGGAATGCGGATTTTCCTTGATGGACTTGATTGACAAATGAACAAAAGTGACCTTGTATTTATACAAAATGAGGTGACTCAACAAGTAGGTCGGCTTCCCTTATTAAATAATTAAATTACAAAATACAAAGTAAGGTCGGCCCAAATATAAGATCATCAATTATTTACATAAGGTCGGCCTTCTTATAAATCGAAGTCTCAAGCATATATAAAATTGAATATCCATAAGGATACATTCAATTTTTCATTCTATTCTTGTAAGTTGTGCAGGGCTGGAAGTATAATACAGACGCTACAAAACATCAACACTCCCTCTTAGCTAGGGAGGATACTTCCAGCTGCAAAAGATGTATCACCTCATCGTGATGAAGGAACTTATCACCTCATCGTGAAAGAAAATAAGATATCACCTCATCATGATATCAACCATCATGGCTACCTCCATAGATGGTATGTACAAGTGCTCATCACTCAATGTGATGTTGTCACCTCACTGTGACTTTCACCATGGCTCTTCCAGAGGGTGAAACACAAGTACAAGAAAATCATCACGGACTCCCTCACATGATGTTCTCATGGATTCACACACATGACATCCACCATGGCTCTCCTTGAGGGTGGAACAAGGGATTTCACCTCAAAATTCTCTTGAGGAGAAGAATGCATTAACAAGGGATTTCACCTCGAACTTCTCCTAAGAGAAGAACTCATAGCCAAGGGATTTCATCTCAAACTTCTCTCAGAGAAGAACTCATTACCAAGGGATTTCACCTTGAACTTCTCTCAAAGAAGAACTCATTAAAAAGGATCATTGATACTGAGACTCCCTCTCAGCTAGGGCTTCATTCTCCACCATATCAAGCTTGTCTCAAAGGTACACAAACATTATCTTGAAGAGATGCTTTATGAGAATGACTGCCATCTGCTCATCAGTGCTGATATATCTCAATTGAATAGCTTTCCTCAATACCATATCTCTGATATAGTGGTATGCTTAGTTCTGTCATGAAACACTTGGAAAGACAAAAAGCTTTTCAAAGCTTTGATTAACACAATGGATGACAATTGGCTCCAATGATTGTCCAACCAATCTTGCAAGGAGCTTTCAAAGCCACACTGCTTCTCGAGTTGGCACACAAGTTGTAATGTATTCGACCTCTGTTGTACTCAATGCCACAAAAGACTGCTTCTTGATATACTGGGATATCATCACAAACCTCAACTGAAACAACATCCAGAGCAACGCAAACATCTTCTTTAGGTTCAGTAGGCTCCCTCTGAATCTTCAAACACTTGCCTCAACCTTCTGACCTCATCATCCAAGATTACTTGCAATGCTTGCCTTAGAGAAATGGTTTCCAATGCACACCTCTATAGAGATTCAAGGTTGTCCTCTTCGACCTTATCTCAGATCACTCTATAGGTTTGTAGAGCTACCAATGTTACATCCAGGTTGACTGACTTGAGCAATTCTGATCTCAACTGCTGAAGAGGTACTTCAAGAATTTAACATCTGGCCTTGCAACACTACAACCCTTACTTATTCTTAGTGAGTCATAGCACTCATAAAGCTCCCTCTGAAGATTAATTCTTCCTCTTCGAAGAGATGTCTTCAGCCATTCACTCAGTCTCATAGCTGCAAGCAGTGTCTCCATTCTTCAACCTATAGAATGCATCAAGCTCTTCTTGAAAGAAATCTCTTATGCTTCTTGATTTGTCCTGAAAGCATTAAGAAGAGATTACTAATAGTTCATGGAACTCAACTATCTTGAACATAAGTACCATTGCTAGAAGCATACATGATTGACTATCTCAATGTTATAGCATGAATTAATAACTATATAAAAATTCATGAACATTATTCAACCATGAAATACTTATCTCATTGAAATCAGGATCTCCTGAGTAATCCCAGATAATTAATTCATCATTCATCTTCGTTGATTCTCACATGTCTTTCTTCCATTTTCTTGGAAGAGCTAATCTTAGCATAACAAAAGACAATCTACATAGAATCATAGATCATGCATATAGAGAATCAATCATAATCATAATTTTAGTTCATCTCATATTTCAGAGTCACACTTAGAAATTAGCATGATACAATTTGCAATGAATAATTGTTAACTCTAAAGAATCTTATCCCAGTGATCACCATTTACTGGTCACACACAATCCAAGCAAATGATTCCAAATTTGCACAATTCAGTAGACTGAAATTTAGCCTAGAGGAAAAATTCAAAGATTCAACCAAGGAATACTCATCTCTGCTAATCAAAAACTCTTTTTTCAGATCTGCATTTTTCCTGAGATTTGAATAGTGCGCTTTGCTCAGCCCTTAGTAGTGGCGTCGCTTCTGACTAGTTCCAAGCAAGATCGCAATTACTCTCTGAGTGTCCAAGCATTGTTAGGCAGATCGATATCACATGTTCGATACCCCGACTTTGGTTCAGGCTGGCGCATTCAGCCACAATCACTAATAACTGAATTGAAGTGGTGACTGGGTAAAATTTGAATGGTTCCAACAGAAACTAAGACTGCATTTATACTCCTTTCTACCATTGATTATAATAAATTCCCAACACCATATGCGCCAGGATCAAATCACGATATGGTGATATCCAAAAGTTGAAGTGAGTGCCGCTACTTCACAAGGATGAGGATGCTCTGTTGCTGTTGGCAACAACTTGACTTCATAGTGAGATCTTCCCGACATAGAACACAAATACCCAGAGAGCCCCACCTGATACAAGGATCCATCTGGTAACTTCTAAAGGGGTCCCAAAAAAAGACAATGCCTAAATCTTCCATCGACGTGAATGATATTCAGGGGCGCGATGGAGTCTACAAACTTAGATACAAAATTTGTTTCCCTTCTCAACTCCATGCGATATAATGATGCTCGGGAATGTATGCGGTTGACAAGGCTCTCGAGATGTTGGTGTTGCGTCGTTGCCACAAGCCTGCGTACTTACTGGTGGTGATGAATACCACAATAAATCTCTTGACATGAGTTTCAATTGCCTTTGGAATACCTGTTCTCTAGTCCTTGACTCAAATACGATGACTCTAATGCTGCGATCTAGACTTGGTATGAACGACGTGATGCCAATTTTAATGAATGAAAATCTTCTCATCACTTTTATTGTTCTAAAGGGAGAGACACATAACACCTGGCAAATGCTCAGGTGCAAGTGCACAAGTGATGCCATCGGAAAGAATCTGACAATGTAAACTGTAACATTAATTTTGCCATAATCTTAATTTTAAATGAAGACACGACTTTCTCCAGGTATGCTATCGACTCCAACATGCTACCCTTATCGGTTCTCTAAAATTTCTAAAGACAAGATATGTTTGACTGAAATTGCTTAACACATCTGATCAAATCCCTCGAACCTGCTTTGATACCATGTTGATTTTATAGATCAGACATGAAAGCAAACAAAAAATGCAACACATGAGACAATGGACAACACAAGATACCTTGGGAAAACCCTCCAACATGAGGGGAAAAACCCAACAAATATATCTCTCATATAATGAAGGAATAAGAGCAGAAATCTTCTTTACAACTCAGGCCCAGCTCATGGCCGAATTTGATACAATGAATAATAGCACCTCTCCTAGATGCAAAGATACAATTGAATATGCTTCTCCTTGAAATCGGCATGTTGCTGCAAGATGATTCGTTGCTGCTCAAGTGCGAACTTCTGCTTGGAATGTGAATTTTCCTTGATGGACTTGATTGACAAATGAACAAAAGCGACCTTGTATTTATACAAAATGAGGTGACTCAACAAGTAGGTCGGCCTCCCTTATTAAATAATTAAATTACAAAATACAAAGTAAGGTCGGCCCAAATATAAGATCATCAATTATTTACATAAGGTCGGCCTTCTTATAATTTGAAGTCTCAAACATATATAAAATTGAATAGCCATAAGGCTACATTCAATTTTTAATTCTCTTCTTGTAAGTCGTGCAGGGATGGAAGTATAATCCAGACGCTGCAAAACATCAACAATACCAACTTGAAAGATAAGAAGTTGTGAGTCTTCAATAAAAAGAGTTGTTGTTGAAAAGGTGTTGTGACTGCAACAATTCGAAATGGAAGGCTTTAAAACATGCATGAGGATAATCCTCTCTTTATTCTCATTTTAAAAGTGTTATGACTTTATTGTTTGAGTTAGTCATGTTAGTACATAGAAGTCATGTTTACTTTGAAAGAAAAGTAGAACTATATGCTTGTCTGTATATTGTTTGTAAGTAATCCATGATAGGAGAGACTGTTTGTCTTGGTATTTAATTATACTAGATATGTCGAAGAGATTGTTTGACATAGGTATTTAACTATACTAGATATGTTTGAACATGGGTTGCTCATAGCTAGAGTTATTTGATTATAGATAACTAGTGGGTTACTTCAAGGTTGAGAGGTTTAGTGAAACCTAGTGTGTTAGAGTTGTTGCTTGATTAGTGTCAATAAACACTTAAATACAAAGTTATCGTATTGAGAAGAGTAAGCTCATAGTTTAAACCCTTTAAGTCAAAGAGGTGATACTCTCGAATGGAGTCCTCTATTTTTATGATAACTCTTCGATTGAGGCCATGCATTGTGTTTGTATTTACTCCATGATAGGAGGGATTTTTTTCATAGGTATTATTATTATACTAGATATGATCAAACACAAACAAGCTTAAGGAACACTCACAGCTATATATTTAATTATGCTAGATGGCTAGTAGGTTACTCTTGGGGTTGTTATCCAATGAAGGGAGGGAACTAGTAGGTTACTCCTAGGAATGTCACCCAATGAAGGGACGGAACTAGTACTTTGCTTTATGAGTTGTGTTTCCTTAGGTTGTTTAAGAGATAGGTTATCTTGGGGATTAGCTTTCCCGTGGAGAGGTATTACCTAAGCTAAGATATAATGGCCTTAAGTCAAAACGAGCTTGCCATAGTGTAGGTGAATGTTAGACCATCACTCAAAGTACCGAGTGAGAACACTTTGGCCAAAGTAGTGGGGACGTCCGATGACTCCACTGTGAATAGTGTGTAAGTCAAGACTCCACTGTCAGTTCACTGTGTCTAATTAAATCCACGAGGGCTACCTAGTGTAGGTTATAAATCCTAGTCATGTTTGATACAACACTAAGCTCAAAGTGGTATGTCGTATGAGGCTACCCAACCAATACTTTCATCGAAGGGTAGGGCCATCTATCATTGATAGATGTGCGAGGGACCACATATGAGTCCATGGTTGGTAGAAAAGTGCTCAAGTGATGCTTCTCCTCCTCAATAGGCGACAAAGGACCAAGGTTTTGAAAGGCAAATTCTTGGACCATCTATATCTTATGCTTCAAAGCTCTGTGGAGTTGTGGTTGTAATAGAGTACATTCTTGAAATATTATAATTTGTGAAATTATCATATTAGAATGGAATCTCTATTGAATGTTGTAAAAAAACTTTTGTTCATTATGAAATCTATGTTATTGGAATATTTGTGTAATTACTTTGGAATGCAATGACATATTGGAAATTATCTTATTTCAATTATGAATGTAATTACATTATTGGAAGAATTTTTTTTATTGCTATGACATGGCATCATGTTTTATTCACTTGAGGTGAAAAAATTGGAAGTTTTACTATGAAGAGCATTGGGGTTGTGACAAATGGAGAGGGTAAGATCCAAATTTGAATTTGATAAAGCAGGGAAATATTAGAAGAATATAATCCAAAATGATAGTTGGAGAAATAAATAAGCATTAATTAATTTTGATTAGTTCAAGGGGGTTTTTTAAGCCTAGCCCGAACCAGGAGAGGACACAAATTGGGGACCTCCTCCCCAGCTACAAACACCATTGCAACTAGTGCAACAGGTCCCATAAACAAGAAACACATACCAAACTAAGATTTGCTTCACTCTTGGTGTTATTTATCTACATCCACAAGCATTGCTCCACTTTTAGACTGCAAAGATGCATGTTGAAACTTACCTCATTTTTCTTCTACCTCCCTTGCACTTTTGATCTCTTGTATCTTTCCTGAGGATTTCCCCATCCCATGATATGTGATTTCAGAACTCGTTGGTGAGTGATAATACCTCCCCATGTGGAAAAAACTTTGTTGCCTTCGCACACTCACTCCTTAAAATAAAAAAAAATCTTTATATTTTGATGGGATCATATCCTTCTCACACATGTCTTGACTTATGTGAGAATCGTGGATGCCATTCTCTCTCGGACATTCGACCGAGTGTGCATCAACAACATTGGACATGGGAGCTTGAGGAGAGTTTTCAAATTTTGAAATTGAAGAAGCATGTGAAATATTCAAAGTGTTACCAGCCTGAGATTTCTCATCAATGGTATTTATACCACCAAATGGCCAAGGAGAAGGGGCATTTGGACTACCCTTGGGAGGGATAATGTAATTTTGGGGCTCAACCCCCGCCCACTAGGAGGGTTTTCCCTTAGATGTCCCCATACCCTTATTCCTGCCTTGTGGCTTCTAACATTAGGGCATAAAATGATCTATGGAGTAGCAGTTTCTACATTTGAATGTGATCTTCTCATAATCCACCGGTTGCTTCCAGCATTGATCCCCAACAAGTAGAGATACCTCCATAGGGAGACCATTGGATAAATCCATTTCCACACATATGCATGCAAATATGGAATTCTAGTAGTTGAGTGTTTCCTTTGAGCAACACTGATACTTGCCTAAATAATTGCCTATAGCCTGCAAGCAATTAAATTCCCAATATTGAAAGGGAAGATAAGGAAGACGAATCCAAAAAATGTAGAGGAGAAAGTCTTAGTTTGGGGTTAGATGAGGGGAACTAGGGTTTCATGCATAAGAAATCACCTTGATAAATCCACAGGCCATTCTCAAGCACCCACTTCTTATCTACAAGAGATTCAAATTCAAAAATAAAAAACCCCTTTGCACATGGGAAAATACAAATTTCCTCCTCCATATCTTTCCAGTTTTTTTTCTCACCCATGCATGCAAATTGCCCAAACTGGGCCATAGCCTCAAGAACTTACTTGAATGAGTGCATGCCTTTGTAAAAAAAATTCCCCGTCGCAAACTAGACTGTCCATTCGAACCTGGAGAATTGAAGATGACCATCAAAGAGGTAATGCATTTCCAGATTGTGCCAATTCTCCAAACACTGAGCCAACCTTATTATAAGAAGAATGCAACCCCATAAGAGCAGGTTCAAAAACCCCATCTCCACTTCTCTGGCACCAATTAGAAGAGTTTGTTGGGCAAACCAAATTAAGCAACACTGTGGAGGAATGTCGTGCCCTAACATCACAAAGGACCTCTTTAAAAAAATTCTCGGCACCTTCAACAACTCCCACAGACCCACGACCCACGACCCACCCCCCAAGTGTAGAGATTGTCCTCAATTTGTGGTTCACGACCACTTTGGGAGCCCTTCGCAAGAGAAAATGCACAACAGGAGAAAGGTGAAGGGAAAGAGCACAACATTTCACAACACTAGAAATTTGCTCGTTGGGTTTCCAAGCAAATAAGCATTAATTTATTTATAAGAGGAGGGTTAACTAATTAAATTATTTAATTATAGAGAATCAAAGATAATTTGAATTTGAATTTTCATTAATGTTGGAGGGAAAATGATAAGAGATGAATTGATTAAATAATAAAAAATGTTTAATTAATATATATGATAAAATATTAAGATAATTAAATAATATGTAATTACTATGAATGAAAAAAGGAAAATGTTAAGAAGAAGAAATGATAAGAATAATGATGAAATGATAAGATAAAATAATAAGATGAAAATGTTTTAACTATTTTTAGGTGTCTACAACCACTCTTCATTCAACTTATAAGAGGTAAATATATTGCTATTTCTTCATTCAACTTGTCACATAATTTTTTTGAGGTTTTTTGGTTTTTGAATGAATTTTCATTTTGATATGCAAAGGGTTGTTTACTTTTTATTTAACTATTAAAAAATATATGTATAGAAAATGATATCTTTCAAAGACACTTTAAATTATTAGTAAACCATAAAAAATATTATAAATAAATATATTATTCTAATTTATAATATTAAAATATTTATTTCATAATGTTTTTTATAAAAATAAGTATTAATTTATAATATTTTTAAAAGATAGAATATATTTATTTTTAATTTTTTTTTTTTGATGAATAGGCAGATATCTATATTAATTTTAAAGATAAGAATACATATTCACAAAAAAATGGCGGGTGGTAAGAAGGCACACCCCGAGAGTCACATGGGCAATGGCTAGAGAAAACAAAAAATCAGATCACGTGGGCCTAGCCCAGAAGTCTAAAAGCATGAAAAATCAAAACAAGCTAGCCATTAGGCGGCCAAAGCAGTGCCAACAGAGCATGAGGGGTCTCTGTCATCCATGTTCTTCCCCATACATCAACGGGGTCTGGAGTGACATCAGGAGGAGCACCCCAACCATTATCATCTTTTTCTTCTTCCTCGCGCCAGGGCGAGATTGCAAGCGCTAGCCACATAAATTTTTTCCCACTAGCAAGTCAACCAAAACCAGAAGCAAGTGGAGTATCAGAGGGCCACCCAAAACCGCCACTGCCGCTCCCCGTCGCACCACCAAAAGGCCACCCCTGAGCAACCCACGACGAAGGAGAGCGAGCACGCCGAGGAGGGCGAGAGTGCCGCCGAGCAGGGGGTTGGGAACGAGGATGAGTGAAGCCACTCCGTTGCCGCCTGTAGGAGGAAGAGGGCGAGTCGGGGACTCGAGCCACAACACACGGGGCATTGCCCCAGTGGTCCAAGAGGACCTGCAGGTGAGCCACCTCCAGCGCAACTTTATTAGCTTGCACCTGTATCTGTAAAAGAACATTAGAACAAATAATTGCTTTAGCATAGAGAGAAACATTAATATCTAATTGAGAATGAGAAAATATGCAAGAATTTTTGTCTTTCCAGCTGCTAAAGAGGATTTCCACCCTGAAAGTGTGCCAAAGCTGGGTGAACTTAGCAGGGATCCTAGGTGGATCTCCAAGCAAAACCATATGCCCAGAAAAGGGTTATGACCGAAAGGGTCAAAAGAAGTTATGTATCCAAGTCCAAATTTGCTGAGCTCTGGGACAAAACCAAAAGAGATGCTTGAAGCTTTTTGATTGCCCACAAAAAGGGCAACGAGGGTCCTGAACCCCCAAGTGAATAAGCCGAGAACCCATAGGCAAGCCTTTGAAAAGAATACACCAAGCAAAGTGGGCCAACTTCAAATTAACACTTGCAGACCAAATGACATCAAATCTCTTCCCCTAAACATGAGCTGAGGAATTAAGCAACCACCTCCAATTCAAACTGTTGATCATAGGAAAATGGGGTGAAAGCCAACCTGTAACCAAGCCGTGACTTGTAGCTCCTAAGAGGAGTGTCTGGAAACCACTTCCAATCCTTCCACCAAGGTTTGTGCCCATGAATGCCAACTTTATGGAGCATATCATCTGGAATGGCACTCACCAGCCCGTTAAAAGTGGCACAGTCCTAGTTTTGAAGACAATGTTGGTCTTTAAAAACATCCCACTGCATGATGTGCATAATGGGCTGGTGAAAGAGCTGTTGCAGGGTCTGAATGCCCTTTTTGTGAAATCTAAGGGCTTTGAGCCAAGGTGATTTAGCTAGAGGCTGGCCATTCCGAGAAATAAGGGGAGACCACCAGAGGTTCTGTTGATTGAGTGAAATCCCATCATGAAATTCAGCTCCAGCCCATCAGAGCCAAGGCTTGATAGCCTCCCAGACACGCCAAATGCTCTTGGCCACAAAAGTTCCAACAATTTGAACATGCTCTCTCATAACCAAGAGGGTTTGGAAGCCTATTCCTTTCCAGGAAAGTCTGTGAGCGTGAAATCCATACTTAATTAAAATACCCGAGGAGAATCTTCCAAGCTTCATCTCCGATGAGGGCCCGAATAATCCACTTGACATAAAGAGAAGTACCTTTCCGTTGAGTGGAGAGTAGCCCAAGCCCTCCAGAATCTTTAGGGAGGCAACATAACTCCCAAGCAACACAATGGAAACCCTTGTGGGTTTCAGAGGAAGCCCATAAAAAATCTCGCAACAACTTTTCAAGCCTGCTATAAGCGGCTTTGGAGGGAGCCCAATAGGAGGAATAGTAAACACATGAATGGCAACCAAGATTTTAGAACAAACCTGGAATTTACTAGCCAAAGAAAGAGGCTTGATAATCTAGTAAGCAAGCTTTTGCTCGACTCTAGATAGCACAGCCTACCAAAGCTCCCTAGGGGAAGCCTGAAAGGCAAAGGGAATGCCTAGAAGCGAAAAATCTCTCCTTGCCCGATCCACTTCCAATTATAGGATTGAAGCCACGCAGGGGTGGGTAGCACCGACTGCCTATAGCATAAAGTCTTGTGCCATTGGATGGAAGAGCCAGAGGTAAGACAAAAAGTGTTAAGACAATCAAGGGCAACAGTGATAAATTCTTCTTCCTCCAAGAGAGCGAGAAAGGAATCATCCACAAAGTGGCCATTAACAAGCTGCTCTTGCAAGTTTGGGAGAAGAATCCCTTTGACACGCTGTTGAGAAACAACATGGGCTAAAAGGTACCCAAAGCTTTCAGTTGCAAGCACATACAGAGAAGGGGAGAGAGGACACCCTTGACGAATCGAACGAAAAGACCAAAAACAGAAGACTGGCGGCCATTAATGGTAATGCAAGCCGAAGCATCAGCAAAAAGCATTCGAAACATACTGAATGAAGTTGGGTCCAAACCCCAAGGCTTGCAACATCGCAAGAATGAAAGGCCATTCAATGCGATCATAAGCTTTAGCAAAGTCAATTTTAACAAACACAACTTTCTGGTTAGAGCGTCGGGCCCACTCCATGCCTTCCCACACAACAATGATATTATCTAGAATAAATCTGGATTTGATGAAACCAGTCTACTCTGGGCGCACCACCCAAGGCAAAAGATGGCGGATTTTCAGAGCAAGGGCTTTGACAATAATTTTGTAGGAGACATTGAGAAGCGTGATGGGCCTCCAGTTGCAAATATCCTCTGGATCTCTAGATTTAGGTATGACTTTTATATTGCCCTTGTTTATTAAATTGCCTAGAGAATGGGTGTGAAAGGCTTCAAGATAAACATGATGCAAGTCACTCCCAACACAATCCCAAAGATATTTGTAAAATTCACATGGGAAGCCATCAATCCCAAGAGCCTTGTCATCGTCTATAGAGGAAATGACTTCCTTGATGATCACAAAAAATCATCTGGGTTGAAGACAACCTATGTGGCACAATAACAAGGCAGTCTTGAAGGGATTGTTATCACACGGCCATGGAGTCTTGTGCAGTGAACACCTGCTCGTAATGATGAACAAAGGCCTGAAGAATGTCGGGAAGCTCTGAGAGCACCCTAGTGCCATCCTTGATTTTTTTGATGCCTGGGGATGAGTGCGTAGCACGAAGTGCCAAAAAAAATTCTTTTGAGGCACGATCATTGATCTTAAGCCAATGTAGTTGAGTTTTGATTTGCGCACCTCTAACAATATAATTATTAGCCACTTGCTTTTTGTGCCTTAATTCTGCCACCCTGACTTGATGCGATGGGGAAAAGGGACTGGCCACCAAGGCCTCCATAGCTGTACGCAAGTTGGCAGTAGTAGCCTCATAAGATCGCCGACAAAAGATAGCCAGTTGGCGCCCATAAATACGTAGGAAATGAGCAGTATGAATGATGGCATCATTCCACCAGGTAATCTAGCCTGTATGCCCAGCTGGCCTGCATTCCAAATTCCACACTCGATGAATGTGGGCCAGAGTAGGCTCGTGGCAGAGAAGATACATGTTCAAAAAGAATTGAGTTTTACACATGCGGGGCTGGCAAGAAGTCCATTCAATGCGAAAATGAATTGGGAAGTGGTCCGACAGAGTCACTTCCACTAATGGCTTCACTGGCAAGGCAAAGCTAGCA
>CM021109.1:547661579-548122035 GCA_007115665.2 Sequoiadendron giganteum
CCTTCTCCTTGGCCATTTGGTGGTATAAATACCATTGATGAGAAATCTCAGGCTGGTAACACTTTGAATATTTCACATGCTTCTTCAATTTCAAAATTTGAAAACTCTCCTCAAGCTCCCATGTCCAATGTTGTTGATGCACACTCGGTCGAATGTCCGAGAGAGAATGGCATCCACGATTCTCACATAAGTCAAGACATGTGTGAGAAGGATATGATCCCATCAAAATATAAAGATTTTTTTTTATTTTAAGGAGTGAGTGTGCGAAGGCAACAAAGTTTTTTCCACATGGGGAGGTATTATCACTCACCAACGAGTTCTGAAATCACATATCATGGGATGGGGAAATCCTCAGGAAAGATACAAGAGATCAAAAGTGCAAGGGAGGTAGAAGAAAAATGAGGTAAGTTTCAACATGCATCTTTGCAGTCTAAAAGTGGAGCAATGCTTGTGGATGTAGATAAATAACACCAAGAGTGAAGCAAATCTTAGTTTGGTATGTGTTTCTTGTTTATGGGACCTGTTGCACTAGTTGCAATGGTGTTTGTAGCTGGGGAGGAGGTCCCCAATTTGTGTCCTCTCCTGGTTCGGGCTAGGCTTAAAAAACCCCCTTGAACTAATCAAAATTAATTAATGCTTATTTATTTCTCCAACTATCATTTTGGATTATATTCTTCTAATATTTCCCTGCTTTATCAAATTCAAATTTGGATCTTACCCTCTCCATTTGTCACAACCCCAATGCTCTTCATAGTAAAACTTCCAATTTTTTCACCTCAAGTGAATAAAACATGATGCCATGTCATAGCAATAAAAAAAATTCTTCCAATAATGTAATTACATTCATAATTGAAATAAGATAATTTCCAATATGTCATTGCATTCCAAAGTAATTACACAAATATTCCAATAACATAGATTTCATAATGAACAAAAGTTTTTTTACAACATTCAATAGAGATTCCATTCTAATATGATAATTTCACAAATTATAATATTTCAAGAATGTACTCTATTACAACCACAACTCCACAGAGCTTTGAAGCATAAGATATAGATGGTCCAAGAATTTGCCTTTCAAAACCTTGGTCCTTTGTCGCCTATTGAGGAGGAGAAGCATCACTTGAGCACTTTTCTACCAACCATGGACTCATATGTGGTCCCTCGCACATCTATCAATGATAGATGGCCCTACCCTTCGATGAAAGTATTGGTTGGGTAGCCTCATACGACATACCACTTTGAGCTTAGTGTTGTATCAAACATGACTAGGATTTATAACCTACACTAGGTAGCCCTCGTGGATTTAATTAGACACAGTGAACTGACAGTGGAGTCTTGACTTACACACTATTCACAGTGGAGTCATCGGACGTCCCCACTACTTTGGCCAAAGTGTTCTCACTCGGTACTTTGAGTGATGGTCTAACATTCACCTACACTATGGCAAGCTCGTTTTGACTTAAGGCCATTATATCTTAGCTTAGGTAATACCTCTCCACGGGAAAGCTAATCCCCAAGATAACCTATCTCTTAAACAACCTAAGGAAACACAACTCATAAAGCAAAGTACTAGTTCCGTCCCTTCATTGGGTGACATTCCTAGGAGTAACCTACTAGTTCCCTCCCTTCATTGGATAACAACCCCAAGAGTAACCTACTAGCCATCTAGCATAATTAAATATATAGCTGTGAGTGTTCCTTAAGCTTGTTTGTGTTTGATCATATCTAGTATAATAATAATACCTATGAAAAAAATCCCTCCTATCATGGAGTAAATACAAACACAATGCATGGCCTCAATCGAAGAGTTATCATAAAAATAGAGGACTCCATTCGAGAGTATCACCTCTTTGACTTAAAGGGTTTAAACTATGAGCTTACTCTTCTCAATACGATAACTTTGTATTTAAGTGTTTATTGACACTAATCAAGCAACAACTCTAACACACTAGGTTTCACTAAACCTCTCAACCTTGAAGTAACCCACTAGTTATCTATAATCAAATAACTCTAGCTATGAGCAACCCATGTTCAAACATATCTAGTATAGTTAAATACCTATGTCAAACAATCTCTTCGACATATCTAGTATAATTAAATACCAAGACAAACAGTCTCTCCTATCATGGATTACTTACAAACAATATACAGACAAGCATATAGTTCTACTTTTCTTTCAAAGTAAACATGACTTCTATGTACTAACATGACTAACTCAAACAATAAAGTCATAACACTTTTAAAATGAGAATAAAGAGAGGATTATCCTCATGCATGTTTTAAAGCCTTCCATTTCGAATTGTTGCAGTCACAACACCTTTTCAACAACAACTCTTTTTATTGAAGACTCACAACTTCTTATCTTTCAAGTTGGTATTGTTGATGTTTTGCAGCGTCTGGATTATACTTCCATCCCTGCACGACTTACAAGAAGAGAATTAAAAATTGAATGTAGCCTTATGGCTATTCAATTTTATATATGTTTGAGACTTCAAATTATAAGAAGGCCGACCTTATGTAAATAATTGATGATCTTATATTTGGGCCGACCTTACTTTGTATTTTGTAATTTAATTATTTAATAAGGGAGGCCGACCTACTTGTTGAGTCACCTCATTTTGTATAAATACAAGGTCGCTTTTGTTCATTTGTCAATCAAGTCCATCAAGGAAAATTCACATTCCAAGCAGAAGTTCGCACTTGAGCAGCAACGAATCATCTTGCAGCAACATGCCGATTTCAAGGAGAAGCATATTCAATTGTATCTTTGCATCTAGGAGAGGTGCTATTATTCATTGTATCAAATTCGGCCATGAGCTGGGCCTGAGTTGTAAAGAAGATTTCTGCTCTTATTCCTTCATTATATGAGAGATATATTTGTTGGGTTTTTCCCCTCATGTTGGAGGGTTTTCCCAAGGTATCTTGTGTTGTCCATTGTCTCATGTGTTGCATTTTTTGTTTGCTTTCATGTCTGATCTATAAAATCAACATGGTATCAAAGCAGGTTCGAGGGATTTGATCAGATGTGTTAAGCAATTTCAGTCAAACATATCTTGTCTTTAGAAATTTTAGAGAACCGATAAGGGTAGCATGTTGGAGTCGATAGCATACCTGGAGAAAGTCGTGTCTTCATTTAAAATTAAGATTATGGCAAAATTAATGTTACAGTTTACATTGTCAGATTCTTTCCGATGGCATCACTTGTGCACTTGCACCTGAGCATTTGCCAGGTGTTATGTGTCTCTCCCTTTAGAACAATAAAAGTGATGAGAAGATTTTCATTCATTAAAATTGGCATCACGTCGTTCATACCAAGTCTAGATCGCAGCATTAGAGTCATCGTATTTGAGTCAAGGACTAGAGAACAGGTATTCCAAAGGCAATTGAAACTCATGTCAAGAGATTTATTGTGGTATTCATCACCACCAGTAAGTACGCAGGCTTGTGGCAACGACGCAACACCAACATCTCGAGAGCCTTGTCAACCGCATACATTCCCGAGCATCATTATATCGCATGGAGTTGAGAAGGGAAACAAATTTTGTATCTAAGTTTGTAGACTCCATCGCGCCCCTGAATATCATTCACGTCGATGGAAGATTTAGGCATTGTCTTTTTTTGGGACCCCTTTAGAAGTTACCAGATGGATCCTTGTATCAGGTGGGGCTCTCTGGGTATTTGTGTTCTATGTCGGGAAGATCTCACTATGAAGTCAAGTTGTTGCCAACAGCAACAGAGCATCCTCATCCTTGTGAAGTAGCGGCACTCACTTCAACTTTTGGATATCACCATATCGTGATTTGATCCTGGCGCATATGGTGTTGGGAATTTATTATAATCAATGGTAGAAAGGAGTATAAATGCAGTCTTAGTTTCTGTTGGAACCATTCAAATTTTACCCAGTCACCACTTCAATTCAGTTATTAGTGATTGTGGCTGAATGCGCCAGCCTGAACCAAAGTCGGGGTATCGAACATGTGATATCGATCTGCCTAACAATGCTTGGACACTCAGAGAGTAATTGCGATCTTGCTTGGAACTAGTCAGAAGCGACGCCACTACTAAGGGCTGAGCAAAGCGCACTATTCAAATCTCAGGAAAAATGCAGATCTGAAAAAAGAGTTTTTGATTAGCAGAGATGAGTATTCCTTGGTTGAATCTTTGAATTTTTCCTCTAGGCTAAATTTCAGTCTACTGAATTGTGCAAATTTGGAATCATTTGCTTGGATTGTGTGTGACCAGTAAATGGTGATCACTGGGATAAGATTCTTTAGAGTTAACAATTATTCATTGCAAATTGTATCATGCTAATTTCTAAGTGTGACTCTGAAATATGAGATGAACTAAAATTATGATTATGATTGATTCTCTATATGCATGATCTATGATTCTATGTAGATTGTCTTTTGTTATGCTAAGATTAGCTCTTCCAAGAAAATGGAAGAAAGACATGTGAGAATCAACGAAGATGAATGATGAATTAATTATCTGGGATTACTCAGGAGATCCTGATTTCAATGAGATAAGTATTTCATGGTTGAATAATGTTCATGAATTTTTATATAGTTATTAATTCATGCTATAACATTGAGATAGTCAATCATGTATGCTTCTAGCAATGGTACTTATGTTCAAGATAGTTGAGTTCCATGAACTATTAGTAATCTCTTCTTAATGCTTTCAGGACAAATCAAGAAGCATAAGAGATTTCTTTCAAGAAGAGCTTGATGCATTCTATAGGTTGAAGAATGGAGACACTGCTTGCAGCTATGAGACTGAGTGAATGGCTGAAGACATCTCTTCGAAGAGGAAGAATTAATCTTCAGAGGGAGCTTTATGAGTGCTATGACTCACTAAGAATAAGTAAGGGTTGTAGTGTTGCAAGGCCAGATGTTAAATTCTTGAAGTACCTCTTCAGCAGTTGAGATCAGAATTGCTCAAGTCAGTCAACCTGGATGTAACATTGGTAGCTCTACAAACCTATAGAGTGATCTGAGATAAGGTCGAAGAGGACAACCTTGAATCTCTATAGAGGTGTGCATTGGAAACCATTTCTCTAAGGCAAGCATTGCAAGTAATCTTGGATGATGAGGTCAGAAGGTTGAGGCAAGTGTTTGAAGATTCAGAGGGAGCCTACTGAACCTAAAGAAGATGTTTGCGTTGCTCTGGATGTTGTTTCAGTTGAGGTTTGTGATGATATCCCAGTATATCAAGAAGCAGTCTTTTGTGGCATTGAGTACAACAGAGGTCGAATACATTACAACTTGTGTGCCAACTCGAGAAGCAGTGTGGCTTTGAAAGCTCCTTGCAAGATTGGTTGGACAATCATTGGAGCCAATTGTCATCCATTGTGTTAATCAAAGCTTTGAAAAGCTTTTTGTCTTTCCAAGTGTTTCATGACAGAACTAAGCATACCACTATATCAGAGATATGGTATTGAGGAAAGCTATTCAATTGAGATATATCAGCACTGATGAGCAGATGGCAGTCATTCTCATAAAGCATCTCTTCAAGATAATGTTTGTGTACCTTTGAGACAAGCTTGATATGGTGGAGAATGAAGCCCTAGCTGAGAGGGAGTCTCAGTATCAATGATCCTTTTTAATGAGTTCTTCTTTGAGAGAAGTTCAAGGTGAAATCCCTTGGTAATGAGTTCTTCTCTGAGAGAAGTTTGAGATGAAATCCCTTGGCTATGAGTTCTTCTCTTAGGAGAAGTTCGAGGTGAAATCCCTTGTTAATGCATTCTTCTCCTCAAGAGAATTTTGAGGTGAAATCCCTTGTTCCACCCTCAAGGAGAGCCATGGTGGATGTCATGTGTGTGAATCCATGAGAACATCATGTGAGGGAGTCCGTGATGATTTTCTTGTACTTGTGTTTCACCCTCTGGAAGAGCCATGGTGAAAGTCACAGTGAGGTGACAACATCACATTGAGTGATGAGCACTTGTACATACCATCTATGGAGGTAGCCATGATGGTTGATATCATGATGAGGTGATATCTTATTTTCTTTCACGATGAGGTGATAAGTTCCTTCATCACGATGAGGTGATACATCTTTTGCAGCTGGAAGTATCCTCCCTAGCTAAGAGGGAGTGTTGATGTTTTGTAGCGTCTGTATTATACTTCCAGCCCTGCACAACTTACAAGAATAGAATGAAAAATTGAATGTATCCTTATGGATATTCAATTTTATATATGCTTGAGACTTCGATTTATAAGAAGGCCGACCTTATGTAAATAATTGATGATCTTATATTTGGGCCGACCTTACTTTGTATTTTGTAATTTAATTATTTAATAAGGGAAGCCGACCTACTTGTTGAGTCACCTCATTTTGTATAAATACAAGGTCACTTTTGTTCATTTGTCAATCAAGTCCATCAAGGAAAATCCGCATTCCAAGTAGAAGTTCACACTTGAGCATCAACGAACTATCTTGTAGTAGCAGGCCACTTTCAAGGAGAAGCATATTCAATTGTATCTTTGCATCTAGGAGAGGTGCTATTATTCATTGTATCAAATTCGGCCATGAGTTGGGCCTGAGTTGTAAAGCAGATTTCTACTCTTATTCCTTCATTATATGAGAGATATATTTGATGGGTTTTTCCCCTCATGTTGGAGGGTTTTCCCAAGGTATCTTGTGTTGTTCATTGTCTCAAAAGATATTTTAAACTCTCTTACATCTCAAGACTCTCCCTCACTAATTGGAAAGGAAATTGCATATATAATAGCTCACTAAAAGCATATATGATGCATAAGGAATAACTCATAAAAAGAGATAGAATGTGGCATCCAAAACAAAGAACTCTTGTTGCTATTTATGCAATAGAAAAGCAACTACAATGCCTACAATTTAGGCATGAAAATGATAGCAACAAACAGGCAAAGCAACACCACTATCACATATTAGAAAGGTGTTGAATTAGTAAGCAAATACTCAGCTTGTTTACTAATAGATCGACCCAATTCATGACAACAATATGAAGAATAATTCAACTTCCATGTGACTGAGATACAACTACAAACTTCTAAGATAAGTAGACACAAAGGTGGCACGATTAAGCAATGAAGAGAAATAGTCAATAACCAAATCTTTCCACCCCAGTTTGCATCGACTTATTCCATGTTGAGTATAGACTGATAAACTCATTTGATTTTGACAAAGTCATCGATTGTTGGGAGCATTCAACAACTATTTCATAATCACAACAATTCATGGTTTGTTGTTTGACCAAGTCCAAGACTAATTAAGGCGTCGAATCTTTCAATATCAACTCAAATGATAAAGCAATTTGCAGTTAAATGAAGGACAACAAAGATATATAAATCAGCCCACGAATATAGTCATATTCATTTCCAAGTTTCAACTATATAAGTCGCCCAAGTTTATCAAATTTAAAGCCAATGTAATAAGCTTGATAATCGGGTGTCATTTAATGTTTGAAATAGTTAATTTCAAAGTAAATGATTGTTAAGTGAAATCACCATTTATACATACATATGCTTATGGTCAATGCCCTATAAAATGCTAGTCAAAACTATAGATTTAATACTAGTGTTCTATATGCTTTATGCAATTTATGATTACCATTGTGTTGTCATGTATACCCCTGGTATAGCACATCAAATACTCATATACTTGTTGCATCTAAGACTTCTCAAGTCTCTGCCTTTAGTCATCCATTTTGTGTGCTATGTATTACAATAATCTCTTATTATTGTGCGCTCCATACATATATATAGAATAGTATTATTTGTATTATAAATAATCGTACTCGCAAACTCCACCTCTTGGTTTTTATTCACCGCTATATATATCAGCATGTATATACAAATCCTTATATACATTTATACATGTTTCTCCAATGTATAAATATATGGTGGCATCAAGTTTATATATACATTCGATATATAATGAGTAACATTCACATAATAAACATTTGGAAATATATATTTATAATACATACTATATATATATAGATATACACATGCCTATTTAAGCATTAACGCTTACTTGTATTTATATATGTATATATATATATATATGCATTTCTACATATATACACACCAAAAGGAAGTTCGATAATATTGGCATATAAATCTCTATTATATACACAAGACAATATTATGATATATATCATCGATTATATATATATATATATATACATACTCCTCTTTGCTCACGTATACATACGTATACATGTATTATCATATATATATATGTTTGATCATACACTTATATACATATACGTAAATATATTCACACAAACACACACACACACACACACATTCTCAAATGTCAATCAAGTAAGAATATATTTGACTTACAAATGAAATACAAATAAGTCAATAGTCATACGATAATATTACATATCTATATCTATACATATATATACACACACACCCCTCTATTAAGAATTTATGCTTACGTGTGTATTTACATATATACAAACATATATTTATAGTATCCTTCATCATGACAGTCAAATGATCCATTCAATATTTGAACGATCATGACCTATGCGACTAAAGCATCAAATCACTTGTTTATAAACATATATGCATATCTATATGTATATCGTTGTACTCGTATGGACATCCCATTATATCCATTATACGAGTATGCTGACATATGGACATCCCATTATATCCATTATACGAGTATGTTGACATATGCATGTATGCATATATCCCAATACATAAACAAGCATAGTAGGATAAAGAAGGTCTCACAAACTCAAACAGATAAACATCATCCAAACATGCATTCAGTAGAAATCAAGACCCTTACTAATGCAGATACATTACACTAAGGATGACTTACCTATTTCCCACATGATAACTTGACTCAATTATTCTATTGTGGTGTGTGTAAGCTCAGATAGGTTACATTACTGGTAACCTGACCAAGACCTTCTCTTGAGTGATACTTCCCCTCCACCTAGAGGAATAAACATGTACCTGCATCCACATTTTCAAAATATGACCAAGGTAGTCAATTATTCAACAAAATATGCATTACACATAATACATCTCCTTAGAATATTAATACAATATTCATCCAATCACATAAATGCATTCCTTCATCTAACACTAAATGAGATGACATTCATTTATAAAGCAGTGATAACAAAGTACATACATAATTTATTCATCCATTGAATTCACATTACATTCACAAATTACCCTACCTAGTAATAGTAGATAGTAATTACACAATTGGGGTGTAACATACTTCCCCCCTTCAAAACCCGTTAACAACTGACTGTTTATTGTGGTCTTGTTGTGGGTGGGTTGTTTTGTTGTTTGATGTCTTTTTTTCTCTCGCTAACAATTGCTTTTTGATGTAAAGGGTTATGGGCCCCTTCGAAACCCATCTTTTACCTTTAATCAAAACATACTTCCCCCCTTGTGACTTATCGTCCTCAATGATCTATAACACTTTAACATACAAATAAAGTCAAATAAAGTTTTACTTACTATTTTGAAAAGATTTAAGATTTATAAAACATTCATCCTATGTAGCGTCACTCCTTGCAACCTTGTCCTTCCTGGACCTTGCATCGAATTTCCTTGCTATCGCATAGGGAAAAATTGTATGTATCATGTACATACTTACTCTCTCAAAGAGCTTACGTGTTGTATTAAGAATATCTCTTATGTACATCACATGTACAATACTATTTGAACAAGACATGACACCTATTCTATAGTGACTATAATGCACGTTCTCATTGGATCACAAATTTATCCTTAGTATAATCCAAATAAAAAAGAAATAATGATGCATTACGCATTGCACAGTGGGTCCTATCATTCCCTTTGGTATTTACACTTATAGATAACTCAAAAGTCGAGTTCGCCCATCACTTGCACACCTGTTTACTTTAACCAAAAGTAATGGCCTTGCTTACTTTTCCCGTCTTGAGCACAACATTGCTCTTGGACATCTATCAATTCCTGATACTGCTTTATACTTAAGCTTTGTATTGCCAAAGTTTCATTGATCTTTTCGATCCATTACTCCTTTTTGACAAATTATCAAGTCTAAGGTTAACCCTATTCCCTAGCCTATTTCAGCCTAATAGAGTTTCCAACCTTCCTTTCCATATAATGGATCAAACCTCAATGTTAGAATTTTGTAAGTACTCATAAAATCATTCAAGATTTGGTTTTCCTCTTTTGCTTATTCGACTACAATAATATATTGCACATTCGTTCACTAGAATGTTTGTAGTATGATCATGGTCCACACAATCGTATCATTATTTGCTTGTTCACAACTGAGACAACCTTCTCAGGAATACTAAACAATACCTCACACAATATATTATTCAAGACGAAAATCCCATGTCAGGTTTCCAACCACGTTGGTTACCTTGGCGAGATTGCCCACCACAATATTATGTTAGTTTCACCATCATAGACAGGTTAAACTGTCTTGCATTCTACCACTACCCTTTTAGAATATCAAAAAAGTACACATGTATTGTTAATGACAACAACATGTCTTCATATTCTGGCACTCTGGTTGTCGCCCACAAAAGAATATAAAATTCATGGAAAATCCTAACTTGGGAATTGGACATTCCAGCAGGTGACTAACATCTTCTTATGGTCGTTCATTTACATTGTCAAACCAGGGAACGCATACTTGAAATGGAGTGGCACTGTATGTGCACTAAGAACCAGTTTTAGCCACAATTTACTAGAAATAAATGCTTCGAAGGAATTCTACTTATGATGCAAGAATGTAATGTAAAGTCTTCTTAACTTAAGCATAACTTAATCAAAGCATAAATCATGACAACTATTACTAAGGAACAAACTATGAACTAGTCTTATGTTGTAGGAACAAACACAAGGATGGATTCCCGATGCTGCAGGAACAATATAAGACTGAGTTTGTGCTGAAACCTTCGAGAATGAAATTCTAACTTATAATCAACAGGAAATAAACACTTAACTATAGATACTCACTAAGTGGGCCCCCTTAGCAAGCATCAACCAGTTTATGCAAGAATTGAACTCAAAACTTCATTAGCTTTTATTCATAAACTTGGAATCATATACATTGATCATTCTGCTTGTAAGAAAACTAACACAAAAATCTATTTCTCATTATAATACTAATCTTAACACACTTTGTTATGTTCCCTTGTCTTTAGTCTAGTCTAATTTGTTCACTCATGCATGAGGAACACTTATTTATAGAAAAGCAACTAACTACCTAACTCTAATAGAGAAAGACGTGGACATAAATGCCTCCTGACATCGAGGAACATACTTCTCATAAATGAAAGCATATTTGTTCAACCGATTCAGAGAGAATCTAGCATTCCACTCTTCCTAGATTAATGACCATTTAGATTTCCTCCCAATGTCTCGGTCAGCGAGTCTTCGTTAGAACAACTTCCTCGATGCCATGCTGGAAATGGACTTTACTGCAGGGTCAAGATCTGCTGCGCTTTGACTCGTTCATGCCTCTTTCAACAACCTATGATACACATGGCGACAAAAGCGAAAGAAAGTACACACATAATAACACGATACACATTCATTAATCACACACATTAAATCCATTTCATTATCCAAAAAACACATGCATTATATCAGTCATTTGGGAGGTCAAATAGGGCAATAAATATAGACACACAGAGATGTTAAGCTATAGGAATATAGGAATGTGTTGCTACAGGATACTACCCGATTTTAGATAAAAAGTATATAATCAAAGAGTTTAAACAACCATCAACAAAAGAGTAAGGATATTTAAAAATACATCATGATATTCAAATTATGAGCATATTTGGAGCTCATCACACACTAGATATTATCTTGCTATATACTCAGCAATATCTTACTCCATCTTTTTCTAGGCTCTAGTGGTTCCTCACCCGACAAATAACTTTGTCACCCCAATGTCCTACCTTTGACATCAACTTTCTCATTCCATCCCTTAATTCTTCCAAATTTTGAGTACATAGGCTCTTTTACATCCCACAAAAGTCTATTCTTTGACTAAGTGAAAACCTACTTTTTGGACTCATGCCACATTTAATTCCCAAGAATAATGGTTAGGGGTTTTTCGGAGATAAATTCCATTTATCTTAGGACATCCATTCTATGGATTTCTTTTATCCTCGGATTATTTTCAAAGATGTAATCTATCTTTCAACTCAATCTAATTTTCTTGATAAAATTGGTACTAATTTTGAGTCTTAATCCTCGTTCAATCACGTTGGTTCCTAGAAGATATCAAATTTAATTGCATACTTAATTTCCAAACATGAACATTTCTCGCTATCTCAATTGATTCACTTAATCACATAGGTGAGTCCCAACCTCATTATACCCTAATCCTAGGATAAAGCCATCAATAAATGACTAGCCGACTTACATAGGTTACTCTAAACCCATGTATTCCAATTAGGACTCAATGTACCAACCAAGTAAGTTATTCCCAACCTATTGGTATCAACAAGTAGTCTAGAACATATCTCAACCAAATAGGTAAAACTTAACCTAAGGTTTCTCTCTCAAATCAAATGAACTTCTCATCCCAATTAGGTTATTCCAAACCTAGGGTTTCATTCAAGTATAAGGTATGATCAAATGATCGTTCCATAAAGATACTTGATGTGGTTCTCTTAACATCACATTGTATCTTATATACTTCCTCAATGGCTTTATAGCTAATCCTTTCATTCCCAAGGTCTCTTAGCATAGTAAGCTATAGTGTCAAGTCACTTCACGACGTTGATATATTTCATAATATGTAGTATCACTACCAATGTATAGAAATAACATTATTATCTAAATCCCCCATATTAGGTATATAGGAGTTTAGAGACACTTTCATTCTATTTTAATGAGTAATCTAGATCTTCCCTTGTCTATCCATAGACAATGATCTTCCCTTTCATGATAAAATTATCCTCCTATCCTTTTCTAAGGCATCAATGACAATAGCAATCAATAACAATCAATTTATATTCAAGGTATGGTGTGATAATAGGTCATAACTCTTGACCTTTCCCACTATTTTTCTCCCAAAATTTCAATACCTAATCCTTGTGGTCATGAAGTACATGGCTTAATTGTTATTGTGACTTACTAAGAATTCAGAGTTCTTCCAAATTGAAAATGTATCCACACTTTTCGTTGGGCGGGGTACTTAATCCGAGTCAATCCACTCTCTTATTTTCCCCCTTAGTGTTTCCACAACATTCGATCAACTTAAAGTTGATCTCTTAACAAACACTTGATTCCTTGAAATGATTTGTTATTCCTTTTTGTTGGATTTCTATTGCTTTTTTCTTGCCTTAATGGCATACCTTGAATATACTTTTTTCCCAAAGTTACATTCATCGTGGATTTCTATCTCATAGATTCAACATTTTTTATCATCCAATAAGAGATCTAATGAATAATCAACAACTTACAAGTTAAGAGGCTCTATATTATTCTAATTCTCTTTTCAATATCCTTTTTGGTGGAGGAACTTCCATGCTCACAAGCCTCTTTTGTCGATATACTCTTCAACTCAGAGCGTTGTTTTTCTTTCAACTTCTATTGATTTGACACATATCGTCATATTGCATTCCATTTATTTTTGGAACCTCTAACGTATGTTGGTTTCTTGTTGACACATTGGTGAGTTCTACTTATACTGGAACCCATCTATGTACTATCAAAACCTTTGTCGGATCAATAGGTTTTACCTTTTCAAGCTTCTTTCTCGCAATCACCTATTCAAGTGACTTTGACCCAATTCTTGGTAACTTATTCTCTCATAACCTTCAGAGATACTAAGGTTGTTTGGTTCCTTTCCCCTCATCTTAATCAAAACTTCAAATTGTTCTAGTCAATTTAGGTTGGTGGAAATATGTCCACTTTGTTGATTACTTCTTTTCTGACCATTCTGGTCTTTTCCTTTACTCCTAAGATACTATCTCTTTCTTACAAGTTCATAGTATTGCACATAAATTAGATTCAAGTCCAGAGTTCTCCAACCTCTTGGATACCTCCTTTATTGACTTTCTTCTTCGATCCTTATGCCAACAATGCATACTCATGGATTTGTATCATTCTTCCTAAATCCAAGAATCCTTGACTCTTTATAGGTTGCAATCAATAAGGGAGATTCCCTCAATCTTTTCTATCCTTTAGAGTTTTATATCTATCTTGTAGTACGAAGGTATATATTGGTTATACTTCCTAACCTTCCTACATAATGTGACTGCATATTCTTCCACAATCCAAGGGGATATAATAAAAAGTTGTTGGTTTAGGAGTTTCCACTCCAGGGATGACTCTTAACTAGTCCCAAACTTAAACAAGTTTCTAGGAATCTCATCTTCCTTTTCATTTCTCCATGTTATTTTCTCTTGCCATCTTGGCATAAGAACATTTCACTCATTATCTTTCGATAAGGTTTACGTAACATTTACATAATGAGCTCATAGGTTCTAGTGTTGAACCTGGCTGCTCTAATACCACATGTAACAACCTCGATGCTCTTCACAGTAAAACTTCCAATGTTTTTACCTCAAGTGAATAAAACATGATGCCATGTCATAGCAATAAAAAAAAATCTTCCAATAATGTAGTTACATGCATAATTGAAATAACATAATTTCCAAATTGTCATTGCATTCCAAAGTAATTACATAAATCTTCCAATAATATAGATTTCATAATGAACAAAATATGTTTTATAACATTCAATAGAGATTTCATCCTAATATGATAATTTCACAAATTACAATATTCCAAGAATGTACTCTATTACAACCACAACTCAACCGAGCTTCGGAGCATAAGATATATATGGTTTGAGAATCTGCCTTTCAAAACCTTGGTCCTCTGTCGCCTGCTGAGGAGGAGAACCATCACTCAAGCATTTTTTCGCTAACCATAGACTCATATGCAGTCCCTCACACATCTATCAATGATAGATGGACCTACCCTTCGATGAAGGTATTGGTTGGGTAAACCTGTACGACATACCACTTTGAGCTTAGTGTTGTATCAAACATGACTAGGATTTATAACCTACACTAGGTAGCCCTCATTTATTTAAGTAGACACGATGAACTGACAGTGGAGTCTCAACTTACACTCTATTCACAGTGGAGTCATCGGACATCCCCACTACTTTAGCCAAAGTGTTCTTGCTCAGTACTTCAAGTGATGGTCTACCATTCACCTACACTATGGAAAGTTCATTTTGACTTAAGTCCATTATATATTAGTTTAGTAAATCCCTCTCCATGGGCAAGCTACTCCCCAGGATAACCTATTTCTTAAACAAACTAAGGAAACACAACTCATAAAGCAAATTACTAGTTCCCTCCCTTCATTGGGTGACATTCCCAGGAGTAACCTACTAGTTCCCTGCCTTCACTGGATAACAACCCCAGGAGTAACCTACTAGCCATCTAGCATAATTAAGTATCTAGCTATGAGTGTTCTTTAAGCTTGTCTATGTTTGATCATATCTAGTACAGTAACAATACCTATGAAAAACATCCATCCTATCATGGAGTAAATACAAACACAATGCATGGCCTCAATCGAATAGTTATCATAAAAATAGAGGACTCCATTTAAGAGTATCACCTCTTTGAATTAAAGGGTTTAAACTACGAGCATACTCTTCTCAATATGATAACTTTGTATTTAAGTGTGTATTGGCACTAATCAAGCAACAACTCTAACTAGGTTTCACTAAACCTCTCAACCCTGAAGTAACCCACTAGTTATTTATAATTAAATAACTAGCTATGAGCAACCCATGTTCAAACATATCTAGTATAGTTAAATACCTATGTCAAACAATCTCTTTGACATATCTAGTATATTTAAATACCTATGTCTTCAACATATCTAGTATAATTAAATACCAAGACAAACTGTCTCTCCTATCATGGAGTACTTACAAACAATATATAAACAAGTATATAGTTCTACTTTTCTTTCAAAGTAAACATTAATTCTATGCACTAACATAACTAACCCAAACAATCAAGTCATAACACTCTCAAAATAAGAATAAAGAGAAGATTATCCTCATGCCTGTTTTAAAGCTTTCCATTTTGACTTGTTGCAGTCACAACACCTTTTCAATAGCAACTCTTTCTATCAAAGACTCGCAACTTCTTATCTTTCAAGTTGGCATTTTCTTCCTCTCAAAAGATATTTTAAACTCTCTTACATCTCAAGACTCTCCCTCACTAATTGGATAGGAAATTGCAGATATAATAGCTCACTAAAAGCAGATATGATGCACAAGGAATAACTCATAAAAAGAGAGAGATTGTGGCATCCAAAACGAAGAAATCTTGTTGTTGCTTATACAATAGACAAGCAACTACAATGCCTACAATTTAGGCATGAAAATGATAGCAACAAACATGCAAAGCAACACCACTATCACATATTAGAAAGAAGGTGAATGAGTAAGCAAATACTCAGCTTGTTTACTAATAGATCAACCCAATTCATGACAACAATATGAAGAATAATTCAACTTCCATGTGATTGAGATGCAACTACAGAATTCTAAGATAAGCAGACACAAAGGTGGTGCAATTAAGAAATGAACAGAAATAGTCAATAACCAAAGCTTGTCACCCCAATTTGCATCGAACTATTCCATGCTGAGTGTAGACTCATAAACTCATTTGATTTTGACAAAATCATTGATTATTGGGAGCATTCAACAACCGTTTCATAATCACAACAATTTATGGTTTGTTGTTTGACCAAGTCCAAGACTAATTAAGGCGCGGACTCTTTCAATAATCATAAACCAATTTGCAGTTAAAAGAAGGACAACAAAGACATATAAATCAACCCATGAATATAGTCATATTCATTTCCAAGTTTCAACTATATAAGTCACCCAAGATTATCATCTTTAAAGCCAACATAATAAGCTTAATAATCGACTGCCATTTAATGTTTGAAATAGTCGATTTCAATGTAAATGATGTTTAAGTGAAATCACCATGTATACATATATATGCTTATGGTCAATGCCCTATAAAACGCTTGTCAAAACTACATATTTAATACTAGTGTTCTATATGCTTTATGAAATTTATGATTACCATTGTGTTGTCATGTATACCCTTGGTATAGTGCATCAAATACTCATATACTTGTTGCATCTAAGACTTTTCAAGTCTATGCCTTTATTCATCCATTTTGTGTGCTATGTATTACAATAATCTCTTATTATTGTACGCTTCATACACATATTTAGAATAGTATTATTTGTATTATAAATAATCGTACTCGCAAACTCCACCTCTTAGTTTTTATTCACCACTATATATATATATATGTATATATATATATATGTATATATATATATATATGTATATATATATATATGTATGTATATATATATATATGTATATATATATATATATATGTATATATATATATATCATTGCGTATATGCAAATCCTTATATACATTTATACATGTTTCTCCAATGTATAAATATATGGTGGCGTCAAGTTTATATATACATTCGATATATAATGAGTAACATTCACATAATAAACATTTGGGATATATATATATATATATATATATATATATATATATATATATATATATATATATATATATATATATATATATATATACATACCTCTATTTAAGCATTAGCGCTTATTTTAATATATATATATATATATATATATATATGTATATATATACACACCAAAAGGAACTTCGATAATATTGACATATAAATCTCTATTATATACACAATACAATATTATGATATATCATCGATTATATATATATATACACTCCTCTTTGCTCACGTATACATACGTATACATGTATATATAAATATATAAATATATATATATACATGTTCTATCATACACTTATACACATATATGTAAATATGTTCACACAAACACATACATCTACACATATATTCTCAAATGTCAATCAAGTAAGAATATATTCGACTTACAAATGAAATACGAACAAGTCAATAGTTGTACGATAATATATATATATATATATATATGTATACACACCCCTCTATTAAGCATTTATGCTTACGTGTGTATTTACATATATACAAACATATATTTATATTATCCTTCATCATGACAATCAAATGATCCATTTAATATCTAAACGATCATGACCTATGCGACTAAAGCATCAAATCACTTGTTTATAAACATATATGCATATCTATGCATATGTCATCGTACTTGTATGGACATCCCATTATATCCATTGTACGAGTATGTCGTCATATGCATATATATGCATGTATACATATATCCCAATACACAATCAACCACAACAAGCATAGTAGGATAAAGGTCTCACAAGCTCAAACAAATAAACATGCATTAAGTAGAAATCAAGACCCTTACTAATGCGGACACATTATGCTAAGGATGACTTACCTATTTCCCACATGATAACTCGACTCAATTATTCTACTGTGGTGTGTGTAAGCTTAGATAGGTTATGTTACTGGTTACCCGACCAAGACCTTCTCTTGAGTGATACTTCCCCTCCGCCTAGAGGAATGAACATGTACCTGCATCCACATTCTCAAAATATGTCCAAGGTAGTCAGCTATTCAACAAAATATGCATTACACATTAAATATAAGTTTTGTTAATTATTTTATTTTAGTTATGACTATTTGATGTTTTTTGTATCTATGATATTGATTATAATTATTATTTTTTAATTATCATTTTATTTGATTGTCGACTTTGGTTTGTTTTGGTTATAACTTGTATGGAATTCCAAAAAAAAGTTTACATTCACTAGATTCATAAGTAAGATGTCTCCTTATATTAAGTGAATAATTTGTTGTTTAACTTTACAGATTCTTGTACGAACAAATGATTTGTTCCATAGGATTCTCTTGTACACACTATATATGAATACACCAATCTATATTATATTATTTCTATGTTGTACAATACTATATAAAAATAAATATTTTCAATAATATACAAATAATATAAGATAATATATAACATATTATTTATAAATAATATAACGTAATTAAACTATAGTATAAAATCTAATATAAAATGTATATGTTTTTAATAATATGTAATTTAAATATATGAAAATAATATATATTAATATGTATTATGTTCTCATATATTGTATAACATATACAAAGGCAAATTTTTTTTGTATAAAATATATAATGTATGTATAATATAGTCTTTATTATATTTATGTTATATATTATATCATAGGATGTATATATTATTGAAAAAAATAGATATTATTAAAACATATAATTTTATATTAGATAATATATTATATTTATAATATAATATATAATATATAAATACTATATTATAATATTTATCTACTTTTTATTATCTTTCATATATATTATAGTATACAATATATAAATAATATAATATATAATAATGTATTATGTAATATATTTCCTAACAAAACATTGAATAGAGACTGCAAAGCCTAAAAGTGGGCCTACATATTCAATTACCTTCAAACAAAAAAGAGCATAATAATTATTTATACTATGTTCAAACCTTATATTACAAAATATGGTGTTGGCTAGCGTAAGAAACACATAGTTTGTATGAGATGTGAATGAATAAAATTTAATTGGATACATGTAAATAAAATGTGAATATGTGTGTGAAGTAACCTTATGTCCTTTTCTAGTTGTCAAGCACTAACAAAAGATAAACATGGTGAGAGTTGATTAATAATAGGTGTTAATAAAAAGTTGTGTTTGTAGATCATAGCTTTGGCATAATTGTGTTTCCCTGCCCTTGTCATAGTTGTGTTGCGGTTTTTTCAGCATCTAAATATGTGTAGAGAGGGCATAAGGAGGATTTTTCTGAGGAGGAAGAAATGTTAGCTACGTGGACAACAATGTAATACATCTTGTGAATTTCAATGGTGAAGAGGCCATGCAAATGGGGTATTATGCCTCTGCCACCTGAGTATTCAATATGTCAAAATTCACCACATATTTTGGTATGTTCTCTTATTCAGTTGTATTGGTATGCTAAGTTCAAATTAATCCTAGATTGTTGACTAAAAATCAAAATTTCAGTTGCATATGTCTGTGTGTATGAGAATTCAGAAATGGGTTGCATTGATGATGTTTATTTAGTTATAACACTAGAATTTAGTCTAAATGATGAAGGGTTTGAAAGTTTATTAGATAGTATTGATTGAAAAACTTTATTTGAAGAATAGGGGAGAAAGATAATGAATGTTGACTATACAATGTTGTTACAAACTCTTTTCTCTTTATAGAACAAATATCCTCCACACCAACATTGCCCTTGATGGACTCTTTCAAGGCATTGTTGTGTGTAGAAATCACATAGCAGGGAGAAAAATTGTTTGCTAATAAGCTTCTTCGACAGATTTATTCACAGTAAAGTGTTATGGTGCCTTACAATTTCATGCTAAGGGGTAGTATTAGAAGGTAATAGTGCCCAGGTTATGATAAAATGTAGTTGTAAATTGTTCTCATTTGGTTATTTTAGTTTACTATTCTTTTCCTTGTTACTCTCCATCAACCCTCACTTAGTCATTTGCCACAAATGAAGTGTTGCCCCTTCAAGATGATAAGGACCATCATTCTTAGGTTGAAACCATAAAATTATGGTAAAATGCAATCACACATAAGTGGTTATTCTGGATTACTCTCAAGTCTTCTTCCTCGCCACCTCCCATCTTCATTTAGTCACAATATAATGTTTTCCCATCAATTTTCAAAGTAGCACATTTAAAAAATTTGTTGATCCTTAATATGTTAGAATTAGAAAAACTCAAAATGTTATGTCTATTAAAGGTCTTGATTTAATAACTTTGCTATGACCATAAAACTTAGAATTGGGAAACTTATGCACTAGCCTTTAATTTATGTCCTCTTCATCCTAGTTTGTTGAATTTCCTTGATTAAATTGGTTGCATCCTCCCCTATTATAGTTCGTTGGAAAATAGTTCTCATTATTGTGACATTTAAACTCACTCCTCCACCTACAAGATCTTTGCTAGTCATTTTATTTGTTACTTATATCTTTGGGTTCCCTTTTATCTACAATCAATTTACATAGGGCTTGAGCCATTTGATCAACAAACTTTCTTAATGTAGTCTAAGTATTAATTATGAATTCTTCCACAGGTAATGTAGTTTTTAATTTTTTTCTCCATGATTAGTTGAGTATGATAGCATGGTTGATCCCTCAAATGAAACCAAGAACGTGGCTCTGACGTTGGTGTTATTATTGTATGGTGTAGAATAAACTTGCCATGGAATGCTTAAAAACCTTAGGACAAGACTTTAGATCTAGAAAAATTAAATCTAAAAAATTTATGAATTTTCATAAAAGAAAGTCTTCTATTATAAAGATTAGAGAAAGAAGAATGAAAGATGTGTTCAAAAAATGGAAAAAAATCTTAACTGAGTATGGTTAAAAAATATCAATACTTGGCAATAGATAAAAGAGGATAAATTTCTTTAGTTGGAATGCACACCAAGTCAATTTGAAAAAGTTTCTATTTGTAGTACATGGATGTGGTATAGAGGGCTTGAATTGATACTACATGATAAACTTATTAATAATAATCATAAAATTTAATAACATAATTTTTTGTGCATTGATAACAGATCCTCAGGCAATGTTACGTTGATCAAGACAACCCATGTAACTTGAATTTATGTCAGTTGTCATCAACAATACATATCCAATCATCACATAAACTATAAGTTCTACTTCAAGAGAATAGATAACATAAAAACATAATAAAGCCATTAGTATTGATTGTTTATATCTTTTGACATGATTGAGATGGTTATATATGCAAAATCCAGAAAGTAAGAATTTATGAATAATTTCAGGCTATGTTCAGAATATGCACTTGTTGGGGAAATATAAGATAAATTCATAACTATAAATTGAATTTATGAAACTATACATTATAAAACTTAAAGACTTTGTTGTTTAATAATATAGAACATAATGTTGGCTTGTAATTATCAAATTTTCTATTCTATCTATCCTCTACAATAGCAATCTACTATATTATAAGTGTTTGCTTTCCATTGTTATAAAAGATCTGCATAAGACATTCAAATGACTGTGTCAAAATAGAGATCAAAGTAATTGTATGAATCCACTACACATTCAGAAATAATTACTATTTGAATGTCACACATGCCTTCAACATGGATAACCCAAACTATGTTTATATAGTACTTATTCTTTCTGTACATATCTTCCATTAGCGTGTTAATTATATGTACATTTTGTTGTTTAATCACATGTTCTTAAAATTATATATCTATGCTTTACATACTATAGTGACATGACATTGTCTTCTACAACTTGTCGTCTAACTCTCATATCCTTACACTTAGATATCTATGCTTTACATATTATAGTGACTTTTTGCATTTTCATCCTCTTACTCAATAGTTTTTCAATATAGACTATGCCAATTGTTGAACTCAAATTCAATTTAAAGTTATGAATTTATATCTTATATTTCCCCAACAAGTGCATATTTTGAACATATTATGAAGCTATTTATAAATTTTTATTTTGTGCATTTTGCATATATAAACATCCCAGTCATGTCAAAAGATATAAACAATCAATATTGATGGCTTTATTATGTTTTTATGTTATCTGTTCTCTTGAAGTAGAACTTACAGTTTATTCTATGTCTGGATATATATTGTTGATGACAATCAATATAAATTCAAGTTACATGGACTATCTTGATTAAGGTAACATTGTATGGGCATGCATTATCAATGCATAAAACATTTCATTATTGAATTTTTTGATTATTATTAATAATTTTGTCATGTAGTATCAATTCAAGCCCTCTATACCACATCCATAGGTGGTCACTAATACTTCGTTGGTAACTATATCGCAAGATTATGGTAATTTTAATTATAATTCTATTTTTATCATATCAAAGTGACATGATTTAAAAATTCTCTTCAAATTAGCTTCTAAATGGTCTTCTCCAATTTGCACCTTAGCTTAGTCAACTAGTTTCCTTCTTGCCAACAGGGAAAACTTTAGTGGTGAATCTTTGCCAATTAGCGAATTCTAAAAATCGACCAAGTCAAAATTGGCGAATTAATCGCACCCAATAGGGTGTCCAAATTGCTTGGATTTTATGAACTATCGGTCCAATGCATGTCCATTCGCCAATGATTTTTTTTATCAGGTGTATTTATGCAATAAATTTGCCATAACAGACTACGCATTTCAAATGGACCGATTAATATTTTCCCTGGAATCTCGGAAGCATGTAATAAAACACCTACATATTCGCCAATACTATTAAAACAACATTGTATGAGGACCCATTTCGCTAATTAAAATTTACAAATAGTTGCTTGTGAAGACCCATTTCACCAATTAAAATTTATAAATAGTTGCTTATGAGGACCTATTTTGCCAATAACATTTAAAATAATTACATTTGAGGACACATTTCGCCTTGAAAATTACAACGTATCATTGTATAAGCATGCGAGATTCGCCAAATTTTTAACATACCATTTAAAAATCCCGTGGAATTTGCCAAATATGGATTGATATAAATACAATTGAAACTGTCATTTATTCTTACACATTTTGTTCGGTTTTGAGGTTCTACTTCTCGATTAGGAAGTCAACAAAAGCCAAAAACGTAGACTTAAAGGCGAGTGATCATTTCTTAGCTAGGTTTTGCGTACTTACTTGAATTTTGCTTTCCCTGGCCTTGAGCTGCACAACAATGGCAAATTCTAGGCTTTTCCTTCTTGCTCCCGCTTTCAATGAATTTCTCCAAATTTTATGACAAATACGCAATTAACTTGAACTATAATTCACCTTAGTTCTGGCTCATAAATTCTCCATTTGTTTCCAATCTTGTCATCGGGATTTAGGGAAGATCATTAATTTGAATATCTTGACAATATCACTGGGATGTCGCATCGGCAAGAAATAATCATTATCGCTGCATTGGAGGAACCATGATTCTCCTTCCACCGATAACCACCTCTTCCATCGATGGACTCTTTTTCTTTTGGGCAATCGATAGGATGCTAGATAATGTCTCCTCGATACGCTATGATTCCTCCGATATTCTTCCTTAGCATGTGTTTGACAGTTCATGGCCTTATTGGGTCATCAGGGTAGCCCTTGTTCATCTTCTACCGATAGGTGTCACTTGCTCTGATGCCTTCAACCCCCTTATCGTTGTATTGGGGGAACTAATCTTTATGTTGGCCTAATAGTCTCTTGTTCCCTTGATATACTTCTCACCATATGTTGAACTCTTGCATTGCACATTGTATCACCCCATTGGTGGGACACTATGCTATCTTTCGTCGATATGTTCAAGTGCTACCAATATGCTTTGTTCGGGCCATCGAGGGAATGCTAACATTCGTTCTACCGATGCACTTGTGTTACTGCGATGTGTTCACCTTTGATAACCCCATTGGTATATCGGGGAGAGTGCCTTGGGATCATAAATATCATGGTACCCATCAGTGAAACCTAGGATTTTAAGCAATTCTGCATAATGTATTTTTTATCAGACATTTCTCCAGTGGTACTGATGGTAGACATGATTATACAATGTGAATTTTTGAATTCCCTAATATCTATTAGTCCTCCTTAATTTTTCTTAATTCTTAAGTCTCTAAACCCAAACTTCAAAGTTTGACAAAATAAGATTTTAAGAAACGTCAAACGATGAAATGTAGCCACAAGAATTCTTTCACTTACCTAGATTCTGACTCTTGAAAAGATTAATATTGACAGTCATGGAAATTTGGAACCCAAAACAGGGTGGTTCACTGCAATGAGCAATTTGAAGACTGGAATCTCCCCATGTGCTGACCCTCTCACTTAAAAAAATTCACTCGGCAATTAGCAGTACAAAGTGCTTTATTTTCTTTCTCAAGATTGGAACATTAAAGTGAATAAAACATCTTAGGTATACATGTTGAAAATTCTAAACCAATGAACTTTCTAAATCTAATGGTTATAGGGTGATTCTGAAGGTTTAAGTTTGCAAGCCTATCGCTTTGTGCATTTCATTCTAAAATGCAATTACAACCATACATCAAATGTTCATCGAACGGTTGAAACTTGAGTAATTTATGATATGAACTTAAAACAATAAACATGTGTTTTAATGTTGTTTTAAACTTTAGTGCACTAGGATTGACATCAAGGCCAAGGGATCGGTAACTTAACGTTGCAAAGGACTTAAAAAAATGAATAATGATATTGGGAACCGGGGGAGAAGGTCAACAACAAATTATAAATCAATAAAATTTCGGTAAACCCTAACAAGAGTGACAACTTTTAGAGTTTATAATGTTTTTTGTCAATTTGATGGCAACTTTATTTTTTCATTTGTATTGATTTATGTTTTACTTTTAAATCTGCATGCAATTATTTCATAAATAGATAATACTTAATTTCTTAAAGGAAAAAAACTGATTTGAATAGTTCCTTAATATTTCACACCTTGCTATAGTTCCTTCGATGGTTCTAATCGTTCCTTAATATTATTTTGGTTGTTATGACTAAGTGATTTAATAAGTAATAAAATCTCAACCATTGATTTATGGAAATCTAACTGTTCTAGTGTTATTCCAAAGGTTTCCATTCGCAAGTCTACTGCTTCAAAGATTTACTTCTGGAATGCAACTACAGTCGTTCATCAAAAATTCATCGAACCGTCATGGATTATATTAATTTGCACTGACATCTCGCTTCAAAAATAATAAATATGTTGACACTTGTCTGCATTCTAGACTCTTTATAAAGGAATTTGAATGTGCGGAAAATTTGTCTCCGAATTTGATATTTTCGTCAACCGCACTATGAATTTTTATTGGCATATCCGTTTATTTCGCCATTGAATTTTTTTATTAGTTTGAAATTATTTTTAATTCGCTAATGAAAATATTTTTTTTCTTTGAAAAAAAGTTTTAATTGCAAACAATTTTTATTATTTTTTCTGTTTTGAAAACAAGATTAATTCGCCAATGGAATTTTTTATTTTTTTGAAAAAAGGGTTTAATCACCAATGAAAAATATTTTATTTGTTTAAAAAAAATTGCAATTCGCAACGATTTTCCATAGATTTCTAGCGATTATAAAAGATTCGCCAATCGAGATTTTTTTTCCCGAAAAACGAAAAAAATCGCCAATAAAATTAATATTTTTATCGAGAAGTATAGAAGATTTGCCAAGATTTTACACCTTTGCCAAGGGGGGGTTTCTTAAAGTTTTCCCTGCTTTCCAATCTCAAAACAAAGTCAATTTTGCCCTGTTAGTTACCATTCGTAAGCTTTGTGTACAACTTAGATTGTGGAAGGGTCTCATGTAGATACCATGCCTTCTTTGAGAACCTAATTTCCTTTTTGCCCCCTATGATTCCTCTACACTAGCTACTAGGGACATTATCTTTCTCTGCACTATTTAATTTGTTTCATATCTCTTTTTGTTGTAGAGGTTTTTATTATAGAATTATATAAGTTATATCTTGGCTAGCAACAACCATACTGCAAATAGAAAAAAATTCAAACTTATTTGGTGTTCATTCCAACTAAAAAAATTATTGTCTTTTATCTATTGCCAAGTACTTGTATTTTTTAATCATACCGAGTTAATATTTTTTTAAAATTTTTCGAGCACATCTTTCATTCTTCTTTCTCCAATCTTTATAATAGAAGACTTTATTTTATAAATATTCACAAATTTTTCAGATTTAAATTTCTTAGATCTAAAGTCTTGTCCTAAAGTTTTTAAGCATTCCATGCCAAGTTTATTCTACATCATACAATAATAACACCAGTACTAGAGCCACTTTCATGGTTCCATTCGAGGGATCAACCATGTTGTCATACTCAATTGATCATAGAGAAAAATTTAAAACTACATTACTCATGTAAAAATCCATTATTAATACTTAGACTACATTAAGAAAGTTTGTTGATCAAATGGCTCAAGCCCTCTATACATTGATTTTGGATAAAAGGTGTTAGAAATCTTAAATAACTCGAGGAACTTCTTAAGAGAAAATCAAAGTTACACAAACTGGAAAAACATAAGAATACAAACTAGGACTTTGAGAGATTATGCAATGCCGATGTGATAGAATTGCATTAAGAGTTTCCAAGTTGAAAAGATACAATGCAAAGATGCGTGAATAATGATTGCATGCATCAAGGTGCATGTATGCCAAAGTATGCAACAATGCAAGAGAATGAATGGATACAAATACAAACTAGGTAGCGAGTTTATATAAAACTTAGGAAAGGAGGTAGGTGGCAAATCCAACCAATAGGAATCAACCACAAAAAGTGGAGACGAACCACCAAAAGTGGAAAGTATAGACCACCAAAAGTGGAATGTGTTCCACCCTTTAAGGAAGGTGAAACCACATACTTATCTCCTAGTAATAAACTCACTTTATTATCCCAAGCAAGCTTAATTAAGTGTAGGAAAAACCTAGGACTAAGAGAAAATAAATTAACCCATTAGGAAAATAAAAAACTACACCAACACCCCCCCTTAAGTGCAACTTAAGAGGATGCAAAAGATTATGAGTCTCAAAAAATGAAGCCATGTTAGGTACCCATGCACATACACAATTCCCCCCCAAATAAGAAGAAGCCCCATCTCACAAAAAGGAAGTATGCCCCCATAGTAGAGAGAGAAATGAAGTGGAAGGTCAAAGAAGCCCCTCCAAAGAGATCCAATGGTAGATGCTCGAAACTGGATGTAGAAGATGGTCCATGATCGTCGAACAACATTCCTACCCTTAGAAAGAAACAAAACCAAATGTGTATGTGAGCTATCTCCCCACTCCTGAAAGGAATATGTAGGAAGAAAAGTCAAGATGTATGGAGTCTCTAAACTCGACTCAAGTATCCCCATGTCGATGCTGAAAGTAGTCACAATCAAATTATGCATTCTAGGCCACACTACTGAAGATGACAAATCAAAATCTCCTAGATATTGATGTAGAACACCATCCAAAGACTCAATTATCTCCTCTGAAGATGTATCCTCCAAATGTTGATTCAAAGTATCCACATTCATGTCAAACTATGATGAATGATCATGTAGAGATTGAAAAAGAGGGTCAAAGTGTTCCCTCACATCAACTGAAGAAGAATTGACTTCATCAAAGAGAATATAAATATCATCAATAGTGTCTCCCAAATCTGCAATATGTGTCTCCATAAACAAGTTTGAAATACCTATCAAGAGATCATCCTAAGATGAATCTGAAAGACAATGTATGTCCTACTAGAAAGAATCACTAGAAATTTTTGAAGAAGCAACACTAGAATCTAAATTAGCAATAGTAAATGGTGATGGGGTATCAATAAATTGATCATCCACACAAGATGGGGAAATACAATTCTCAATATCATCCACAATAGCCTGGTTCTCCAAGGAAACATCACTTTTAGACGAAGATCTAATATCTCCATACAACTGTTGAATGATGGTCCAAGCAATGAAAGGGTACTCAACGTGCTCTACATGATGTAGAATATTCTCAGAAATAGTAGACATATTAGTCCATAGACCATGTCATTATTTAAACAATGCATTATTTTGATTATAGTCACTTGGCTCAAGAACAAGTCCCAGGAGATAGGGTAGTAGATCCTGCTCAAGGCAATGATTCTTTATCCCTTGTTTCCAGAAAAAACAGTTCTTTGAAGTTAACTTGACAAAAAAAGGATGTAAATAATTTTTAAGAGACATGCTTAACGCCCCCATAAATGGAACTTTATCTTAGTTCGTGATTAAAAATTAAAAGTATAATCCCCACCAAGATTGATACAAAAAAACTTTAAGTGAATGCAAAAAGAGACATCAAGAGACACCCCCTCTTTCCACTAGTCTCAGAAATCACCCCCCAAGATATTACAATGTTGGCACTTTATGATTAGTGCATTTATAAAGCCTTTTCCAAGATACAATGTTCAATAGGCTCACAATGACCAATACAAAATGAATCTGAGATAAAATATATAAAAAATAGATTTGTAGTTGTGTAGATCTCTTCAATACCTTTCCAATGCCTATTCATTTCTAAAAAACAAAGCTCTAGGGAGAAAGTTATGGCTCGTTGAAGACAAAAAGCAACAACAGCTTCAACCTACAATATCTGACATAAAATGGAAAAAATATTTTCAAAAACTTTGTAGATGGAAAGTGCTCGTATCCAGATTTCCATCAATATCTTGTTTGCAAAAAATAGACATCGTGGTGAAAGTTATGAATTTTTTTAAAACGGGCTGAATTTTGCCTACAGTGACGACCCCCTTGCATTTTTTTTTTGCCAAAAATCAAATTCGTTTAAAATAGACAAATTTTATATGAGAATAGGGGTTTTTGGGCCTTCTAAATGCAATGAAAAAGGTCCGTTTGGCCTGAAAATGCTTTAATAAAAAGTTGTTCACATATATGAGCTTCAAACCCTTGTTTGCAACTTTATCAAATGATCTCCAATTTGGATGAAACAAAAGCCAAATATGACTTTCTTAAGCCTTTTGGATGCGTTGGAATAATAAAAAATTATACGAATATAATTGGAATTGTTGCAATCACCCATATCTCATAAAACATATATGCAATATGAAGAGGTTATTAGATCGTTACAAATCCTTTCTAATTCTCCAGATCGTTTAAAACGCAAGAGAAGAGCATACAAGAATTTACAAGATCTTTGCAAGAAAACTCAATCTCTTAATCAGGAATCTATGAACTTAGACTCCTCAAAACAAAAGCTCTGATACCATGTTAGAAATCCGAAATAGATTGAATAAACCAAGGAATTTTTTAAGAGAAAATCAAAGTTACATAAACTAGAAAAACATAAGAATGCAAACAAGGACTCTGAGAGATTATGTAATGTCGATGTGACAGAATTGCATTAAGCGCTTCCAAGCTGAAAATATACAATGCAGAGATGCATGAATAATAATTGCATGCAGCAAGGTACATGTATGCAACAATGCAAGAGAATGAATGGATACAAATACAAGCTAGGTAGTGAGTTTATATAAAACTTAGGAGAGGAGGTAGGTGGAAAATCCAACCAATAGGAATCAACCACAAAAAGTGGAGATGCACCACCAAAAGTGGAGGATGCCAACAAAAGTAGAATGTGTTCCACCCTTTAAGGAAGGTGACACCACATACTTATCTCCTAGTAACAAACTCACTTTATTATCCTAAGCAAGCTTGATTAAATGTAGGAAAAACCTAGGACTAAGAGAAAATAAATTAACCCACTACGAAAATAAAAACCTACACCAACAAAAGGGAACCTGAAGATAGAAGTAATGAAGAAAATGACCAGTAAAGACCTTTTAGCTGGAGGAGTGAGTTTAAATGTCATGATAGTGAGAAGAAATATTTTCCAACCAACAGTGGATCCAACCAATTTAATCAAGGAAATTAAGCAAACTAGGATGAAGAGGACATAAATTAAAGGCTAGTGCAGAGGTTTCCCAATTCTAAGTTTTATGGTCATAGAAAAACTATTAAATCAAGACCTTCAATAGACATACTATTTTCTATTTTTTTATTATTATCACATATTAAGGACCAACAAAAAATTTAAATGTGCTACTTTGCAAATTGATGGGAAAGCATTATACTCTAACTAAATGAGGATATGAGGTGGTGATGAAGAATACTTGAGAGTAAGCTAGAATAACCACTTACCTGTGACTGCATTTTACCATTATTTTATGGCTTAAACCTAAGAATAATAGTCCTTATCATCCCAAAGACACAACACTTCATTTCTGATAAATGACTAAGTGAGGGTTGATGGAGGGTAACAAGGAAATAAATAGTAAACTGAAATAGCCAAATGGGAATAATTCTCAACTGCATTCTACCATAACCTCCACACTATTACTTCTAATACTACCCCTTAGCATGAAATTGTAAGGCACCATGGCACATTATTGTGAATAACTCTGCCAAAGAAGCTTATTAGCAGACAATGTTTCTCCCTACTCTATGATTTCTACACACAATAACGACTTGAAAGAGTCCATCAAGGGCTATGTGGGTGTGGAGGATGTTTGTTCTGTAAAAAGATTAGAGCTTGTGACATCACTGTATAGTCGACAATCATTATCTTTCTTTCCTATTCTTCAAATAAAGTTTTGAAATCAATGTTTCCCAATAAACTTTCAAACCCTTCATCATTTAGACTAAACTCTAGTGTTATAACAAAATAAACATGATCAATGCATCTCATTTCCGAATTCTCACTTATATACACACAAAAATATGCAACTAAAATTTTGATTCTCAGTCAACAATATAGGGTTAATTTGAAATTAGCATACCAACAAAACTGAATAAGAGAACAAACCAAAATATGTGGAAAATTTTGACATATGAATACTCGAGTGGTGGAGGCATAATACCCCATTTGCACAACCCTTTCACCAACAAAATCCACAAGGTCTCATGCATTGTTGTCCATGTAGCTGGCATTTCTTCCTCCTTGTCAAACAAGTCCTCCTTATGCCCTCTCTACACATATTTGGATGTAGAAAAAACTGCAACACAACCATAACAAGGGCAAGGAACCATAATTATTCTAGAGTTGTGATCTACAACTATTGTTAATAAAATCTTGCCACATTTCTCTTTTGTCAGCACTTGACAATTGGAAAAGGACGAAAGGATACTTACACACACGTATTCACATTTTATTTACATGTATCTAATTAATTTTTGTACAAACTATGGCTTTCTTACGCTAGCCAACACGGTATTTTGTAATATAAGGTCCCAAGATTTGTAAATAATTATTATGCTCTGTTTATTTTAAATTAATTGAACATGCACACCCGCTTTTAGGCTTTGCACTCTCCATTCAACATTTTGTTAGGAAATATATTACATAATACATTATTATATATTATATATTATATAGTATAATATATATATATATATATATATATATATATATATAATTTTTTTTATAGATAAGTGCTATCAAGGGGATAACTCCCAAGCACATAATTTCATGTTGACAATTGACCTCCCTAGAAGCCTAGTCACCCATCCTAGAGGGACCCGTAAACTACTGCCAACGAAATGCCAAATTCCTCTAGCCTTAGAGTGCTTTCCATCGAAAGCTAGTTGACTTCAACAACCATGTAATGAAGGAATGGTGCCATATCTCTGTTCATTACTCCCACTCAGAACACCTCCTAGGCTTTCGCCATGAAGTTCTCCTTCTGCATTTTGCATTGCGTGATCACTGCTTCCTCCAGCTCTTCGCAAGCCTCCTTTGTCTTGAGTCGAGTGTAGTCAAAATATGCCCCAAGGGTGCTCACCCAACCACCTGTCCTCAGCTCCATGACCGCATTGGCAAATGCGGTGAGGTTTGGCACAAAGATGAGGCCATTGCTTAACACTACAACCTTCTCCCATGAGCCAGTCACATCCACCAGAGGCTTCAGGACAACCTCGTAGATTTTCCCATCACACCGATGCTTCCTAATGCGGCCACCCCATGTCACCATGCCTTGGATTGCTCTCAACACCTGAGCTTGGTTAGTCAGGAACAACCTCTGACATTGTGACTCTAGCCTCTCCTCGCAGTTCAAACAACTTATGCCAAAAATGTGCACCATTTTCCTATGGTCGTAACCGAGGCCCCATTCCTATTTAACCTTACTTGAGCATAAAATTTATCTTGTGACATGAGAAGTTTCACGAGGTCTTTTTGACGCTAGTCACCCAAGTTGTGGAATTGTCACCTCCATATCCAGACAATCTCTTGCCATCTTTGATACCTCGAGCAGGTTAGATTTTGTCACCAAGTTTCTTCATGTGACATTGTACTCACCACATCCCTCTTGGGATTTTGGTTGTTGTTTTTCCATGTCTTCTTCTACTATATCCTTGAGTCCACCCCAGTTTTCTAATTTGGAATCAATAAGTAGTCCTTCCACTTGCCATACTACTGCATTTTCCAGGCAATCTACAGCCTTATTGGCTTCTCTATATGCGTGTCCAATCCTGTAGTTATCCATTTTTCCAAGAAGTACCTTGATATGGGTGACCCAACCATCGATCTGCCAACTTGGGGACCGACCATTGATTACTGCTTGAATGCATACCATTGAATCTCCCTCAATCTCCACTAATTTGATCCCCTTACTGAAGCAAAGTTGCAGGCCCATCATCAATGCCTCAAGCTCGACAATGTTATTAGTACATATTCCTAATTTCTTTGAGGTTGCCCAAGCGCACTGTCCTGCTTGGTCTCTGATAAGACTATCGGCCCCAATAGGGCTAGGATTTCCCTTCGTTGCCCCATCAAAATTCAATTTCCAAGGGAGTTCCAATGGCTCCTTCCAATGGACGGTACTTCTGTCGACCTTGCTTACCTCGGACAGACCCACCTTCGGCCTTGTCAGCTTATTCCGTTCTTTTGAATCCCTTCATCCCATTTCGTGAATAGTGATTTTTTGCCCAGTCTTATTCTGTTATTGGCCACCTCGATTATTGCCTCCTTCATCTTGTCTATTAATTTGCTATTATCTAAGGCTTCACCTTTGAAAATTCTTCTATTCCTTTCTTTCCATAAGTGCCAGATCACCAGCGAAGGAGCCAAGATCCATAATCCTTGCCAATATCCATTTTTGTTGCCAATTTGCCATGCGTTCAAGAATTCCCTCAATTTCTCCTGTCTTGGACCTTGCACTTGGAATGTTTTATGGAACCAATCCCAACATTCCGCCATTGTGGGGCATGACAAAAACAGGTGGTCCACCTCCTCCTCGACATGTTCACACATTACACACCGAGTTGGGCTTGCAAATCCTAATCTTTTTAGTATTTCCATCATTAGGCACCTCTTGTGGAATAACACCCAAAGGAATGCACTAGCCTCGGGGAGCACCACTTGATTCCAACATAGTTTTGCCATCCAATATACTCTTGCTCCAATTTCTACCTGTATTTGGTATCCGAGTTTGGCAGTGTATTCACCCGATTTCCCTCCACACCATATAATGGTGTCTTCTTCTTTGGACATGCACACCACTCGCTTATTTAACTCTTTTGTGATTGCCTCTAGTTTATTTTGTTCTAGGTGTGCGTGCATCAAGTTTTTCCACTTCGCCCTTCCACCATCACCAGTTTCCTCCCAGTTAATGTACATGGCTACTTCTATTCCCAAATCCCCCTCAAGTCATTCCAATTCCTGGTCTAGCTTGAATTGATTTGCAAGACTCCTGAATCCGTTCCAAGAGTCCGACCAAAACCTAACCTTTTGTCCATTACCAATTTTCCATGTAATATGTCTTGTAATCAGTGGGAAAATTTTTCTTATGAATCTCTAGATGGCTGAGCCACCCTGGATATTGTCTATCATTAGTATCCTATACGGGGATTCGTTGTCTAAGTATTTATTCTGGACTATGCGACACCACAACTTTTCTGGGTGTCTGTACATTTTCCAAATCATTTTTGCTCCTAGCACTGTATTTTGCCTCCAGATCCTCCTTAGGCCCACACCACCTTCTATTCTTGGTTTGCAAGCAATTTCCCAACCGATTAATGGTATTTTCTTCTCTTCTTTCGATCCTTCCCATAGAAACCTCTTTAGGATCTTCTCAATGCCTTCTTCTATCTTCTTTGGAGCTTCGTAGCAGGGAAATGTGTAAATTGGAATCGCTGAGAGGATTGCCTTGGTCATGGTGATCCTGCTAGCCAGAGTTGGCCATTTATTTTTCCAAGACATTGCCTTACTTTTGCATTTATTCAACACCTCCTCCCAGTGCTTTGATCTACAGACCCCCTCGAAAATCTGGACCCCTAAGAATTTGGCAGGAAACTTATCGGTTTGAAATACCAGTTGAGATGGCTCTATGGATATTAGCCCTTGTGTTAAAGAAATAGATTCTTGATTTTTCCTTACTCAATTTTTGCCCCGACTGCAGTTCATACTCTGCCAATGTCACTTTGATACATCTTGCCTCCCTAATGCTTGCTTCTCCAAACAAGGTGGTGTCATTAGCGAATTGCGAGTGGGTAATATGTTCCACATTTGGGGCTACAATGATTCCACACCACTCGGCCTGATGTCTTCTCCATTTGATTGAGCTGCTCAAAGCCTCAACCATGATGACAAATAGTGATAGTGATATAGGGTCCCCTTGGCGTAGACCATTGGTCACCGCAAAAAAGTTGTGAAGCGAGCCATTGATTAGGACCGAGAATCTCACTATGGAAATACACTACTTGATTAATGAGCACCAGAGATTACTGAAGCCCATGCGGTCTATGACCTTGAGCAAAAAGTCCCATGAAGCTTTATCATAAGCCTTGTTAACATCCAATTTAATCACCATGCTAGTTGTATGATTAACCTTTAGTGAGTGTACCACTTCGCTAATGAGCAAAATACTGTCTGAAATCTCTCTCCTCGGAACAAAGCCATTTTGTTCAGGGGAAATAATTTTACAGAGTATCTTCTTGAGTCTATTTTCCAATACTTTAGCAATCACTTTATATACCGTATTACAAAGGGAGATTGGTCTATAATTGCTAAATGACCTACATTCTGCCTTCTTAGGGATTAGTGTTATTACCGAGTTGTTGAGGTCCTTGACGAATCTCTTTATCCTTCTGAATTCCTCCAGCACTAACCAAATATCCCTCCCAAGAAATCCCCAACAATTTTGGAAGAACCTGGCTGGGAATCCGTTCGGCATTGGGGCCTTATCGAGGTGCATCTGAAAGAGGGTCGCCTTAACCTCATCTATCGATATTGTCTCTTCAAGAATTGCATTATCCTCATTTACCACCCTTCTTTCAATTGACTCTAATATGCCTCCTTCACCACCAACCACTGCTTGCTCTCCCAACAAAATTTTGAAGAAGGCAACCGCTTCAAGGCCAACTTTTGAACTGCCATGCTTCAGGTTGTCGTCCTAGGACTAAATTGATTCCACTTTGTATGTCGCCCTTTGGGGCAGGACTGAGGCATGAAAGAATTTTAAATTCGAGTCTCCTTCCTTGAGCCAAACTTCTCTTGATTTATCCCTCCAGTAGATTTCCTCCCTCTTGAGTAATTCTACAAGTTCTGATTTTAGTTCTTTTTCACGTAGGAATTCCTCATTCCTCATTCCATCTCTTATCACCTTCTCATTCAATGCTAGCAGTTCACACTCAACCCTCGCCTTTTCTGTAAATATGTTCATAAATTTTACCCTGTTCCACTCCTCGAGCCTTTCTTTCAGATATTGCAATCTTTTCACGAATTTGAAGTTGATCGAGCCCCCCACTCGATACTCCTTCCACCACTTTTCTAACAGGCTCAAAATCCCAACATCACGCCACCACATGTTCATGAACCTGAAAGATGACTTCAGTTGTTTCGAACCTCTACTTAGGTTGAGTTCAACAGGAAAGTGATCTGATGTAGAAATTGGTAGAATGCGAGCTTCAATGATGGGATAGATGTTGCACCACCCTGGGGAGATCAGGAACCTGTCCAACCTCTCTAAGATTGCCATAAAATCCTTGCGTCTATTGGTCCACGTAAACACTCCATTTGTGGTTTGGCAGTCTTCTAGTCCTGAGCGTGCCACAAATGATTTGAAAATCTATCGTGGTTTGGGATTCCATCCTTATCCCTCCACTTTTTTCAGACATGTCCAGGAAAGTGTTGAAATCGCCTCCAATGATGAGGCTTGAGTCCATATGGAACTTCATGAATTATAGAACCTCCGATCAAAGCACTGCTTTCTCATTTGTTCCAATAGGGCTATAGATGTTAATGAGCAAAAATGTGAGATTTAAACCCATACTATAGATTTTATCCGCCAACCAATTTGTTTGCGAACATTGCACTTTCACCGATACTTCAGACTCCTTCCAAATCAACCCAATTCTCTCTGATGCTCCTTCCGATTCTTGAAAGAAGCCATTTCATGACCTAATGTAGTTTAAGAATGCGCTCACCTCAGGTTGTGACAACTTGGTCTCTTGCAAAATAATAATCTCGCTTGCACATGATTGGAGATGATGCCTAACCAGGCGCCGCTTATCAGGGGCCTTTAGGCCCCTGACATTCCATGTAGTCAACTTCATTGCTTCCCAAGAGAGGCCATCCCTCTCTTGGTACTTAAAAATTTCCTGATGCTAGGATAGTTTCTGGCTACAACCTATTCTTCCCTCAATTTCTTGAAGGATTTTATTCCTCTAGATTTCCCCTGTTTGCCGATTTTGCCCATTCCCAAGTGCATAGTTGTAGTTTGAGTTATGCTTTTTCATCAATAATAACTAGCTCATCCTCAGGCTCTGGTTTTGTGTTTGAATATGATGAAGGTGCTGGTTCTTCCATCTTGGCTTCATCCCTGAAGCTGGGATAAGACACATCTTCAGAGAGCCTGTCTGACTCGAACTCCCCAAAATTTCCTTGTTTCGCACGCAGCCCCACAGGTTCCTCTTCCTTTGCATCCTTTGGATCCAAGGCCGCCAAACTTGGAATGAATGGGATGATTTGCATTCCGTCGGCCTCATCTTTCCTTTCCTTCACCTCTTTCCTATGTTGCCCCTTCCCTTATGAGCTTTTGTACATCGTTTCACTATGCAACCGTGAGCCGCATTTGAGGCAGAACCTTTTGTCTTCTTCCACCTCAATTCCCTGGGTCCAAGTTTATCCATCTACCTGTAATTTGATTGACCGTGGTACAATGGTGATTGCAGTAATCTTCAGCGTGACGTATTTGTATAGGTCTCCATCTATAATCTCCATATTAATGTCTAATAGTGTCCCCAACGTTCTTCCAATTTTTTCTAGGCATTCACCATTCCAATACTCAAATGGGAGATTATATAAGCAGATCCAGATCAGATTGTCATAAGGTTGGAGCTTGGTTGGGTCAAAATTGTGATTCCAGGGCTGCATGTATAGTGAGAGAGTGTCCTTGTGCCACACTCCATCATCTGTAACTCTCTTCTTAGTTTCTTCATCTGCAAATACCACCACGAAAAATTTATTTGGGAGAAATCTGAGTAAAACCTCCATTTGCCAACTTTTTGTTATCCATTCCTTGATTGCAGCCCTACTGGGAGTGCCCCTAATGAAGCAACACATTAGTGCCAAGTCCCTCAATATTTCTGCATCACTTTTTATTTCCTGCGACACATCAATCAACATGATTCCCTTTTCCTCCGACACTTTAGGGTTTCGTTCTTGATTCGATTTTTGGTTCGGATTCCTGTATTCTTTTCTTCGATCAGGCTTGTAGTTTCTAACCTTTTCTTTGTATGCTGGGCCTTTCCGATTCTTGGTGGGCCATGGCCATGGCTGCGGGTCTTTCCGCTCTTTGTTGTCGTGCCAATCATTTTTTGTTGCTTTGGATGGTGTATCATGCCGTGCACGGGCATTGTGACATTCCTTCTAGTGCTCCATTGATTGATGCCAATAATGTGGATGGCAACGATCGATCCATCTTCCTTTGGAGAACATCCATTGGGGGTTGTGATCGTCTTCTTGAGGCAAAGCAGCTTTAGGCATTCTCCGAATCACCTCATCCGCCCAACTTTCCCTAGCCACACCTTTTTCTCCCTGGAGCCTTCTCGCCTTCCTTCTACACCCTACCGTTCTTCACTACCTCTGCTCCATTTGTGCTCGCACCGCTCTACTCCATTCTTTAGACATAGTATAATATATATTAAAGATAATTTAAAAAATATAAATATTATAATATACTATTTATATATTATATATTATAAATATAATATATTATCTAATATAAATTTATGTGTCAATGATATCTAGTTTTTTTGAACAAAATATACATACTCTAATATAATATATAACATAAATATAAATATAATAAAAACTATATTATACAGACATTATAATATATTATAAATTTTATAAAATATTTTTTTTACCTTCGTATATGTTATACAATATATGAGATCATAATACATATTAATATATATTATTTTCATATATTTAGATTACATATTATTAAAAACATATACATTTTATATTAGATTTTATACTATATTTCTATTACATTATCTTCTTTATAAATAATATATTACATATTATCTTATATTATTATATATTATTGATAATATTTATTTTTATATAGTATTGTACAACATAGAAATAATATAATATATTGATGTTCATATATAATACGTACAATTGCCTTTGTAATATTGCAATTACATATTTGTAGAGTTGGATAAATAATTGGATAAATATGTGTTATCTAGAGAAATTAAAATAAATTTTGATATCAGTTAAATTTTAAATTAGAAAGAAAAACAATATCAATAATAAATAAATTTTTTTATATTTTTTTTGTAAATATAAAATTATATAAGGTGTCTTTTTGAAAAAATGAATTCCATTCATCAAAATATAATTGATGATAATTGTTTTAATCTTAACTATCTATAAATTATTTCATATAACACTTTTTATTAATAAAACACTTATTATTGCCCGTTAAGAGGCTTGGTTGGGTTAATCCGGCTCAAACATCTTAAGAGGTGGTAAAATGGGAGAAACCAAAGGAAGGATGGTGGAAGGTAAACTTTGATGGGGCTTCAAAAGGAAACCCGAGACCATCAAGAGCTGGTAGCATTGCTTGTGACTGGGATGGGAATGTGTTGGCTTTAGGAGCAATGAGGTTGAAGGAAGGAACCAATAATGTAGCTGAAGCAGCATCAACCTTAATGGCAATCAAGTTAGTCAGAAAGCTAGGGGAAAAAAGGATTCATTTGGAGGGTGATTCCTTGATAATCATCTAAGCAATAATGAAAGGAGGAATTGATGCTTGGCATTTATAGGGAGTGATTAGGATTTTTTTTGAAGAATTAGCTTTTTTTGAGAACTTTAAGGTTAGTCATGTTAGGAGAACTGGGAACATGGAAGCAAATACCCTCTCAAAATGGGCTTTATCGTTTGCAGAGGTGGATGAAATCAGAGTTGAAGATTTTAGTAGAATTACTTTGGAGGAAGTTTGTCCGATGCATTAAATGCAGGTAGGAGTTATTGTTAGTAAGTAGAGGAATGTTTTTGAAATTCTCGAAGGACTTGAAGCATTGATGAAGGTATTGTTGTCAACGCTGGACGTACGTTTGACATTAATGGCGATGGCTGGCAATGTGATGTGTATTAAAGATACACATTGCTTTTCTTTTGATGCTTCTCGGTTTGCGGTGGTAAGGAAAATAACAGGTCTGCGGAGAGAGGCAGTTTGCAAGATAGCGTATCAGAGAAGAAATAGAGGCCAACTTCACACTGCAATCGAGGAGGAAATTGGATCCCTTTGTCAGCAAAGCAACATTGAAGAGGCTAAGAGGATTGTTCCTCTTCAAGGATGTGAAGGTGGCGCAATCAGTGCAAGTAATTTTGGGTAATGGCTTCAAAGATTTGAAGCACAAATATCAAACTAATATGGATATATATTCACTGATCATGGCATGGGGGCTGGACTTAGGAGAGTCAGTGGAGGAAGTGAGAAAAGTAATGAAAGAGTTGGTGCATGAGGATTTTTTAGTGAACATGGAGAGTATCCTGGAATGGGCTATACTAGGTGAAGGTTTCAACGTGAGCGAAGGCATGGATGGCGAGGACTTTGAAGTAGCAAAGATAAATCACCCTTTTATTAGGTGGCCATAAGGGAGTACCAAAGCTATGTGGAGAGAAGGAGCGAAAATGAGGGTGGAAAGCATTGAAACTCTGTGTAGAATTAATGGAGGTAGAGGAGGTAATAAAGGGACTCAAAGACGTCGCCAAAGCGGAGCTGTAGGAGAAGAAGGGTTTACGCTCGAGGAAGAAGATGAAACAAATAATGGAAATATGTCCATTGCACTTGGGTAGCACTTCTGGAACTTCTGCGTAACCACAAAGCTTAAATTTTGTTTAGTATACTGCTTTTATCTTGATCTTTGAAGTCCGTTTATCTAGGGTTAAGCCCTATTTTTGATTTGAAACTGTAATCAACTTGGAGAATGGGAAGTAGATGGTAGGCTAGTTTACAGGCGGATGCAATAGCGGGGTTCTTTCTTTTTTGGGAATTGTGCTGGTTTAGCAGACATTATTTGAAGTTAGCTGGATGGACTTAAATTTTTGAATTTTTTGTAAATTTTGCTATATCATTAATAAAATAAATTATTATTATCGATAAAAAAAACACTTATTATTATAGAAATAATGTGTAAAATATTAATATTAATTGTAAAATTAAAATTGTTACATATATTATGAAACTAGATAGGAATTGGCCTTGATTGGTCACTTATCCTTGTGGTTGTGATCCCTTATGTGTGATGTTTGTTACATGTCCACTTTAACGAGTTATTTAGTTAGTACTTATTAGTTGAGGTCACGTGAAGTGTTAGGTGAAGTGTTTTTTCATGTATCTCACTTTAGTTGGATAAAAGTATGGTCTCAATGGAGGTTTGGGCATTTATTTTTATCATGGTGGAGGTCTCATGGGAGGTTTGGGCATTTATTTTTATGGTGGAGGTCTCATGGAATTTAAAAAATTGCCCTACAACTTGTTAAGAATTTTTTCTTCCACTTGTTTATCATCTAAAATTTTAAATTCCTATAAAAAAATAAAAATGAAAGAATTTTTATTTATTTATTAATTTTTATCAAAACATTACAATTTATTCCTTAAATTTTTTATTTTTTTTGTTGGGTTGAAGATATCCCCGAGGGGGTCCCCTTTAGCTTAGCAGCCAAGGTCTAAGGGGTATCCATTCTTACCAAAGTCTGTCCGGAGCACGATCCCGACCTCATCCTTTTTTAGGTGTCGGGGCTTTGCACTCAGCAAGACTTGATCCTTAGTGGACTTATTCCAAACCTTCCCAAACTTAAAATTTTGAATTGAATTGCACTATTAAAATCATGAAATCACCGTTTTAAAATATTTCTTTAAAACACCAACTGATTTTTTTTTGAGGAAGCCCCTCCACCCTAAGATGCTCATAATTTTGCTGTATTCCATTTCTTTTGGCACTTGTATTTGACGCCATCGAGATTTGAGTAATGGTTTAATGGCTTTTTGGGTATTTTGTAAGGAGGATATTCATAAATCTGCAGAGAAACAGTGTTTAAGCGAACGTATATGGGAATAACGCAGAATTTTTGGGAAGGGGAGCGTGATTTGCCAGAGATTTAAACAGCTATAAATTTTTTAGCTGGTGCAGAAATTGGAATTCTTATGTTAATTTGGTTGTGGGGGACAAAGCACGTAGACCAGTCATGCATGGTCTGGTGAAAGAAATAAATGTACAACAGAAGCAACAACCATGGAGTCTTGCGTTGGACTCTATTTCACTCAGAGAAGAGCTTCTTGTGCTCTTTTCCAGGAACCGACCTATGACATATACAGGTATGTACTATGGGCTTGTTTTATTTTGAATTTTTACACAACCCAATGAGAGTTGGATTTCTGCAGAATCGAAAGGTAGAATGAACTTTTAAAGAGTGTTATAAATTATATGGATTATGGGTAGATTTGTTGAGATGGGCAAATTGGGTCATGTAAGTTTTAAAGGGTTTGTACATATGCCTTGGGTTTGTGGGTTGAAAATGGGTTTTAATTGATACCGATTTGTAAGAGTTACTTACTGAATTAGTTATATTAGATAGACAGGGTTTCTGCATTGTTTATGTGTGGGTTAGCTTATGGTTCGCTGGAGGGGACGCTTCTATATGTCCTATGTTTCTTCTAGTCAGATATTAAAGAGATACTCCAAATTCACATGATCTAAAACCCTTGCCAGGAAACACCACTAGAGAACGCCCTGTCTCTCTTTTGAAGTATGAAATATAGAGCAGGGAACAAGCAGAAAAGGTCGAGGAATTTTAAAATAATCATTTCAACAACAAATATAATTGTAGTATAAAACTATTATTCACCCATAAGTAATTGGCTAGTCATAATCTGAAGTTGTATTTGTCTTGGATATTGTTTCCTACTAATATCATAAAAGTTAAAACCCCTATCTCAGAACCCTCGTTGCTAAAAATCTACTCTTAATTTTTCTCGACGATTTTCCATGTATTGACTCCAAACGTTGAAACCATTATAGCTCTTCTTCTCATGAAATATTATGCAATCTAAGATTCCAGTTGAAGTTGAGCAAAGATCGCAGGCTATCATAAACTAAAAAATTGCCAATATGACCACTAGCTGCATATTTGTACAAAAATCCTGCAAGGTGAGTAGGTGTCAAAAAGCTTATGCAAGCATTAGCTTTAAAACATGGTAACCTTCAAATGAAATACTATGATGACATGCAATATTAGTTGGCTCTTAAGCAATGCAGATGCCAAGAAACTGTGGTAATTTAGACTAAATAATACCAATGTGACCATCCATTTCTGCTCATGTATACAAGAATCCTAGAGAGAGAATTGGTGGGAAGGAATGTTGGGGAGAAATTCGTTGAAATCTGCTGCAGCAACAACAGCGACAACGATAATAATAAATTTCACCCCCAAGTCAAATCAATCTACTGCAATAAGATTGCCCATTAATCTAGCATAGATGTGAGGTTGCAGTATTACGATTATGAGGTAAATTAAAACTCAACCCATGTTTACAATCTCAAGAATATAGTCCAAGCTCAACCTGCACAGCAATAAAGGGAGCCCATAACTTTACCCATAACTCAGAATGAGGGGAGGGAAGAAACCAGAATGGGGCCTAATCAGTTGGGCCAAAATCTGTTGCTGGATATGCAGAGCTGAAATTAATGAGCTTTTTATTAATTTGTTTAAGAGTTGGATTGGTTCCTTCTGCATTAGGTGTTATCTCTGTGGTCACCTAGATCTGGTGGCTTTTGGTAAGCAGGGTGTAACCTCTGCTAAGAACTTCCCCACCATTGAGTTTTAGACTTGGGCAGGTAATTAGTTAGTGCTTTATACTTGAGCCTTATCAGGTCAAAATCTTAATCAAGTAAGCAACTATAAACTGTGATGAGCTTCTGAGGTTCTGTGATAGAAGAAACATCCTTGAATAGAATGGCTTATGTGAAATAATATGCACACAAAAGTAGTTCCAAGACAATGTATACTTAGTTTCAAAAAAAAATAAAAATAAAAAGTGTTATAATAAAATTGGAGCCATACAAAACAGGTCAAACTCAGAAACCAATTTCTGGTTGGACTCCATTTGATATATAGCAGAAAGAGAAGAGGAGCAAACAAGAAGATGGAGAAGAACTTGGAACTGATTAGTGTTCAATCCCTTAGCCTTGACTGCTGAAAAGTCCAATCAAGTAAACAACTACAGTAAGGGATAGATTTATGGGTTTCTGTTAGTGACTTAAAATGAAAAAATGTGCACCGAAAAAAGCTTAATGGTAAGCTAGAGTAACAATCGGGTAAATAAAGCCCATAATATAGTGACTACCCAAGGCTTTGGATTTGCTTGCAGCATTGTAAACAATTAGATTTTTAAACCATATTTTACAGGGAGAGGACCCAAGCATAATGTCAGTGTGAAAGTAGTATAGGGACTTGTGCTTTCCACCTGTAAGGTTATGGTGGGAGAGCGCAGAGAAGAGGAGCTGGGTTATTTAATTTATTGTAGACCTGTAGTAGATGTTTCAGAAAATTTGAAACCCTTTCTAAACAATCTGTTCATGAAATAAGAATAATAAAATCTTTTACTTTCAACAAAAGAATCTGTGCATCCCTAAAAAGATCTTTTCATGGGAAATATGAGTTATAAACTAATGAAAATAATAAAAGTGCAAGTGTTGTATAAAGTCCAGATCCTAAAAAACATTAATATACACGCAGATAACAGAATGATTTCTCTTTTCAGAATATTTTACTAAAATATTTCATTCTACGTTGTCACAAACTGTAAATGGAAGGCACAGTTTGCTCCTATACAGAATACAAAATGAAGGGAAGAAATTCATGTGTAGTAGACATATATTTCAATGACTGAGTTAAGTCAATGACTGATCTCTAGTTTGACAGAGCCATTTCAATGTCTAATGCAGATCTATGTTAACAATGCAAAGTAAACACTTATAGTAGAACAGTTTACTATTGTAGAAGAAAGAGAGAATAGAACATTTGATAATTACAAGACAAAATAATGTTTTATATTATTAAACAACAGAGAATTTAAGTTTTATAATGTACTAGAGCATACATTCTTGAAAGTATCATTGTAACTGTTAAGTATGAGTTGATAACATGAAACATATTATTTATAGTAATGTTCCAGAAGTAAGTTAAAACTAATATCAAACTAGATTAAGGAAATAGTAACTCTATTATTATCTGTATGCATATGTTGGGAAGCGACATTGTGGAAGACACAGCAAATCAAAGTTGTGTAATCTGTAAGGAAGGATATATTAGAATCAATTTGAGTAATAAAAGTCAAAGTAACTAACAAGTAAACATAATAATGATAAAATAGTTCGTATACCTGAGATGATGATTCATGTGTAGGTACCTGACTCTCTTGCAAATCGATGATTATATCGTTATGATCTAAAGTGAATGTACCTTCAACTTGTAAGTCATGAGCGATGAAGATTATTTTTGTCTTGTTTTCTACATAGTCTTCATAGCTTGTTTGCTCAAGTTGTGGCAGCAAACGGATGAACATGTTCTTTTCAAGTGAGCATTCCAGAATATTTTTCTTTTCAGTTGTTATTATGCACTTTAGACAGGGGACGATATGTGTATACTGTATCTTGATTGCATTTCTTGCAATGACTAATGTCATTTTTAAGTGCTCCAAAGGTTGAAAAGGTGTAATTGCATTTTGTACAAATATGTTCGAATGGTTTAGAAAAAGGATTACCAACCTTCAATAGTCCATAAACCTGCAAAATTATTTTAAAGTAATTAAATATAATATCGAAGAATGGAGTTCTATAAAATTAATACTAAGTGCAATTTTGTAAGGAAGAAATTGTTATACTAAAGCTGAATTGAGTTTTACTATATTGATAGTGAAGAGAACAATGCTTATAGAAATAAAATAAGAATTTACTTGATATGTTGAGTGAAGCAACTTTTGTAGTTGGTTCAATGTTTCTTTATTTGCAAGAGGTGCAATATATATAGACTGGCATGTGCAAAAAGCACGATCTTTTGTGTCTGTCCATTTCACAATATTTTTGAACAATATGAAAGGATAATCTTTGATTTCAACACGATCTTCAATTGCTGTGTATTCTTGCATGAGGCTTGGGTGCATATATATCTATTACATAAATAAAGTGTCAATTATCTATATTGGTAGGGCATAGAAAAATAATCATACTACAATTTGTATTTTATAAGAAATAGCACAGTAAAGTTGTAAATTAATCATTTTCAGTTTCTCCATCTTTTATATCTACGACATTGTGATAAGTTGTCCTTTTGCATGCAACAACACCACCACCTATTGTTCCAACTGTGTATTGGTCTTTGCTTTGTAGTAAAAGCCTGATAGTTGAGTTTGGTGTGAAGGCATGTTCTTGACAGATTCAAGGAATGTTTTAATGACACTAGATGGAGTTAACAACAAAATACAATCGTAGTCACCATGATCATAACTTGTCTTTGGAGCAATTTGAAAATTGGTTATACGAATGCTTGCTCTTGGAAATATAATTTGCCCAAACATTTGAACATAATTTCCTGTCAAGTTTAAGGTGATTGTCATTCGCCTTTGATATCAGTGAGGTCATCACAGAAGACTTCAATGGTCTTTTTGGTTTTATCTAGGTGAGTTCTATATGTTACTATGACATCGCCCTCAAACACTTCACCGATTCTATGAGCATTAAGCTCTTCAATAGAGATTGTTTTTGTATGTTCCTTTTTTGGCCTAAAAGATAATGTAAAGTAGTATTCATAAGGCTTATATTGTAAATGTTTTTAGTAAATTGAAATTAAATAGTGTTTGTCAAATTCTGTAAAATATTGAAATGCAAGAATACTTACATTTTGACTTACTGTGCTTGTGCAATATTTTTGTTTGTTTCTAGTCTTTTCGAACTCATCACTTCAAATAGAGAAGAAGAATGCAAATCTGTAACAGAAAATGCATTAGTTAGAGAATTATAAATAACAACATTGAGAAAAAAGAAACAAAAGAGAGAGTTGTTGTGACCTTTTCACGTATCACCCCTTTCAAAATGGGGATCCCCTAATTTTTGCTCCATTCAGGTCTTTTGGCTTTGGTTTTGGGTTGTTTCGTGGCTATCTCTCTCTTTGTTCCTTGTGATCTTTCTGGGGATGTACCTAGCTTTTGGCCTAATTTGGAATGTTGGCTAAGTTTGAAGTGCGTTTTGATAGATTAGGGTTTCATTCTCCAGGCTTGTTTGAGGTCAAATTAAGTTGGCAAATTGAAATCTGAGTTGGGCATTGCAGCCTGGAGGCTTCAGGCAGGTTCCCATTAAAATTTGAGCGAATTCTGACAACTTACTATTTTTAGTACTCAATTTGGGACCTTTTCTTTAGGACTTTTGAAATTTTGATTGCTGCAGCATGATTCGGGACCCTTCAAAGTGCTTACCTGCAAATTTTGAGCCAATTCTAAGAAATTACTATTTTTAGTAGGTGCCCCAGTTCGGGGCCTTTTAATAGGGTTTCGGAAATTTTGATCATATCACTGAGTTTAGACCCTTTTGAGGGACTTGCATGCAAAATTTGAGCGAATTCTAACAACTTTCTATTTTTAGCAGGTCCACTTTTGGGCAGGTGTGGTGTCATCGGAACTCCAACACTTCAGCTTTCAGAACAGAGCAACATGCAACGAGAACGGCATCAATCGAAGGTCTACAAAAGCGCATGCAATGAAATTAGGGTTTCCTACTTTTATGCCTAAAATGAAGGGCAAAACGTGAGAATCTTTGAAAACCGATGTATCCCACTGCGATCAGCATTCTTCAAGGAATCTACTGGTAAAATTTGAGTGCATTCTGCATACTTACTATTTTTAGTAAGTCACTTCCAAAACAGGGCCTAAAATAGCAGGTGAACACACAGGGCAGGTGTGAACAGGTTCGTCAAGCCATGAGGACCATGTGGAGCAAATTTCAAATCTTGAGGAGTTGCAGATGTTTGAAAATCTCCGAAGCTTCAAAAGTTACTATAAATAGAAAGCAAGGGCGGGCATGACACAAAAAATTGGCTAAGTGTTCAAAATCACCTTCTATGCACGTGAGTACGTTTTGGCTGTATTTGGAGTGGGGATCTTTACAAAAGTGGCTAAGGCATTGAAATCAAAGTGAGCCCTCCTAAATGCTTCCAAGGAGAAAGGGTGAGATGAGTAAAAATCCTCTAAGGCATGGAGATTCAAAACAAGACCCTCCCTTATGCGCCCATGAAGGAAATGAGGGTTGAAGATAATCTAAGACATAAAATGAGGTGCCATTGGGTGATATGCACCTAAGGGGATCAAGTGGGTTAGGTTTGTTCAAGGCACAAAACATGAAGGCCAGAGGGTGAAATGCGCCCACTATGAGGCTTAGTGTTTGAAATATTTTCTAAGGCAACAAACTAGAAGCTCACCCCCTCAAATGCGCCCTAAAGGAGGTAGAGGACATAAGAATTTTCTAAGGCATGGAAGATGAAAGCAAGGCTCCAAATGCGCCCAAAGAAGAAGTGATGTTGAAATGTTCTAAGGCGTTGCAAAATCAAAGAGGACCCTCTCAAATGTGCCCAGCTCAAGGACACAATGGATATTTCCTAAGGCATTTCAAGTGTGACTAAAACACTAGAGGTGATATGCGCCCAAGGTGAAATGGGAACAAATTTGCTAAGACATGAAACACAAAGCTCAACCCCTCTAATGCGCCCATGAAGAGGGAAGGTCATTGAAAATTTTCTAAGGAAAGGGAAAATAAAACAACAAGGGGTCAAATGCGCTCTTGAGGGAGAAGAGGTAAGAAAATTGTCTAAGTCAGAGGAAATGAAAGCTCAAGCCTCCAAATGCGCCCCAAGGAGAAGTGAAAGAAAGCTTGAAATTTTTGCCTAAGGCACAAAGTGAGACGCCACAAGGTGATATGTGCCCAAGGGGTAAATGTGTTAAGAAATTTCCTAAGGCACAAAATTCAAAATCACCACCTCCAAATGCGCCCATCATGGAAATGAGTTGATTTAAAAGCTTTCCAAGGCGTTAAATATAAAAACTCTAAGAACGCCTATGTCAAGGGGAATAAAATTTTAAATGTTGGAGTTTTTAAATGGGTTGGATAATTTCCCCATAAATATTTAAGTTAACCAGATGTTATGAGGAGTTAAAAGGGAAATTTTAAATAAATCAAATGATTCCCTCTTGGACATTTAAGATAACGAAGTGTCAACAAGCAGTTAAAGGGGGGGGGGAAATTCGAATTTTGCATGGGAAAGAATCCTCAATTATGGAAAATTCTATGACGACTGGTGACAACTCGCCCTTCACTTCGCCAAAGTTAGAAAATTACTAAGTAGTGGGAGTGGAGATTTAATGAAGTTGCCAAAATAGACTCCCTCATGAATTGGCAAGATTCTTTGGCACAATTATTTAAACAACGAAGTTTTCATTTCTTCTCACCATTTGCACGTGCGAATTTGTAATTCTAGAAGTGAGAAGAAAAGTCTTGAGAAGTTGCTGAAGTGAGCAAGCTTGGGCGAAATTTCTCTAAGTGCCAAAAGTTATATTGCTGAAAGTGTCAAGCTTTCGAGTTAGAAATTTTGAGGTTTGGTGTTAGAAGTTTTAATGCCGAAGGCTCTTATTTTCGAAGTCAACTCCATATTTTGGCCATCTCGAGGTAATTCTTTTGTTAAGTCTGAATTTTAATGTCTATATTTTATTTTGTAGGATGGCTGAAGCAGGAAGAGGAAATGCTGCAAGGGCAAACAAGGCTGCAAGCAAGGCTGCAAATGTTGAAACAAGCAAAGGCTAATGCGTCCAGGTAGGCAATAATAAAGAAACTCAGCAAGCCATTTCTTCTTGAATCAAAGTTTACTTCAAAGCTGGGAGGGTTGAGTGATACCAACCTCGGTTCATTCAACCTGGGAGCATTTAGGGGATGAATGTATGAACTAGGAGGCCATCCTCCATCAGTCACTGTGCACTAGATAATGAAAAGTGGAATTTATGCGGCTGCTGGTTTTCCACCAACAATTCAGTGTCCAGAATTAATTGTGGAGTGCGCCAACTGTTATAAGCCAGAGCGAAGGACGATTGTTTCTCCTGATGGCAAATTGTTTGCCAACTTCACGCCTGATGCCATTGGAGAGGCATTTGGGATTCCCACTTCTGATAGGATGGTGTACAAAACAAAGGAAAGAGTTGGCAGGATGTACGCCTCCACGTTTGAAAGATGTGTTGGGATGATAAATTCATTTTGGATGCAAAAATCCAGGCCTCCTCGCACCAAGCTTCCCAAGCAGATTATATGGATGATGTGAAGCAAGAGTACTGTGATTTGATAATGATGCTTAGTCGGGTGAACGGAAGTCGTCAATCATTCATCTTCGAGCCATGGATGTTTTATTCATCGAGATTGTAATGGAGGGGAAATAATGCGTTGATTGGGCTAGGATGATAAGTGACAATCTAGATGAGCAGTTAAGGAACCTAAGAAGAACAAAGACGTTCTACATGAGCTCATATGTTATATACATGCTGGCTCGGATGACTAAGTATAGAGGAATAACTTACAAAGAGCCAATTGGGTGTGGTCCCAAACAATTTAAAATCTATGAGGCTTGCCGATAGTTGCACTTAAGCAGCACTGCCAACTACAAACGGGTGAATGATGCCTTCACCATGCACATAGCAAGGACTCTTCAGTGAAGGACTCAACAAAGAATATCAAAAGAGGCACAGGAGCTGATCGAAGAATACGGATATCGGCTTATCCAATTTCCAAAGTTCACCTATATTAGGCTGCAAGGGTTCACATCGTATCCATACAGATTACCGAGGTAACCCACCGACAAAATGGTTATGTTAGAAATATCTAGGCAGCTCATCGCCTATGATAAAATCCAGAAGAAAAAGAAGAAAGGAGGATTAGACTTCCCTATCATTATGGGAAATTCAAATGAAGTTTGTCCTTCATTACAGGCAGCCAGAGAAGCTGGGGATGAATTGCAATTCTTTCACCTTTCATACCACACCGGCAGGCAGGATTTTGATACTTACAATAATATCAGAGTGGTGCAAGGTGTGGAGTATAGGCACAGGGCTCATATTGAGGACTTCTGGGCTAATGCAGTGGATGATGCTGAAGTCAGGAGAAGAATGTTTACCAGGCTACCCCTGAAGATGATTAGAGAATGTGAAATTATTCCATTTCCAAATCAAGTAGACGAGGACGTGAATGTCATGCAGCCCGACTATGAGTCAGTGAGAAACACACTGGTCCCACTACCTGATTGGTCAGAGCCGAAAATCACGGACTTGGACACGTTATGCATACCAGTTTTGACATTCACGAGGAACTGGGTGGAGAGGCATGTGAATAGGCTCAAAAGTAAATCAGTTGCTCTCACTTATAATCTCATGGTTGATCAGAGGCCGCCATCAACAAAGAAAAGAAAACAAATTGCCCAAGCTGCTGAGCCACGAGGAGAGGTGCAAGTTCAGCTAGTGCCTTAGAGGGTAGAGCGGGCATCACCCATCAGACGGTAGAGCAGGCATCACCCATACGATCGCAGACTCGATCTTCGAGTGTGCAAGAGCTTTCACTATTTGGGAGTTAGAGAAATAAATCTAACGAGGAGCAAGAATTTGAAGAGGTAAATCAGCCACCACTCAGGGAGTCAGATAGCCTGATTGTTAACGCTCCTAGAAGAGAAAGTCAACAAGAGGAGGAAGAGGAAATGGCAATAGACACTCGCTTCCAACAAATGATAGAAACAACATTAGAAGATGAGAATACTGCAGGGCAAGAGGCTCGAGGTTCAGGAGAAGATATTTAGCAGATGGAGATTGACGAGCCTCAACAAAGTGTTGTTAGGGAAGAAGTACGCGAAGAGGAAGCAACTGAGGAGCAGCCCCTCATCATTTGTAATCCGCAACAAACAGTGCTCGATTGGCTCATGGAGAGGATGAGAAAAGATCCTGAGGATGACACTGACCCGGCGATTGAGATGGAGGAATTCTTGAGCAGGATCGGTGGGTCATCCAAAAAGAAGAGAGCCAAAAAATATTCAAAGATAGCAACAAATAAGTCTGGTTCTCGCACGCTTCATGTAGCTGTTCCTAGAGAGGAATGCGATTGAGATGAGGAGATGCCAGAAAATCATGTGATTACTACTGTTGAGCTAGGCCGCCCCACTGGAGCTCAAATAATTGAAGAATGTGACAACTCCTATCAAGCTCTGAAGGACAGATTGCTCCGTACGGAGGGAAAGTACAAAAAGTTGAAAAAGGAGCATAGGACATTGATCGGATATGTGCAGCACTTGGCTCGTCCATGTGGGCAGGAGAATCCAGCAGTCGATCTCCTAGTTGAGCTTCCGAGAGAATCAGTCAGCGGCTTGGAAGATTTGAAGAGGATGGCTCAGGAGGCAGACAAGTGGGTTGGCAATGTTCACATGGAGGTAGAGAAGTTCATGGATGATCTCACCTACTCTTTCCAACAGGCCTCCAACATTCTTGCTCGCATGGAAAATGTTGATCAAGCTTGGAGCGAAGCACACATTTATCAGGATAGAACTATCCCTCGCTTGGCCGCCTTGATGCATATGCCCATGCAAACTCTGGTCGAGGGAGGAGTAATTTAGGAGGGTGATAGGTATGATTTCCCAGGTTGGTATTCTTCAGCTTTCACTGGCCGAGGCTTCTTTGATACCGCATAGGCAAAGTTAGTTAGAGTTAGGAAGGCTATGGGAAACATATAGGAAGGAGTCTTAAACACACTCAGAGCCTTATTTGCTAAAAGGCTGACTCCAGAGGAGGTAATTGCAGATGGCCTGAGGAGCAGGTTGGAGCCCTTCTTCTCAGACGTGAGATCTTTTACTCAAGTGGACTTTTAGAATATTTCAACATTCTCCAACATTATTCAGAGTACTCAGGATGCCTTGGAGGCTTGGAGGAAGTCTTGTACTCGACAGGGACAGGCAATCACTGTGCTTGAATTCCAGCTCAACCACGTCCCACCCATTTCAGTTCAGGAGGTTGAAGCTGTGTTGGCCATATTCATAGAATTTGCAGTCAGGGAGAAGAACAGTGGGAATGCATTTCTGGATGAGAATCTTTTGGATGATAGTGGGCATTAAATGCTCATAGTGGTCAAAGGGAGAGAGTGGGCATTCTGTGCTCATTTATTACCCCACTCCTCCACTTATTGGCAGTTTTTAGGGCAGAATCCTGACTAGGGCTTAAGTGGCTCAATTCGAGCCCTTCATTGTAATTGAATCTGAGCCGTCTGTTGGACTGGGCCAACTATAAAAGGGGCATCCCCCCTCATTTGTAATATAGATAGATAGATAGATAGGATCAAAGAGTAGAGATAATAGCATAAAGAGTAGAGCATAGAGAGATTGATAGCATAGATTGATAGGAAGAGGAAGGAAAGTTTTCAAATTGAATGCTTTGTAAGAGATTGTTGTGAACACTCCTATAATAAAAAGAGTTATCATTGCTTGTGGTTTCATCTTTTATTGTGGGTAGTGTTGACGTGCTTTTTATGACGACATCAACACAGAATAAAAATGCCCAACGGTCATTCTATTCTCTCTTGATTAAAGTATTCCGCATGCTAAGATTGCGTGAAAGTTCATGCGTTCAACTCCAAGGATCCTTTAACGCGAATAGACTCAGTTGGCTAATGTGAATATGCTGGGTATTCAAGGGGACTTACGTAGTTGTTCGATTTTGTGAAGCAGTTAAGACATGAATGATTTGACAATGCTGCTCTGACTCCTAAATCAACCGGGAAATACTGAATTTAAAGGGATAGGGATAGGGATGCTACCATCTACTCCTAAAGGGTGGAGGATGAGGATCGACTTAAACAATCTTCAAACCAGACTTTGCTTCGTCTCCTTTTGGACAACTCTGACAAAGTTGGTGTAATCTTCAAAGGATGGGAAAGGTGTTCAAATTATGACACCACATGTACACACCATCACCACGATGCATACAGACATATGAGCCACAATCGAAGTTAAGTGCCAATACTCCAGTTGACCACGCAAGGCGAATTTACCATCAGCAAGCCCGCTAGTGGTATGGATGAAAGAAGATATGCTCAAATCGCAACGCCACACTCCACAATTAACAACTACTTGCATAAAACAAAGTCTACTCTACTCTATCTACTTGAATTGGAAAGATGAACAAGCCTTGCTAGCTACTCACAATAGAAGATAGAACCACCAAACAATGATAAATCTTTATATTATGAGAGTGTTCACAAAAACTTCTTACAAAGTCCTCAATGGGAAAACTTCCTTTCCTCCTCAATCTAAGCTAACTTCTAAGCTAAATGCTATATGCCTTTTATTCTCTAGCTCAACTCTATCTCTGATTCAATTCTAGTTCTAATTATTTACAAATGAGGGGGGATGCCCCTTTTATAGTTGGCCTAGTCCAATGGACGGTTCAGATCGGATTACAATGAAGGGCTCAAATTGAGCCATTTATGCCCTAATTAGGGTTTTTGCCCTAAAAACTGCCACAAAGAGGAGTGGGGCAATGAATGCACAAAATATTCTCCACTCCTCTGCAGGAACCATTATCTGCAATTAATGCCCACTATCTTCTTCTAGAAGATTCTCGTCCAGAAACGTGTTCCCACTGTTCTTCTTTGCCAATTATGTTGCGTTAGGAGGAGGCAAGCACACAACAACACTTGGTTCAAACCCTCCTTGCAAAAAGTTCTTCTTCGTTAAGTCCTCCTGTTGCTTTCATTCCTAGATGCATTTCTTTCTTGTGACTTTCACATTTCTCTAGTCCACTGCCTTGGGCGCATTTGCCTCTTTTGCATCACGTTCTTAGTGCCTTAGACAAATCTTCACTTTCGTTTCTCTTTCCAAAGTTGTAACATTGTCCAGCTTCATCACCTCAAGTCCTTACGCTCAGGCTCCAGTGTTCATCTTGCAAAACAGAAAGAAAAGCATCAGAACACCTATAATATAAATTCACTTTACTTACCCAATTTCCATGTTTTGACCGCTTGATCTCCGGATCTTGATAGAGTTCATTATTTCCAGCAAACTTATAACTTTTCAACGTCTGAATGCTTGATGTTCTAGCTTCATTTCATCTTCAAATTCTTCTATGCCTTGGACAAATTTCATCTCTACCCTGTGAGTGTATTTGACCTCTTGAGCTTTATTTTACCATGCCTTAGAAATTTTATCCATCCGGGCCTTAGGAAATTTGTTAAACGGGTGCTAGGCCGAAATCTTTGTCGAAACAACACTAGCAAGGTGTGGAAGAACTTTAAATCATCTCCCAGTGGGAAATGTTCAATACCCAGAAGAAACTTCCCCTTAGAAATCATAATTTCCATGTGTATCCAAATGAAGGGGTAAGTTTAATTTTTATTATTTTTGAAAAAATAATAAAAAATTGCTAAGGTTTATCCATTTTCAATCTTGGGCGCACTTCATACCTGCAGCCTCAACCTTTCAAAATCCTGGTGTTCCTCATATTTTTCCGAAGAATTTCCTCCAGCTTATATCACCTTGTATTTGGAAAGATTAATATCAATACCTCCTCTAGGCGCATCCCTTGTCTTTGCCTTTGCCTTAGAAAATAAAAATGTCTTCAACTCCATCTTGGGCGCACTTCACAAGGCCTAGTTTATTTTATCCACCTTAGAAATTTCCTTCAAGTCTCAGCGACTTAACTTCTACCTTGAGGACGCATATGACCCCTTGAACTCTCATTTCCCTCATACTTAGAAAATATTCTAAGTCTTGCCTTCATACTTCCTTAGAGGGCGCATTTAGAGGTTTGTGCTTTTATTTTCCAGCCTTAGAAATTATTTCAACCAGCAAGCTACCTTGGGCGCATTTTACCATTGCAACATCAAGTTGAGGGCGCATTTTATAGCTTCAGCTTTTAATTCCAACACTTAGAATTTTTATGACCTCCCTCATCTCTTCTTGGGCGCATTTTACCCTTGGAGCTTTTAATTTCATGCCTTGGAAACTTTTTGAGGCCTCTCTACCACCTTGGGCGCAAATTAGCCTATGTGCTTTTGTTTGAGAGCGCTTTTTGCTAGGTGAGCTCTCATTTTTCAAGGTGGGCGCATTTAGGTGGTCTTACTTGCATTTCATGCCTTAGTAGAATTTTGAAGGCACTTCATCCTTGGGCACATCTGACATGCCAAGCTTTTATTTTCCACACTTAGAGAATTTCTTAACTTCATGACCCTTTGGGCGCATTTTGAAGGTGAAGCTTTTGTTTTCCACGCCTTAAAGGATTTTCCCAGTCTTTGCCTGCCCTTGCCCTTACATTTTATTTTTAGTAAGTTTCAGAGGCTTGTGGCTTTTCGTGGAATTTTAGCTATTTTGAACTGGAAGCTGGTGGATGTGATCTTCGTGGCCTGATTGGCCTTCTCATACTTGTCGCTCATGCTTACCTGTTATCTTTAGCTTGCCTGCTATTTTTAGTAAACCCCTTGATTTTCCGACTTCCACAGCTCTGATTGACTTGAAATTTGTTAGGCGTGATCCTCATTGCTTGGTGAACCCGTTTACATCTGCCCCTCATGCTGACCTGCTATTTATAGCCGTGCCCGGAGACGACTTACTATAAATAGTAAGTGCTCGGATTATGCCCAAATTTTACCAGTAGATTGCTTGAAGGATGCTGATCGCAGTGGGATACCTTTGTTTCTCAAAATTCTGGCCTTTTACCCTACTTTTTAGGCATCGAAGATGGAAACCCTAATCTGACTTGCATGTGGCTCAAATGACCTCAGTTTGACTTGATTTTTGTCGCCTGTTGCCCTGCTCATGAAACTGAAGTGTCGGGGAGCTGCAGGAGTGAACCTACTAAAAATAATAAGTGCCTGGAAAGTGGTCAATCCGATGTCAGATGAGTTTGCATGTCACAATGTCTGTGGGATCTCAAAAAACCCAGAAAAACCCAGAAAACTGGTAGACATGCGGGCATTGGCTAAAAATAGTAAGTCCCTGAAACTTGATCTTCTCTACTTGCATGTCACACTGTTGCGAAGCTCTCAAAAAACCCACATGGAATATCCGGACATGCATTGAAAATTACTGCATGCAAACCCTAAAAATAGCCTCAGAAGGCTGTACCGTTGAAAGTCACCATCTTGATTTGCATGTTACACCATCGCGAAGGTCTTGGAAAACCCAGATCCATTCTCCAGTCAGGTATTGGAGAATCATGCGTTTAAACCCTGAAAATAGCCTCCGAAGGCTAAACTGCTAAAAATAGCCAGTTGTCTGAATCTGCTCAAATTTCATGTGTTGGTGCTTTGAAGCTGCCTGAATGTGCTGAAGTAGTTAGAATCCCGAAATCCAACTTGACTTGATCTCAATCAGCCTGAAGAACAAAACTTTAATTTCATAGGCTTAGCCAAAATTTCCAAATTAGGTCAAAGATAGGGACATCCCCGAAAGGATGAAAAGATCAAAAGATCAAAGAGACGCAAAACTACCCAAAACCAAAGCCAAAAGACCAAAATGGAGCAAAAATAGGGTGTCCCCATCTGGCATGGGGTGATGTGTGAAAAGGTCACAACAGGTAGCTAGCAAGATTCTTTCGTCCTTCCAATTCACGCAAAATCTTAAAGTAGAGCTTAGAGTAAAGCAAATATTAATTCATGCATATAGACAGTTGTGGAATGTGGTGGTCGAATTGAGCGAGCTTCGTTAGTCCATGCCACTAGCAAACTCACTGATGGTGGGTTCGCCTTGTGTGGTCAACTGGAATATTATGTAATTAACTTTGATTATGATTTATATGTTGGTATGTGTCGTTGTGATGGTATCTTCATGTTAAGTTGTGATCTAAATACCTCAAGTTACTCTTTTGAAGATTGCACCAGTTCTGTGGAAGCTGTCCAAGGTGAGGCAAAGCAGAGCTTGGTTGAAGTTTGCAAGAGTTGATCTCCACGTCTCATTCTTAGAGCAGATGATAGCTCTCCTCAGTTCCCGCATCCATTTAAATTCAACACTTTCTGGTTAGTTTAGGAACTTGAGCTTCATTGATAAATCTTCCTAATCTTGAAAGTCCTTTTGAGTAAGCAATCACGTAAGTCCCTTTGAAATACCAACAAATCACATCAAGCCAACTGAGTCTACGTCCACTGCATAAAGGAACCTTGGAGTTGAATGCATGATCTTTCGCAATCTTAGCATGCAGGATATTTTGATCAAGAGAGGATAGAGTGATCGTTGGAAACTTTATTCTGTGTTGGTGTGGTCATAAAACACCCGTCGACAAGAGTGTTACGAAAATGTAGGTTCTTATTGTATTTCTCACTTTATAATTCAATGGCTATAATATGGTTAATTTGCATAAATTGATCAAAGTATTGTTATAATTTTTATTAAGTTCAATTAACAAATTGATGTTAATATATTTTATTTGTTTATTGAATTAAGAAATAGAGAAATAGTATCGTGGTCACTCCGATACGTATCTATTTGGAACATTTCGTAATTTATTTTGTTAATGTTTGACCAAGCATGGTCAATTATTGATCCTGATACAGTATTGTTTATATCAAGTAAGAAATGTATATTTTTGTTATTGAAAAACGTTTAATCTATTTGTATTTGTATTGTCATGTTCCATATTGATATTAAAATCTCCAAGAATTAGTATATTATCATTCAATTGAACATTAGCCAGTGATTGCTGTATATTTTCAATTACTGAGTAAACTTTTGTATTTGGTGGTGAATACAAATCAATTATAGTGATTGGAAAGCTATAAATAACTAAGTTTGTTTGTAAAACTTTGACATTGTTTGAAGTGTATTGATTTGAATAAGTAATTTGTATATGTTTTTTGACTTAAGTCATAACTCCATGAGAATGATACATGGAAATAGAATGAAAATTTGTAAGCTTTTTCTGATAGGAAAAGTCAGCTGTGTGTGTCTCTTGTAAACATATTATGTCTGATTCTAGAAAGTCATGATCATGAATAATATCATCATAATGTGATTTTAGGCTTCTTGTGTTCAAAGATAGTATTTTGAGGGAAATGTTGTCATTTATTTCTGGGTTATTGCATATGAGATTCCATTTTGCTTTTGTATTTAATCGGTGCATTTCATTTATTATTTTGTCATTCACTTTATTGTAAGAGGGTTTAATAAATATAGTGATTGCATATCTTGAACACGTGAAAGTGCCGTGTATACTAATCCATGTGACTTGATTCCTGATGGATCAAATGCGATTCCATCTAGTGTAAGACCTTGTGATCTATGAATTGTTCGTGCACATGCTAGTTGTACTAGAAATTGTTTACAAATTTTAATATGTGAATGATTTTTCATGTGCGAAACATGTTTGGCTATTCGTAGTATTGGTACCCATTGTTTTGGAATTTCTTTTGTATATAAGTGTGCTAATTTGTGGCATTGTGATTGTCCAATATTTGTGCCATTGAATTGGATCCATAGTATATCTTCTTGGTTTGTGATTGTGTATGCTTTGAAAATACCATTTGCACCATTTACTAATCCATCTTTCATATTATAATTTCCTGAATATAGCTCAACCAACATGTTCACTTTTAGAATTATTTGTTCGGGTAGACTTTTGGTTGGATATGTTGTTATATTTCCATAGTTTTCATCAATCTTGTCAATTGCTTTAATGATGAATGGGTTGCCAACTACAATTGATAACATATTATTATTATGTATAGCTACAGACTTGTTCGTGCGGAAAAGATACGGGAAGGTGGGGTCAATAGGAGCTGGTCGAATGTAGTTACTATTAAGATATTGTATATCATTATTGGATTGTGAATTAGTTCGTATTTTGTTTAGTATGGAGATAAATTTTTCATTTTTTGTCGCATAGTTGTTTTCAATTCATAGCATTTTATCATATTTGTCCAAAAAGTGTACAATATTCTTTCTTTGTTAATTATAGGATGCTCAAAAATAAAGTTATCTTGGATCAGTTGTGCCTAGTAGAAGTCTCCATAGAGGATTATGTCAATTCCTCCAAAATACTTTGTAGGGCTATATTTGATTTCTCTCATTCTCTTGTCAATCAAATATAAGAATCGACTACCTATTAAAGAAGCCTCATCTATGAGCAGTACTTATAATTGTTGATAATGTTTTTGCAATGAATCTATAGTTTCATTGTTAAGTGGGATGAAAATGGACTTGTTAAAGGGAAATAAAAGTGCAAAGTGTATAGTTGTTCCACCAGCATTGAATGCTGCTTTCCTTGTATAAGCCATTATTAGTCCTTTTTGCTTCAGCGGGTCTGAGTCAGGATTGTTGAGCTTATAGCAGTGGGAGATATCTTTCTCTCAAATTTAAAAATGATGGATAAATAATACCAAGGCAAGTCGGACTTGCTATATATAATAATTTTATGAAGAGTCACCTTGTTCCAAAAGACTAGAAACAAACAAAATTTTTGGACAAGCACAACAAGTGAAAATGTAAGTATTCTTTCATATCAATATTTTATAGAATTTGACAAACATTATTTTATTTTAGTTTACTTAAAAACATTTCCAACATAAGCCTTATAAACACTACTTTACGTTCTCTTTTAGGCCAAAAAAGGAACATACAAAAAAATCTCTATTGAAGATCTTAATGCTCGTAGAATCGATTAAGTGTTTGAAGGCGATGTCATAGTAATATATCTAAGTTACCGGTTCGGGTTCGGGTACGAGAACCCGGTACGTGGGTACGTGAAATTTTTTTTAGGGGTTTGGGTACGTATGGGTACGTGTATATATATATATAAAAAAAAAAGAGAAATATACAGAATTTTAAAACTAAATCATTTCATAGTATGATACTTGATCATTGATCAATGCCAAATGCCAAAGATAAATATTTAATGTCAATTGATAGTTGTATTTGACTGATTTGAAAGCAGATTGGGTACAAAATGGCATCCTCATGTGGAATGCGTTGATGTTGATATTCTTAAACAAAATGAAAATAGAAAATTGTTTTTGTAAAACTGAAAGTAAATATTATATTAATATATTTTACAAATTTACATCTTCCTCTTTCCCATAAAAATGAGGTGCGGCATGGAGTTTTGTATGGTTTCAAAAGCCTTAAATGCGATATTATAGATGAAGGCTTGTAGGAAAACTATGGAAACTTGGACTTGGAGAGTACCAATTAAATTCAATGGGAGTTTGAGGGCAATGTCTCCAATGGGGTCAAGGGGCAGCGCCCCTCGTGGGGGGCTGGGGGTAGCGCCCCTCGCGTGGGTTTGGTCGTGTGGGTCTGGGGGCAGCGCCCCCGCCGCTAGCACCAATTTAAGGTTTTTGAAACCATACAAAACTCCATGGCACACCTCATATTAATAATAATAATAATAAAAAAAATGTTTTTATAAGTTCTGGGCCGTGGGTTCTTCGAGGTACGCTTGGGTACGTGCCTGGTACCTTCAGGTCCACACACCAATTGACTGGGTGCACCCTGGGTACGCACAGGGTGCGCGACCAGGCCTGCGGGTTCTCCCGGGTGCGCGCACCTGGGAGAACCCGCAGGCCTGGTCTGCGCACTCGGGAGAACCCGCAGGCCTGGTCCCGCACCCTGTGCGTACCTAGGGCGCACCCGCAGGCGAACCTGGACCGGGTTCGAAGCCTCCGGGTGCGAATCCGGTAACTTAGTAATATATAGAACTCACCTTGACAAAAACAAAAACACCTTTGAAGTCTTCCATGCTGACCTTGCCGATATCAAAGGAGAAATGACAGTCACCTTAAAGTTGACAAGAAATTATGTTCAAATGTTTGGGCAAATTATATTTCCAGGAACAAGTATTCATATAACGAATTTTCAAATTGCTCCAAAAACAAGTTATGATCACGGTGACTGTGATTGTATTTTGTTGTTAACTCCATCAAGCGTCATTGACAATATTCCTCGAATCTATCAACAACATGCTTTCATACCAAGCTCAACTATCAAACTGTTACTACAAAACACAGCCAATACACAGTTGCAACAATAGGTGTTGTTGTTGCATGCAAAAGGACAACATATCACAATGTCGTGGATATAAAAGATGGGGAAACTGAATATGATCATGCACAGGTATTTTATAACTTTACTGTTCTATTTCTTAAAAAATACATATTGTACTAAAATTGCTTTTCTATTCCCTTTCAATATAGATCATTGACACTTTATTTATGTAATAGATATATATGCACCCAAGCCTCATACAAGAATACAAAACAATTGAAGATCGTGTTGAAATCAAAGATAATCCTTTCATATTGTTCAAAAATATTGTCAATCGGGACAGACACAAAAGATTGTGCTTTTTGCACATACCAATTTACATATATTGGACCTGTTGCAAATAAAGAAACATTGAACCAACTACAAAAGTTGCTTCACTCAACATATCAAATAAATTCTTATTTTATTTCTATATCCATTGTTCTCTTTACTATCAATATAGTAAAACTAAATTCGGTTTTAATATAACAATTTCTCCCTCATGAAATTGCAATTAGTATTAATTTTATAAAACTCCACTTTTCGAAATTATATTTGATTACTTCAAAATAATTTTGCAGGTCTATGGACTGTTGAAGGTTGGTAATCCTTATTCTATACCATTTGAACCTATTTGTACAAAATGCAATTACACCTTTTCAACCTTTGGAGCACTTAAAAATGACATTGGTCATTGCAAGAAGTGCAAAGAAGATACGGTATACACATACCGTCAGTGTCTAAAGTGCATAATAACAACTGAAAATAAAAATATGTGGGAATGCTCACTTGAAAATGACATGTTCATCCATTTGTTGCCACAACTTGAACAAACAACCTATGAAAACTATGTAGAAAACAAGACAAAAATAATCTTCATCATTCATGACTTACAAGCTGAAGGGACATTCACTTTAGATCATAACAATATAATCATTGATTTGCAAGAGATGCATGTACCTACAAATGAATCATCATCTCAGGTATACAAACTATTTCGTTATTATTATTATGTTTACTTCTAATTTACTTTAACTTTAAGTATTCAAATTCATTTTAATATATCCTTCCTTTTGATAGATTGTGCAAGTTTGATTTACTATGTATCTCACAATCTGGCTTACCAACGTATGCATACGGATGATAACAAAGTTACTATTTCGATAAACTAGTTTGTTGTTAGTTTTAACTTATTTCCACAACATTACTATAAATGATATGTTTTTGGTAATCAACTGTGACTCAACGGTTACAATGATACTTTCATTGTAACTATCATTGTATATTAATGTATAGTTGCATAATTTCTTGAAAGTATCATTGTAATTGTTGAGTCACAGTTGCATAATTTTATAACTCTGTTATCATCCGTATGCATATGTTGGTAAGCCAGATTGTGGGATACATAGTAAATCAAACTTGCTTAATCTATCAAAAGGAAGGATATATTAAAATGAATTTGAATAATTAAAGTTAAAGTAAATTAGAAGTAAACATAATAATAATAACCAAATAGTTTGTATCCCTGAAATGATGATTCATTTGTAGGTACATGGTTTTCTTGCAAATCGATGATTATATTGTTCTGATCTAAAGTGAATGTCCCTTCAGCTTGTAAGTCATGTATAATGAAGATTATTTTTTTCTTGTTTTCTACATAGTTCTCATAGGTTTGTTCAAGTTGTGGCAACAAACGGATGAACATGTCCTTTTCAAGTGAGCATTCCAAATATTTTTATTTTCAGTTGTTATTATGCACTTTAGACAATGATGGTATGTGTATACTGTATCTTCTTTGCAGTTCTTGCAATGACCAATGTCATTTTTAAGTGTTCCAAAGGTTGAAAATGTGTAATTGCATTTTGTACAAATAGGTTCAAATGGTATAGAATAAGGATTACCAATCTTCAACAGTCCATAGGCCTGCAAAATTATTTTGAAGTAATCAAATATAATTTCTAAGAGTGGAGTTTTATAAAATTAATACTAATTGCAATTTCATTAAGAAGAAATTGTTATATTAAAACCGAATTTAGTATTACTATATTGATAGTAAAGAGAACAATGGATATAGAAATAAAATAAGAATTTACTTGATATGTTGAGTGAAGCAACTTCTATAGTTGATTCAATGTTTCCTTATTTGCAAGAGGTCCAATATATGTAGATTGGCATGTGCAAAAAACACAATCTTTTGTGTCTGTCCGTTTGACAATGTTTTTGAACAATATGAAAGGATTATCTTTGATTTCAACACGATCTTCAATTGTTGTGTATTCTTGTATGAGGCTTGGGTGGATATATATCTATTACATAAATAAAGTGTCAGTGATCTATTGAAAGGGAATAGAAAAACAATCTTTAGTACAATATGTATTTCTTAAGAAATAGAACAGTAAAGTTATAAAATACATGTGCATGATCATATTCAGTTTCCCCATCTTTAATATCCACGACATTATGATATGTTGTCCGTTTGCATGTAACAACAACATCACCTATTGTTGCAACTGTGTATTGGTCTGTGTTTTGTAGTAACATTCTAATAGTTGAGCTTGGTATGAAGGCATGTTGTTGACAGATTCTAAGAATATTTTCAATGACACTTGATGGAGTTAACAACATAATACAATCACAGTCACCGTGATCATAACTTGTTTTTGGAGCAATTTGAAAATTGGTTATACAAATATTTGCTCCTAGAAATATAATTTCCTGTCAAGTTTAGGGTGACTGCCATTTCTCCTTTGATATCCATAAGGTCAGCACAAAAAACTTCAATGGTGTTTTTGGTTTTGTCAAGGTGAGTTCTATATATTACTATGACATCGCCTTCAAACACTTCACCGATTCTATGAGCATTGATGGTGGTTTTGCCCGAGTGTACAAAGGACTTTTACAGACAACAAGCCAGGTAAGTAGCACCTTTTAACAACCACAGTTCACTTCTAAAAGTTGATAATGAGACAAATCTGTTTTTTATTTTTATCCCTAAAATAGTGAAGCTTTTATTTTGGAGGCCCATATTAATGATTATCCATTGTGGTAATATAATGGTCTCTGAAAATGCAGAGTCGGCAGCAATTGAAAATAGGAAAATAATAAACTCTACATGTTGACACCATAAAGGTAGCAGGAAAACTTTTGGAATGGGAAGCAAGATGATATATTCTCTCAATTCCATTCCCCAAATTCTACAGATTGCTAAAACAGAGAGATGTGCTACTTTCTTGTCCCCAAATGAAGTAGGAAACTTACTTCTTAAATGTTTTTCAGATAGTTTATAATTGTTTTTGCGGAATGCCGTAGGAATGTATATCTGTAATTTTATGGAACAGAAGCTTATCAAGAGCTACTATTACAGTACATTGACTTCACTCCTATTAAACAATTATTGCTAAATTTGCTCTTTAATAAGTTGTTGCTGGGATAAAATGGCTTCAGTCCTTTCCCTGCTATCTTTTTCATCCTTGTTTTTTAAGTAGAAAATGCACTTTCTAGTCTGATTGAGCAGTTGAAACTTCTATGGTAACTCTTCAACAAGGTGTCTAATTGTGCATTAAAGTCATCTTTTCTACTACCAATTTCCATGGGTAGTCATTTCTTCAATGACCTTTTCACCTCACACACTTATGAATACTGGAAATAATCACAATGCAATGGGATTCACAAAGCACACAAGTTCTACAGTTGGAAATTTCCAGACAGATAGATGACACAGGTTTTCCAAGTTCGTTAAAAGATATTAATAGTGTGAAATTCAGTTTTCAGAACTTATGTGGTTTCACTTAAAAATTGCATATGCTTTACTGATGACTTTGTATGCTTGGATTTTCCAGCACAGACAACTACTAACTACTCATAAAGGCAGTCTGACAGCATTAAGGAAACCGACAAAATTAAGTTTGAATGAGTTATTTGAAGAAATTACTTGAGAAAATTTGTAATAAGACGAATTTAGTTCCCAGACTTACCTGTATAAAATATATCTGAAACTTTCTCGGTATTCGTTTAACATCAACATAGCTTTTCTACTTAACGTGGGCTTCTGCTAGCCTTTTCTTGATTAACCTGATTTGTTCTTCCATTTCTGATAGTATTTCTGGACCAAGGCTAATCCTATCTTCTAACTTATCCCAGCTTATAGGAGTTTGACACTTCCTTCCATACCATGCTTCAAATGGAGCCTTTTTAAAGATAAAGGTTATGGTACGTAAACTCTTACATGCGGAATATATTCCTTCCACTTGTATGGCTGATCCATGCAATACACTCATAACAGGTTGTCAAATTCCTGGTTTACTGTGATCAATTAGAGCGGTTACATGCTCATTATGATATAATGTTTCCATTTAAGTTATTTAGCATGCATTTCAAATTGTAAAAATTAAGTACAGCAGTAAATATAACAAAATCTTAATTGGTTGTAAGATATAAATGGTATTGGTCACTGCTGTTTATAAGAGTTTCTAATTTGAGCCAAATAAAAAAGACAAAACTGTTCAATGATATCCCAATTTTCTTCAACTCAAATGGATAACTAAGTAAAATTTTTTATTGCTAACCCAATTGCTAAAATTGAAAAAGAAAAGTGTTCCATGTTGGAACTGAGTGCAGTTGATTAATTGATCGTAACTTATAAATGGTATCAGTCATTGCTGGCTGAAACGAGTTCGTCATTTGAACCAAAAATTATTGGAATTGAAGAGACAAACTGTTCAATGGTGGTCCAACTGCCTCACTGAAATGAACTGAAAAAAATAATCAAGGATAACCCAACTGCTGCAATTGAGAAAAAGAAACTGTTCCATGTTAACGAAGTGCAGTTGGTTGAGAAATGTTGAAAAGACCATACAGCTAAACAAGGGAATAGACAGACAAAAATATACTTTAACCTAAAAGTTAAAATGAAGTCTTGCTCATCGATATTTTTGCGAGTAATTTTGGGTTAGATGTTTTAGCCCGGCAGCCATAAATTAGCATGCACTCTAATTTTTGTTCTTTCTTTGCGGATAGATGAATAACAGAATACAAATTAAGTTTGGTGCCAAGAAGAATTGTCTTATTGGTATTATGAATTCTAATCTTTGTGAAATAACTTGTTTTAATTTGTTGGGCAAACACCATGGATTATTACAGAGCATTTGTTTATAAAATTTGGATGTGAGGTATGTGACTGGGCTGCTCTAAAATGACTTGAGAAACAGGATGGATTACTTATCAAAGGGAATATCCCGATAGATCAGCTGTATTTTAATTTCATTTAAGGAATCTTGGTTGTTGGAATGCCTTTAACTATGTTCATTTTTACATTTCTTCGCTTTCATATTTTCCCATCTGACTTGTACTTTGCCTGTCCATGCCTTTGTACATCCTCCTTAGCGTGCTCACTTCTCTGCATTTCTTTGCTTTCACATTGCCTCATTTGGGGCCTTGTGGATCTATAATGTTGCCCATTCTCTTGCGTTTGACAATGTCCTTGCTGGCAGTTACCAACTGTTGATTCTCAGAACTGGTCTGTGAACCCAAAATACCCAACACAGTGGGCCCCTTGCACAACTTTATTAAGTTATGTTAGTGTTTACGCATGACCAAAGCAGTTGACTGAAAAGGGTCAGTGGTATGTTCATCGAGGACGTATATATCCACATCTTGGAATTCAAGTGGATCACCCCAAGTATATTCCGGGCCTTTACCGAGTACTTAGATTCCAGCAGTGAGTCTCAAATTCTTAATAGTCAAACAAGTTAACACCCTTGTACAAACAAATATTATTGCCTCAGGTTTCAACAAATTTCTGACCTGTTCACCCTGAGCAAGCAGAATGATTTATCAATTTGGGCACCAGTTTGTTGAATTAAGTAAATATATGCACCTAAGAGACTACAGCAACACCATATTTTGAATTCTGATCTTAGTAAGAACAGAAGACAAAAATCTAGAATCTGTAAGTTATGATTTCTGTGTTTTGACTTGGTTGGTTTCATTTTTCTTCCTGTTCTATGTAATGTGAATAAAATGCTTCTGGTGCATTTACATTTCATGAAACTCCATAAATTTGGATTACTATGAATGCCATGAATGTTATTTAAAATTTTCAGGTTTTTGAAGAGTTTAAAATTAATGAAAAATAATAAGAATTCAGGACTCATGAAGATTGCCAATGACTGAGGTTCTTCAAATCAATGAAAAAACCTAGTTTTAGTTCTGTGAGCCTCCCCTATAAAAATTAATCGATTCTAACAGTTCTGGGTAACATCATGGTATCAAAATGCTGCAATTGCAAAATTGTTAAGGAATCCATTTTAAGCACGAGTACATGGTGATCCATCTCCACATCCGAACTCCCCTTCCCCACTGCCATCTCGAGAATATGAGGGTGGCATAGGACATCTCCTGGCCATCCCCTATCCTCTAGGGAAATTGGGGACGCAACCCCCTTTTTTAATTTAAAAAACATGGGGTGCCTGCAAATCCTCCCACTTTCCCTAAACATGCCTTACATGTAGCCCACTCACCCCTTTACATTGCCCACTCACCCCTTTATATTGCCACTGACAATTACCGCAGTCAATTTTGCAACTGCAAAGTGAACTTGAAGAGGAAGGGAGTATGTGTAGTTTATAACTAGTTACTCTCTAATATTTACATTGTGCTCACAAATGAAAATCATGTGTTGAAGGCATGTAATTTGAAGCACACCTTGCTTGATGCTAAATATGATGATTTTCTACAAAATTAAAAAATGGTCCCAAAGGAACCTCAAGAAAGTTGGATACACCAGCTTGCTTGTTATATTTTAATTTTAATGTCCCTTATTGGGATATTCCTGGTTTTACACTTACAAACAATATTAATCACTAAAAACTGATATTAGTAATATTAAGTATCAAAATTTATGATAATATCCAAATCAATACATCAAAGCATCATTAATATTCAAATTAATAATCATTAATACTTTGATCATAGCATATTCCTCATATCAAATCACATTGTGAGTTCTTTGAAAATGCTTGCAAATGGCAATATCAAGGCTGGTCATCCATTAATTGCCTCGAGCATGGAAGGTGGGCTGCCCTTCCACCTCTCAGTCCACCTTGGAGGCTTGCCGTCCTCCTTGATCAAGCCCAAGAGCATGGAAGGCTGGTCGTACATTCCATCTCTGTTCAACTCGATAAGAGCATGAAGGTGGGTCATTCTTCATCTCTCCTGAACTTGGAAGGCTGGTCAACCATCCTATTTGCAAAACATTTCTACAAATTCAAAACTGATTTCTAAGGAATTTGCTAGAATATTGATGACTAAGTACCTCTTCATGAATTAATAAATTTATCCTCAATGGCTGCAACAAATTATTGTTTGAATATAATTTATTGCTGCTCTCAATATATATTCTGAATTGATGTGTAGATTTCTTTTCCGATTTTCTCTTGAATGATATTATGCATAGTTGGAAAACTTGGCATTTTCAAGTACTCGGCAAGCCCGAAAAACTCGGCTTGGCAAAAACTCGGCAAAAACTCGGAAAAAACTCGGCAAAAAACTCGGGAACTTAAAAAATTGCTTAAACTTCACTAAAAACTCATTTTTTTTGCAAAATTCAAAGATAAGATGCATCCAATGAGTCAATAAATGAGTACATATAAGAAACAAGCTATATTTGATTGATTTGAAAGAAATTGGATACAAAATGGCATCCTCATGTGGAATGCTCAATGTGCTGATATGATAATAGTCTGAAACAAAATGAAATAGCAAATTGTTTTTGTAAAACTGAAAGTAAATACTACATATGTCATAAACATTAATATATTTCAGTTTTTACAAATTCACATGAATCACATCTTCCTCTTCCCATGTCTAGATCTCAGTATGGGACCGGAAGAGGGTGTCCGTGTAATCATAGGACTCCGCTCCTGCTGTGCCTGTGGCTCCTCAACCTCCATCCTAGATGTAGATCCTCCTGCAGCTGCTGGTGGTGGCACTGGCAATGACTCCTCCTCAGGATCATCCTCAAGGTCATCCAATGAGAATGTAAATCCACCCTCCTCCATTGCCTGTCGCTCTAAATCATAAATCTCATCCTCGGTAAACAATGGAGGTTGCTCCCCTCGCCCTGTCCAATCACTGTATGGATCTATCTCCTCCAAATCAATTGGATCATCATATGATATCTCCTCTACCTTTTTTATGCGCAATCGAAGATTATATTGCACATAGACAAGGTCATTGAGGCGTTTTTGAGCGAGTTTGTTCCTCTTCTTTGTGTGGATGGCCTCAAACAAACTCCAATTGCGCTCACAATTGGATGAACTACAAGGCTGGCTCAAAACACGGAGGGCAAAGTTTTGAAGATGTGGGGTTTTTCCACCCCAATGTGTCCACCAAACATCTACAAAAAAAAGAAGAAAAAGTTAGAAAATTGTAACTTGTAACTTGTAACTATCAAATTTTCATTTTTGTAACTTGTAAATTTCAAATTTTATACCTGGTGGCAGCCTAGATACTGCTCTCTTTGCCAAGTCTGAAGAGAAGAGTACACCCCTTTTTTCCCTGTAACTTTGCAATTCATTAACAATGCAGTCTGCCTCATCAGGCGTGGATGTCATCCGCTGAATGCAAGTAGTGAGGCCCTCCATAACCTCTCCAGTAGGATCTGTATAGGTGCCTGAATGGATGAAACGGGGGTTCAAGAAGTACCCTGTTGCATGGATAGGTTGGTGGAGTTGATTGTTCCACCTCCTGTCAATAATCTCCCAAATGGGATCAAACTTGAGGCTGTCCCCCTTATAATAATTTCTAATAGCCTCCTTGGCCCTATCCATGGCCTCATAAAGATAACCCATTGGGGTTTGATCCCCATCCACCAAACGGAGCACTCTAACCAAGGGCTCTGACACCTACAATATAAATTTAAAAATGCAAAAAACTATTAGAGTTACAATTTAGTAATTTACAAATTTACAATGAAGGACATTAACTTTAAGAAAATGTTCAATTTGAATTTAGATTCAAACTCAAAGTTTTGAAGTTACCTTCACAATCTCTGTTGCTTTTTGTGCAAAGAGGGGCTCGAAGACAATGCTTGCAACTCTTTCTCCTTCCGGCTTCTTTGAATAAGGTGAGTCTATCCATGCTTGACTCACAAACATTTGTTTCAAAGCCGTCAATGCGCCAAGAATGCTTTGCAACGTTAAGAAAACCGTTGCAAACCTTGTCACACCAGGTCTCACCAAGTCTCTCCCATTGGTGTGCTCCCTCATCAAGCTCAGAACCCAAGGGTGATTGTAGATGTATTTAGTGATCCTTCTTCCATCCTCTACAATCGGTGTGACCCAATGTAATTTTCCTATGTCCTCCAAAAGAAGGTCAAGGACATGGGCAGCACATGGTGTCCAAAAAATTGTCTGGTGTCTATCTTGGAGGATTCTTCCTGCTGCCACATATGCCGCTGCATTGTCAGTTATGATTTGCACGACATTTTTAAGCCCAACCTCCATGCACACTTGCTCCAACATTCTAGCCAAATTTTCTGCATTTTTTACTATGTTGGAGGCATCTACGGATTTCAAGAACACCACCTCATTTTTGCAAGAAACCAAAAAATTTATGATGGTACGGTTTTTTCCATCCGTCCACCCATCAGAAAGAATAGTGCAGCCATATTGTTGCCATTCTTCTTTTTGTTCTTGTATCACTGCCTTTGCTCTTTCAGTAGCATTAGAAAGCAACCTACAAGTACAAAGTGAAATTAAGTACACAATTTTAATTTGTAAACAAAAAAATAACTTAAATTAATCATAAATTAAACTTAAGAAACATAAAATTAAATTAAAGAACATAAACTAATTTCTAACCTTCCACTCAATTCTTTGCGCGAAGGCGCCTTGTAGCCTTTCCCTGCAACTGTCAATGCGGTCACCAAATTGTCCCAATAAGGTGAGCTTGCCACATTGAAAGGGATGTTGTTGAAGTACCAAAAATCGGCACAAGCAACATCTGCATGCTCACGCACCTCCTTATTCCACCCAGTTGCCTCTAAAGAAGGTTGTGCACCAGGTGTGTTTCTAGGCACAAAAAAATCACCAATGTGTGAACCTGTGGCTCTAGGTGTCTGTGTTGATCCTGCCACTGGTACTCTAGTAGAGGAAGATGAAGGCATGGTGGTGGTGGTGGGTTGCCTTCGCACACGTGGACCACGAAGAGAGCCCGCTATGTTGGCTACTACATCATCATCATCTGACAGTGAGTGAAGGTTGTCTGCACTTGCAACACCTTGAGAAGAAGCTATGGCAGCTTGCATTGCTGCTTTTGCCTTCGCTTTTTGCATCTTTTTTTCTTCTGCAGCGGAAAGTATTGCATTCATTTGTCTTTTGATTTCCTCATTGGTGTTTATGCAAGCCTTAGCATCACGTCTAGGGATGCCTGCAAGGTGGTATTTGAGGCGATTGATGCCTCCACGGTAAATTTCTTTACATCTAATGCAATACACTGATCCAGGTTCTGGTCCTTCATATGCATATCTCCAAGCGGGATCTCTAGCTCCTTTTGGACGAGTGCCTACATATTCCCCACTCCCAGGCACAGATGGGGCTGAGGTAGGGGTAGAAGCGGATTCAGAAGCCATGATCAATTAACCTGTTACCTACACAGTACACACACAAAGTGAAATCACAACTTGTTAGTTTTTTGATAGAAATTTTAAAAACAAGCTAAATTAGATTAAATCAAAATTGAAAATTTCAAAATAGATTCTAAACTAATCTAAGATTCTAAATAGTAAACTAATTTAAGATTCTAAAGTCTAAACTCTAAACATTTTCAATTTTTCATCAAAAAAAATGGATTAAAAAAAGAAAATAATAAACTAGGGTTACAAAAAAATGTAAAAATTAGAAAACTACTTTAAATTAGTAACAAATTAAGCTAATATATAAATTTAAACATGTTTTCAACAAACAAGAAGAATCAAAATTACAAAAAATAACTAGAATTTGAAGAAAATTTGAAAAAAATGAAAAAAACTGCAAAATATATTAAAAAATCATAAAAAGTGTCACAAATTCTTGTTTTGTTGAATCTAAATCTTCTTTTAAACATATAAATGTATTTGAATTTGTTTTATAGTTCATTCATGATGTTTTTTAAACATACAATCAACAAAAAAGAAGAAAAAATGAAAAAAAAAGAAAGAACAAGAAAAATTAGAAAACCTACCTGGAAATCCAATTTGCCTTCGAAATCTGATGAAAATCCCCTTCGAATCTCGTCCCCTCGATGCCAAATCACAGATAAATAGTGCAAAATGCTTTGGGCAAGTTTTTTCCTCTGCTAAAAGTGAAAACAAGTGAAAAAATGAAATGACAATGACATTTTGGCCGGTCGCGGACATAAGACACAGGCCGCGCGGGTTTTTTTTAAAAACTCGCGAGTTTTTCCGGCGAGTTTTTGCAAAAGTACGGACTGTACCTTCTGCGAGTAAAACTCGTAAAAACTCGTTTCTGAAAAAAATTCGCGAGTTTTTGGCGAGTGAGCCAAGTATGATATTATGAATTGATGATCCTCCAGATGATCTGTTGTCTCCTTTATATCCTTAAATGAGAGGGAGTCACACCTCTTCATTGAGACTTTTACCTTTGCAAGGGATACATCCCTTCGTAACTTGAGCGCTGCTTTTTATGGTTATTTATCTACCTGCTGTTTGGTAATCGCTGCCCCTAATAATCCTTAATTTTTCTTAGTCAGCCCCCTTTAAAAATAAATCGCCGCTATTTAATTATTTTGTCTTAGTTGGCCCCTTTTTAAGCAAATCATTGCCATTTAATTTCTTTGCCTTAGTTGGCCCCTTTTTAAGCAAATCGCTGCCATTTAATTTCTTTGCTAATGGTAAGGACAGTGATCAAGAGTTGTAATGCTGCGGCTCTCTTTACATGGCGGAGGCATGACATTAATGCTTTCTAAACAATATACCATCAGGATCATATGCTGATGCACTCTTATTCTCGTTGTGATCTAAACTTGGAAACATCCTATATTCATCAAGAGAACAGTTCAGATTGTTGGCTAGAGTACTCTTCAGTAGTTTAGTTCTGCAGAGTAATAAATTGGGCACATCCTATGTTCAATGCTTTCTTTTTCTTCTGCTTAAGCGAGGGATCATTGTATTTACTAAGTATACATTATTTTGTCTCAAATATTCTTAATAAACATACTATGTAATTAATTAAAGACATGCAGTCCATATCAATGATTGGAAGAGATTTTGGTTGCTAAGGGTAAGGACAGCGATCAAGAGTTGTAATGCTGCAGCTCTCTTAACATGGCGGAGGCATGACATTAATGCTTTTCAAACAATATACCATCAGGATCATATGCTGATGCACTATTATTCTCATCGTGATCTAACCTTGGAAACATCCTATATTCATCGAGAGAACAGTTCGGATTGTTGGCTAGTACTCTTCAGTTGTTTAGTTCTGCAGAGTAATAAATTAGGCACATCCTATGTTCAATGCTTTCTTTTTCTTCTGCTTAAGCCGGGGGTCCTTGTATTTACTAAGTATGCATTATTTTGTCTCAAACATTCTACATATTATTTAATTAATTAAAGACATGATATTTCTGCAGTCATATCAATGATTGGGAGAGATTTTAGTTATAACTATATAAATGTTTTTGAATCAAAAAGCCATACAACATACATTTCTGACCTGATATTCTAGATCTTTATGAAATGTAATATTTTAGAATTGTTAAATGAAAATCTTATGCTTGAATTTCCTTTTGTATATAAATTCTACATACATTGTTGTCCCCTGCCATACCCCAAAACACATAACACCATCCCCTATCATCCTGGAAACACTATGGAAAATAGATTTAAATTCATACCAAAATTTTATATAAAATCAAGGAATCTTATGTAGTGTGATGTCCCCATATAAGTATTTTTCCAAATATCCTATTTTTTTGACGAATTTTCTAATTTCTGAGTAATCAAGTGATTAAGAACAGCATTCTACCGCTTCTAAGAAATTAACTCAAACCCCAATAGAATTATGCAAGGATGGACAACTTCAAAAAACAAAAAGACGTTATCTCTTAGCTGGAATAAGCACTAGAGCATTAACATTAATTATTGTATTAAATCTGATTACAAGACTTGATTGGAAATGGATGATAGGGACTCAAGTACATTAGATCTAGATCACAAATGAATATAGCAATCTCTAACACTGTTCCTCTTTGAGTTTGGTCAGTAATTTTCAACAAATTTGATTATGAACCTTTGGAAGCATCAAAATAGCAGTAATGAACCTAGAAATGGTATGGATCAATATTGGAATGGTATGGTGGCTATTGAGTAGGGATTGATGTGTAATGACCCCTTTTTGGTTATACTTAGATTTTGCCCTAAAATCACATTTTCAATGGAAAGTAAGGAGTATATCTTTTTAATATACAACTTCCAATAAACTCCGGCTTTAACCTTGCAATAGTGTTAGCCAATAATACATAAACAATTAATTGATTATTTGTATTGTTTGCAACATCTATTAAATTAACTAACATATATATGGTTCATTAATCTTTTAAAACAGATAAGTAACTATAAATACGGATTGAAGTTATTATCCACTCTAATAATCACCCATTGGGAAGATTGGAGATGAAGCCACAGTAGGAGGCTTAGAGTATTTCCTCTTCCTATGCCCAAGGGCGGATAGGCAACCCCCCCGACCCACTAATGACAAACACAGGGGCATCCATTAGGGGTGGTCTACTTAGTACGAAATCTCCCTCTCTCTAAGCCCAAGGGCGGATAGGCAACCCCCCTGGCCGACTAATGACAAATACACATGCATCCATTAGGGGTGGTCTACTTAGGATGAAAAGGCTATCCCCCAAGTACTTCCGTCTCTTCTTCCCATGGTTAATTGTAGAGGCAAAAATATCTTATAATTGGATTATTATTTAGTTTGAAATGCAATCCTTATTGTTCTATATGAAATGCATGGAATTAATGTATTAAGAGCATAGACATCAAATAGCATACCACAATATTTGTAAAACTATGTTACAGCTATAACTCAATATGGAGATGTAATTTATTAGTGCAAAAGATTTACTTTACTTTGGTCAATCTGCTGTAATTGCAGATACTATATATCGATTAGTATTTGCAATTACAACAGATCGACTCCGATTGTCTGATATGTTCTTAACATTCAGAAGATATTGTTAGTGTAAATCAAACAAATAAGAATCTGTTATCACTATTCATATTAAGGAACCATAATTACCTATAAGACTCAATAATTGCTGCAAGCATTGTTATTGCATAATTGTATATGTATATGATTTCATATAAATAGATATACATAATGATTCCTAATTAATTTCAACATACGATACTTACCTTACATATTCTCACTTATATCTTTGCTAATAATATCTTAATCTCATAGATCCTTGTAATTGATGATCCTTGTTCTTGTTTATGCTTTCAAATCATCTTCCATTTCGTCATTCTTGATATGCTCATACCCTCCTTGAATAATCTGCTGATTTAATTCAAACTTTTGATTGTTTTGCCTTCAAACTCTTAATCTATTCCTTGAAGACCCCCCCTTTCACTTTTCCTTATTTATGTCTTTTTATAACATTATTCTTCTACATGAAGAGATGTATCTCTTCTAATAGATATGTTTTTTTAGGAATCGCTACCTTTAAATTGATTAATGCTGCCTTTAGGAATCACTCGCTATCTTAGACAATTGCCGCCTTTTTGAATTAATATTAATCACTATATGATTGTTGCATTTAATATATATATATATAATTTTGTTTATATATTTTATATTATTATTTATTATTATATTTATAAATTTAATTTATTGTTTCTTTTTAAGATTGCAGGAATCGGGTAGCACAACCCCTTATAAATTGCAGTGCGCTTGGTAAACTTTTTAACGTGATCGGTGGCACTGGCGTGACACGCCCTCCGATACCACGGGGGTGGGGGAGACTAGATCTCATGACCAACCTCCTACAACAGGAAAGATTTAGCCAACCGAGCTAGGGCTCCAACCCCAATTTAATTTATTGTTAATATCTATTTATTTTATTTATTAATTTATTTATATTTAAAATTTCGGGGCATGATAGTTCGCCCTTCTCAAGATTGCTTGTTTTCAAGCAATAGGAATTGAAAGTCTACAACTAATGATGATTGTCTTAGTTTATGCCCGACTCAATACTATAATGATGTCCTTGGAGAGTAGTTGTTGGTATACTTGCCCCAACTTACCAATAAGGTTAATACTGTCCTCTAAAGTGTGAGAACAATTTATTGTCTTATGTACTACTATTTCCTAATAACTCTCAACAACAAAACCAAGAGTTGGGAATTGATACAACTTGTCATCTAAGGCAAGTTTTCTCTCATCTCATTATCTCAAGGATCCTAGGCAATGATACAAATTCTTCATTACTCTTTGTTGAAATCTACAATGATAGAAAAAATGTTGCATTTTTTTCATCCTAATAGATTATGGGAGTGTTTTGACTAACAAGATCCTTTACTACGGGATGTACCCTCTTTTCCCTCATCGTCAACTAGGGGTAAGTACAATTTCCTTAAATAAAGTATATTTTATTTCACCTAATCATTCAAACAAGGTTTGAGGCAAGATTGATTCTAATGAGGATGGAATAGCTTATAGGTGTTTGCAATACCTAGCCTTGTCCCAACATTCTTTAACATATAACATCTTGTCATAGACTCATTAATGACATTTTATAACTTCCTAAGTATATATTTCTTAGATGATACTTAAGTACTAATTTATGGGATTGATCAATTCAATAAAATAGTTTAGCATCCGTAGCAAGTGATGAAAGGACTTAAATTTATAGGTTTACTCTAATATCCAGTTCTTGTCTTATCTTCCAAATCGATTGGGGTCTATTACTTTTCTTTGACATATCTCCCCCCATGTTTGGTACTAACTTTATTTTCATATCTTGGAAAGGTATTATGTTATTTTACTTGGTTCATTTAAACAATATCAATTTATCCTCAGGTTTGAAAGGTGAGAATGATCTTGGGATTGGTGGGTTATGGACCCATAAGGTAAATTAGCATAAGCTTTTGTAATAATTATATTGTATCTCAATTTTATCTCAGATACCTAAGATTGTTAGGAATATGTTTACTAAATCCTATTTGTTTGTGTAAAAGTTGTACCTTAACACAATTTATGATTTCGACTATTCAATATTCATAAAGAGCTTGACATAGTGACAATTCATGTTTGTAATTAGTTAGGGTTTAATACCTGTTTCAGTCTTGTTTTTGGGTTTACTTACTTCTCTTTGACATATGTTGGTGGTGGGTGAATCCCTTTGGATAGACTTATTCCTTTATATCCATTTCTTGAAGGAGTCACCACCCTTCACAATAAATGAGTCACCATCCTTCATGCTTGCTTTTGAGATTCCAAGTTGATTGATAGATTTATTTTCCTCTTGACTGTTTCTTTACAAGGAGATGATTCCCCTTTTTATATCTTATTGTTGAGGGAGTCATAGTCTTTCATAATTGAAGGGTCACAACTTTTCACATTTGGAGTTACACCCTTTCACACATCATCACTATTCTTGAGAACCTATTTTAAGTCTCTTGCAAAATTACCTAAGGTTCCATTCTTAATTGGATGATGGTATGGATGAAATGCTCTCCCTTTTATATCACAAGTTTGAGGGAGTCACACCTTTTCACTTCAATAGTTACAACTCTTCATTATTCAATTCTAGATAAGTTAATTTGTTAGTGCTTCTCAACTCAAGAGGCATTTTGACAGACAATTTTTAACATTTTCATAATTTATAAGCATAAAGTAATCATAAACACACATGGGGTAATCTTGTTGAAGACACATTTGGCATGAAGCAAACACATGGATATACTTAATACACACAACATGCATGTGAAAGACACATAAATACATATAAGATATGAAGCATGCACAAAAATACACGTAAGTCATGAAGTATATGCTTGAATACACGGTCACAAAGTATACTCTTGAATACACGTAAGTAGCAAAGTATACACATGAATGCACATAAGTCACAAGGTATACACATGAATACACGTAAGTCACAAGGTATACATGAATACACGTAAGTCGTAAAGTATTCACATGAATGCACACAAGTCCAAGGTATACACATGAATACTCTCAAGGCACAAGGTATACATCAATACACGTAAGTCACAAAGTATTCACATGAATACACGTAAGTCACAAAGTATACACATGAAAACACGTAAGTCATAAAGTATGAATACACGTTCATGAAGTATACGCTTGAATACACATGGGCCACAAAGTATACCCATGAATACACATAAGTCGCAAGGTATACACATGAATACACATAAGTCACAAGGTATACATGAATACACATAAGTTGCAAAGTATTCACATGAATACACATAAGTCACGAGGTATACACATGAATACACGTAAGTCGCAAAGTATTCACATGAATACATGTAAGACACAAGGTATACATCAATACACGTAAGTCGCATAATATTCACATGAATACACGTAAGTCACAAGGTATACACATGATAAGCACATGCATGTAGAAATGCATTATTGGCCTACGTAAGAAGAAGGCTGAATAGTAAATTCTAATTGAATGGTCGTTAAAGTTGGTTTGTTTGTAGGTTAGCAGGATTAAGGCTTTGATACTAATTGTAATGTCCCCTTTTTGGTTATACTTGGATTTTCCCCTAAATTCACAATTTCAATGGAAAGTAAGGAGTATATCTTATTAAATTACAACTTCCAATAAACTTCGGCTTTAACCCTGCAATAATGTTAGCCAATAATACATAAACAATTAATTGATCATATGTACTGTTTGCAACAACCATTAAATTATTTAACACATATGGTTCATTGATCTCTTAAAACGAATAAGTAACTATAAATACAGATTCAAATTATTATCCACTCTAATAATCACCCATTGGGAAGATTGGAGATGAAGCCGCAATAGGAGGTCCATAGTATTTCCTCTTTCTAAGCCCAAGGGCAGATGGCGAGCCCCTATCCCACTAATGGCAGACACACAGGCATCTGTTAGGGGTGGTCTACTTAGGACGAAAAGGCTACACCCCTTGTACTTCCGTCTCTTCTTCCCATGGTTAATTGTAGAGGCATAAATATCTTATGATTGGACTAATATTTAGTTTGAAATGTAGTCCTTATTGTTCTATATGAAATGTGTGGAATTAATGTATTAAGAGCATAAACACCAAATAACATACCACAATATTTGTAAAACTATGTTACTGCTATAACTCAATATGCAAATGTAATTTATTGGTGCAAAAGATTTACTTTGCTCGATCTACTGTAGTTGCAGATACTAATCGGTATATATATATATATTTCTCTTAATGTTTTGATTTGCTCCAATTGTCTGATCTGGTCTTAAATCTGCTTATGTTCTATATACAATCCAAGTTTAACCAATGAAATCATTATGTTGCGATTCTATTTAAATTCCCATCTTTTTTGAAAATCCAAATCCCTCATGTTATCACATTGTTCTAACCCCTGTGTCTTCCACACTATCAAGACTTGACTAAAAAGGAACCTTGGAGTAGTTTATACTACTTTTCAAGAGGGGCATTTATCTTATTGCCTGGTACGTTGTGACTAACATCCCCCTCAACAATAATACATGAATTATACACATGAAGCATGCTATTTTGTCTTATAATTTAGACTTGTTGAGGTCAAAATACTATCTTTTGATTCATAACATCCACTATTGGGGTTTGGAATGGTAGATTTCTTCCAAGAATAATATCACAAGCTTCTAGAGGTATGAGGTCACATGTAATAATGTCTTGCTCATTTTTAGTTGCATATTTGAAAGTGCATTGTATAATTATATGAATTTCCTTACCATGCTACAATCATCCTAGAGAGTATGGGCTTAGATGTGTAGTGGTAGAGAGACCTAGGTGTTAGATTGCATCATGCATTATTATATTCATATGATTGATGATGTCAATGATAACATGGCTAGGTTTTCAATTAAACCAGTAGTTCATGTGGAAGATATATATTCCTTGAAATCATTAGTAGTCACAACACTATTGTTATGGCATTGCACCTCTTGATTAGTATCCTCAATAGAGTTAGTGTCATTTTGAGAGTCGATGTGATGATCATGTCATTGTATATCACCTTGTTATAGTTTCTTACCCTTGTCTCAACCTAGAGAAGATAATGGAGACATGTTAGGGTTTTAGGTGCTTGATATGTAGTATGTTGACTACTCTTACATGAAAGAATGTTGCTTCTATATGAGAGGCTTGCAGTTATTTTCTTACATGGATTATTCTAATGTGGGGAATTTTTTCCCAATATTTTCCTTAGCCTCAATCTCGGGTGCATTGCATAATGTTTTTCTCAAGGTTTTTAATGTTAATAACTCTATTTTAGCAAATATGGAAGGTTCACTGGTGCTTTTGAGAATTTGGAATTGAAAGGAAAAAAGGTATGCAAAAACACTTCCTAAAATAATCTTAGAGGAGAATAATGGGTATGTGCATGATCATGGGAGTCCAAACTTGACCCCTAAGTGGCAATGAAAATTCAGAAAAAAACAGAGTTAGGCAACTTGACATAAAAATTTGAATAGGTTGTTAACATAATTTGAAAAATATGTAAGAACAAAACTTGTAGCAAATTGAATGTAGTTTCTAGACTACTAGTCATTTTTTGGAAAAAAGTAAATCTATTTTGCAAAAAATGAAATTTAAATGCAATGGTACTAAATTTTCATGAAAAGTTAAGAAGTAGGTGTATGTCTGACCACCTTAAGTATAAGAAAAAATAAATTATATATATATATATATATATATTTTTTTTTGAAACTTTCAATAAATAGAGAGGACATATGCCTAGATGTGCTGGATTTTTTTGCATGTAAATAATTATGATATTGCTATTAGGATTCAATCTCCTACTTGTAAATAATTAGTTATGATTTTTTTATTAGAATATTTCAGAATTATTAAAACGTGTTTGTCTGACCACCATAACTTGGGTCAAAAATTTATGAAATTCAATTTTTTTATCCTATAGTATGCAAATCATAAAATGTGACATATCTTTTAGATTCAAAAACTATGAAATAGTTTGAAAGTTATAGAAGTTTTTCAATCAACCTATCAATCAGGACTTTAGTCGTAATGTATGTAGAAAATCGATAATTATTTTTTATTAAATTCAAAATAAGGCATATCTTATATTGGTGGAAAGTTGACAATTTTTTCAATAAACCCTTTTCGTTTCATGAAATTCGGATAAAAAGCCACAATGGTGAACTTCATAAAACTAAGAAAAATTTGTAAACATGTTTTTTTAGTTGACTTTCTAGGTTTGGTAAGCCGAAGCCAAAAACCAAGGCAAACCCGAGGGAAATCCCAAGGCTGCAATTTTTTATAGACAAAATGGATATCCGTTTTGGAAAACGGGTACCCGTTCTTAGGTCTTCAAAATGGATTGAAACAGATATTCATTTTGAAAAAAAAAAACAGTCCATTTTGAAAAAAACAACAGATATCCATTTTGAAAAACAAAACAGATATCCGTTTTGAAAAACAAAACAAATATCCATTTTGAAGACCTAAAAAGCCCTCTTTAGTAAAATGGGCATAACTTTTGTGTTTCTTATCAAAATTTTGATTTTTTATAGGCGTTAGAAAGGTGATTGAGGGCTTTATGCAATAAACTAGGTAGTGTTTCTATATTATATACAAAAAATTAATTATAATCATTTGAACTTCATATTTCATTTTTGAAACATCAAATGCTCACTATTTTTGCATGCAAAGTCTCTTTTCCATGAATTTTTTGTTACACTCATCCCAAAATACTTGAAACATTAGAAAAAATGATCAATAATGAAATATTTATATTTTTTGTAGTAAGGAGATGAAAAATTCTTCATAAATCATCATATCTCTCTGTCCCTTTCTCTACCTCTCTATATTTCACTGTCTCCCCTTAAGCTTTGGACCTATCCCTCCACTTGTTTCTCCCTCCCTCACTTCCTCTTTTTTTTACCTCTTTAGTCCTCTCCCTATCAATCTATTGAACTCTAGACTTAACTATCTACTTCTCCATCTCTCCCTCCCTCCTTATCTCTTTGTCCCTCTTTAGACCTATCTTTCTCACTCTCACTCTCCTTGAGCTATAGACCTATCTCTCTACCTCTCTCTCCATCCTTCCTTCCCTCTCTCTTTGTCCCTCTTTATATATCTCTCTTTATCTCTCTCTCCCAAGTCTCTCTCTCTCTCTCTCTCTCTCTCACTCACACACACACACACACACACACACACACACACACACACACACACACACTCCATCTCTTTGTCTCTCTCTCATCCCTCCACTCCCTCTCCGTCTCTCTCTCCCCCTCTCCATCTCCCTCTCTCTCCCCCTCGCTCCCTTTGAAGTCACCATACCTCTTAAGTCTCTCTCCCTCTTAGGTCTCTCTTTCAAGTCTCTCCCTCTCTCTCTCCCAACCCCCCTCTCTCTCTCTTAGGTCCCTCTCACTCTCTCTCTCCCTCTCCATCTCTCTCTCTCACTCTCCATCTTCCTCTCTCCCTCTCTCTCCCTCCCTCTGAAGTGCTTCTCCCCCTTAAGTCTCTCTTCTTAGGTCTCTCTCTCAAGTCTATCTCTCTCTCTCTCTCTCATACAAACACACACACTCTCCATCTTCCTCTTAGGTCTCTCTCTCTCCCACTCTCTCTCCTCTCTCCATCCCTCTCAAGTCTCTCTCCCTCTCCATCCCTCTCTCTCTCTCTCTCTCTCTCTCTCTCTCTCTCTCTCTCTCTCTCTCTCTCTCAAGTATCACTCTCCATCTCTCTCTGTCAGGTCTCTCTCTCTCTCTCACACACACACACACTTCATCTCCCTCTTAGGTCTCTCTCTCCCTCTTTCCCTCTCAAGTCTCTCTCCCTCTCTCTCTCGCCATCCCTCCCTCTCTTTGTCTCTTTGTCTCTCTATCTTAGGTCCCCCCACTCTCTCTCCCTCTCCTCTCCCTCTCCCTCTCCCCCTCCCTCTCCTCTCTCTCTCTCTCCCTGTCTCTCCTGTCTCTCTCCCTATCGGTGTCTCTCTCTCTCTCTCTCTCTCTCTCTCTCTCACACACACACACACACACACACACACACACACACTCTCCATCTCCCTCTCAGGTCTCTCTCTCCCTCTCTCTCTCTCTCACACACACACACTTTCCACCTCCCTTTCAGGTCTCTCTCCCCCACTCTCTCTCTCTCTCAGGTGTCTCCTTCTCACCCTAACTGGATAACTCTCTCCCTCTCTCCCTCTCTCCCTCTCCCTCCATCAATCTCCCCCTTTATCCCTCTCAAGTATCTCTCTCTCCCTCCCTCCCTCTATATCTCTCTCTCTCTCCCTCCCTCTCTCCCTCTAAAGTCTCTCTCCCTCTTAAGTCTCTCTCCCACTCCCTCTCTCCCTTTTTCTCTCTCTCAGGTCTCTCCCACTCCCTACCTATCTCTCCAGGTATCCTAGATAGAGAGATAGAGGTAGAGAAAATGAGAGAGATAAAGAGGTAGATATAAAGAGGCAAAGATAAAGAGAGAGAGATAGAGAGGGGGGAGATAGAGGGAGGGAGAGTGGGAAATATATATAGAGGGTGTAGATAGAGAGATAGAGGTAGAGAAAATGAGAGATAAGTTGAGAGGCATAGATAGAAGAAGAGGGGTAGAGATATATCAATATATAGTGGGAGAGGGAAAGAGGGAGATATAATGATAGAGGGAGATAGAGAGAGATAGAGAGATAGGGAGATGGAGGTATATAAATATATGGATAGAAAGGGATAGGGAGAGAGAATGAATAAGAGAGAGGTAGAGATAATGAGATATAGATAAATATAAAGAGAGAGATAGAGAGATATAGATAGAGGGGGAAAGAGTTAGAGAGAAAGGAGGTGATAGAGACAAGTAATAGAGATAGGGAGAGATATGGAGAGAGGGACATAGACAAAAAGATAGATATAGGGAGGAATAAATAGGGTGTGTGTATATATGAGTGTGAGAGAGATATGGAGATAACTTGATGAAAATGTAGATTATATAAATAGATAGAGGGAGGGAGAGGGACTGAGAGACATAGAGAGAGAGAGAGAGAGAGAGAGAGAGAGAGAGGAGATATATATAGAAAGAGGGAGAGATATGTATAACCTATGAAAGATAGAGGGGAAGAGAAAGGGAGAGAGCTAGGTAGAGAGAGAGAGAGGAGAGATATAGATAAAGGAAAAGCAAGGGAAAAGTGGAGAGATAGGTAGAGAGGGTAAATGAAGGAGAGGGGGAGAGAGCTAAATAGATAGAGGGATATATATATATATGTTCTCCTAGTTCAACTTGGGTAAAGGTGTGCATAGGATCAAAGACAACAAGGAGGCCTCATATGATGATTTATGCAAATGTTTACTCTCCTTAGTAAAAAATATAATTTTCATTATTTATTACTTCTTTAATGTTTCAAGTCATTTAGGATGATTATTGCAAAAAAAACATGAAAAAAAGACTTTGTATGCAAGAATTATGAGCATTTAAAATTTTAAAACTTAAGGAGTAACTTAAAATGATTATAATTAATTTTTTGTGCTCAATCTATCAAAATAATCTTGTCCATTGCGTAGACCTCTGAATCACCTTTTCAATACCTATAAAAAATAAAAATTTTCGATCAATAACGTAAAAGTTATGCCCATTTTACTGAAGTGTGCTTTTTGGGATTTTGAAAACGGATATCCGTTTTGAAATGGATATCTGTTTTGTTTCATCCATTTTGATTGCATAAATTGATGAAAATTAATTTCGGCAAACAAATATCCATTTATAACAGATATCCATTTTGGATTACCAAACCAAAACAGATATTGTACCCAACCCATACAAAAAGTCAACATTTTTTTTTCGTGATTTCGACGAAGTAAAAACTCATTTTTTCCTCATTACCACTTTTTGGACCGCCATGATCTTGCACATGCCCTAATGTTCAAACTTTATATATTTACAATTATATAAAAGAAGAGTGCATGGAATACACTTGGATTTTAAATATTTGAAGCAAACCATCTATAAATATCCATTGAAGCATGGATTTATAATGCAAATATGGACACCATCAATAAAAAAGATGTGTATTAACCAAATAGCCATATAGACATACATCAATATAAGTCGATATAAGTATAACATATATACAAAATAGCCATATAGGCTTACAAGAATGCCATATAGGCATACAATGTCAAGTATATGCAATACAAAATATATGTACAAAAATGCCATATAGGCATACAACAAAAGACCCTAATAAAAAGTCATTCCCCTACAGGTGAAGAAAACATATCACGGGTGACCTTTGATTGTCAGGGGGATGGAGATGCGTATGATAGAGGTCTACTTCGAACTCGATGACTGCTCCTATTTAGTTCTTCATGGAGCTTTACCTATTACAATAAAAAGTATAGACATTAATATATAAAATATATATTATAAAAAAAAAAATATTTAACAAAATAATCACTTACCATCGCCAGATGATCTCTCTTCTCATTTGTAACATCAACATGCTTAGGTTGTGGCGTTCCAAAGTCCTATAGAAACCATCCAAATATAAATTAAACTAAAAATCAATAATCATTTGATTTTTCAATAATAAAGAGCTATAACAATGAATGCCATTTGAAAATTACTAATTTGCCTCATACCCCTGTCAAAGGAATCGAGCTGTCTATTGCAGTAGACACACCATGCTCCATTACCCTATCAATATCGGGAGGAGTATCTACTTGCAACATTTGAAAATAAAATAATATTATTCATAGATTATTGAAATCGTATGCTAGTTATGATAGTTAGGAGGATAAGAGTGATATGGTATGCTACAAGCTAGTGATGCCACTAGCCTATATTTTTTTAGGTCAACAACATGAACAAACATAATTCATAGATTATTGTAATGTCGCAAAATTGCACCTAGGGGCAATTCCACATTTTTGCATCTTGCCTAGCATTTATGACACCTTAGAAACATTAATGATGAAATCCCAAGAGTCAGAATTTCACAATTTTAACTCCATGCAGACATATGGCGAGATGATAGAAGCCTGACAAGGCGTTTCCCAAAAATATAGGCCCTGGATGCCTGCGCGACATGCAGGCATTCGTGCGGCGTGCTATCGTCCTGGCGGTTTTTTGAGTTTGAAATGACGAATCTAGAATCCTGACCCTTGTGACACGTGTTCTGGCAATTAGGTCTTAGATGTAACGACTCTGTGCCACCTTTGCATGCATGAAAAACCATTTTTGGCTCTCATTTTGGGGTTGGAAGCTATCAGTTGAAAGACGACTACCATTTTTTCTCTAGTCTTGGGTAATCTTCATCCTTGATAGCAGCGTTCTATAGGCGAAGCCATGTTGGACTGAGGTCCCTCTAGCAGCTACAACTCTCAAGCAGTTATAGCTCTCAAGCAAGCACTTAGCGGTGCGTCCGTGTGCTCCGGAGGGGTCTTGACCCGTGGGTAATGCTCTCTCTCTCTCTATCACCCTTTCTTACTTATCCATTTACTACTTTGTGGTGTGTGCTCTACTTCGAAGTGGGTTTTGCTTTCACCACTCATTTTGTTTACTTCATTTACACTCTTTTTCAAACCTGGTTGTCCGTGGAGGTGGGAACACCAAAGTGGGGGTCTGATTGAGGCAGGCCCCTATACAACCCCAACGTTTTCCCCTTGATCGCTTGTGTATAGGTTATGAAGTGAAGCTTGGAGAAAAGGAAACCGAGTGTTCGGTACGAAGTAATCTTCTTGAAGCTCCTCTTGTGTTTTTCCTTTAAAGCTAGCTTTTTGTTTGATTATTTGGCCTAACACGCCTTTGACCCGAGTTTAGGGATGAGATTCAGTTCTGCCCACTTGAGCTCCTGAGCTCCTTGTAGCTTAGGATGCCTGCACACCTTTTAGATGACAACGCATCGCGCTGGCATCCTAAAACCGCGCTGATGTCCTTTGGCTGAGAGCTCTCTCACTAGAGGTAGAAATCTTGGAGTTTTTCTCATTGGGCCCGAAGTAACTTTCTTGCCTTTCCTTGTAGCTTTATCGATTTGTTCGATTTGAGGTGTATAAGGGTAGTTCGTTCCCTGGTGATCTCTTGAGAATAAAGAGACTTGTGTGCATCGAATCCCTCTTATATCACATTTTGGTGAACCCGACGTGAACCGTCAGATTCATTTTCATAATGTTGCATGTTTATGATGATCCTTTTTCCGAAAGAGAATTTGATATGTTGGAAGATGCTCTAGATTATTTCTTAGGAGCACTCTCCCCTATCTGTAAATCTTCTAAAGAAACTCTCTCCTCGCCAGTTGAGGAGTTGGTAAATGTCATTGTAGTTTCTATGGCTCCCCCAAGCCCTAAGAAACTCGTCATTTATGTGACCCCAACTGAGCCATCCCCTAGGGAGGACTATTCCGTCTATGGGATTTCATGTCGTAGCGATCTATCAGACTTAATATTCGATGTTTGTGAAAGCTGCTGACTCTACTTCTTATAATGCTGTCGGGTATACGTACAATATAAAGATAAATAAATAAAACTTAGAACAACAAGTTTCCGTTCCTACATATCAACCAATTCAAACTCCTACTTCTTTACCATTGTCTCAACCTAGCCTTCCTTCAGCTCCTAAACCCACGATCAAAGCACCAGGTGAATATGATCTTGTTGAGAAACTTCGTGTTACTCCAGCTAAGATCTCACTTTGGGATTTGGTTTAGACCACTCTGGTTTATCAAGAGATGCTATAGGAAGCCTTACAAAATATTCTCTTGCCTGCCTTTGCTAGGCCTACGAATGTCAATGCGTTGCTGGCACATATTCGAGCGGATTTTTCGAATATTACGCTCCACTCGTGAGAACTCCTGGCTCTGGATTTGCAAAAGCAAGTAGATCCCTTAATGATAATGTTAACAACATCGATATTAGGCGTACCCTCATTGACATTGGTTCAAATCTCAACGTTTGTAGTATGGACCTATTGCCTAAAATCAAAGTTGATTCATCTTCTTTAGAAGCTTCTTCCTTGTATATTCACGGGTTTGATAATGTTGGCCGCCAAGCTCTAGGTATAGTAATATTGCCTTTGCAGCTGGGCCCCATTACCTTGCCCACGTTGGTTTATGTGATTCCTGGTCCATTACCATACAATATTTTTTAGGGAGACCCTTGATTCACACTATGGGTGTATTAACCTCTACTTTGCATCGTTCTTTGAAGTTTGTCTCTAACAATCGGGTGGTTACTGTTAAAGCAGATCTAGAGGCTATGTACCTTTGTTTGCTGGACGCTGCTGGTCGTGCTTCAGCTACATCCACTCACAATAATTGTATTCCCTCCTTAACCACTGATGCTATGACATGTTTTTCATTGATACCCTCTATGGAAGTTGTTCCCCGAGCGAGTATTGACAAAGATGAACCACCCAAAGCTAAAGATCCTAAGTCTCCCTCGTCCTCCCCTTCGTCTTATGAATCAAATGATTTCCTGGGTGATGATTGGGGTTCCTTGAATTTCTCTGAATTTTTCATAGCAGAGTAGAATTTAGATCCCTCTGGTATAGAATTTACAGGTTCTGTTAACAAGAAGGAAGGTGATGATCCTGTTGAGGAAGAGAGGCGTGATCCCATTCAGGAAACCGCTCTTCTCCCAACACAGGAGAGTTGCCCCACTCCTAAAAAGGAGGTTAATGTTTACGAACCGAGTACAGGAAGTGGGAGCACTCCCATAGAAACTTTCGACATCCATTGGTGGAATGAGACACTCTAGGTGGAGCTTCCCCCTCTTGAAGTTCTACAAACTTGCTATGGGTTTTGGTATGAACTCGCTTGTTGATATGGCTATGGGTAGAAAGGCCTAGGATGTATCGAGCAAGGGATCCAAGTCCCTATCCAGTTTAAGCAACAACAACACTATCTGGGTTTGGGATGCTCTGTTGAATAGTCTAAGAAAAAACCTTGGTGGAGTGTTAATATGATTTTAGTCGAGCCGTTGAGTTTGGTCCACCCTGAGTTGATAGAAGGGGACAGGCCAAGAAGGTTCCTTTGGATGACTTCTCTTCAGATGAAGCATTAGGGGAATTTCTAGGTGCTTACTCTCCTTTGCTTCCTTATCATCACAAGAAACAATCCCCGTATCGCTTGCATAGACAAGCATACTTTGGGGAATCCATTTTGAGTATCGGTGATAAATACCCTCTATCTAATGTCGGTGATGATGTTTTGATATCTCATCCTAAGGATCGTATTCCTCTCCTTAAAGGAGATACTATTGAAGTCCCTATGGATCCTAAATCTTCGGAAAAGGTAATCAAGATTAGGAAGTGTCTCTCTTCCGAAGAAGCAGATGAAAATTCCGATCTCTTGCATACTCACCCTGATATCTTCACTTGGACATATAAGGATATGCCCGATATTGATGAATCCATAGTGGTCCATAATATTGTCTTATGTGCCGATGCCAAGCCAGTTAAGCAAAAAATTTGAAAGATCAATCCCAGGGTACGTAGCTTTGATGGTCAAGACCGAGATAGAAAAGTTGTTGAAAGCGGGCTTTATCCATCCAATTGACTACTCTCCTTGGATTTTGAATATAGTTGCTGTTAGCAAGCCTAATGGTCGTATTCGTATATGCATTGACTTTCAAGATCTTAATAAAGCTTCTCTTAAAGATGATTTTTCGTCACCTAATATATATATATATATATATGATTGTAGACTCGACTGCAGGCCATGCATTGTTATCTTTTATGGATGGCTTCTCGGGTTATAATAAGATTCGTATTAACCTGGATGATCAGTACAAGATAGTCTCCACTACCCCTTGGGGTACTTTCTGTTATGTGGTCATGCCCTTTGGTTTAAAGAACGCAGGAGAAACTTACCAATGGGCGATGACCTTGACATTTCATGATTTCATTCATAAAATCTTAGAGGATTATGTCGACGAAATCTTGGCGAAGTTTATAAATCGTCAAGATCATGTGAAGAACCTTCATCTTATCTTCGAAAGGCTTCAACTCTACAAGATGAGACTCAATCCCCATAAGTGTGTCTTCGGCGTAGATGTCGACAAGCTTCTAAGATTCAGAGTCTGTTATTGTGGAATCGAGGTCGACATGAATAAAATTGATTTTGTTAACATGCCTCCATCGAGGAATATTATTGAGTTCCAAAGTTTACAAGGGAAGATTCAAAAAATTCGTCGATTTATATCTCAATTGGCTGATCATACCCTCCCTTTCACTCGTTTATTGTAGAAAGATGTTCGCTTCATATGGGATGAAGAGTGTCAGGAATCCTTTGAATCAATCAAGGATTATTTGGCGAATCCTCCTATATTGATGCTGGCTATGCAAGATAGACCTTTCCTGCTTTACCTTGCTGCATCACCATATGCTTTGGTAGCTTTGGTAGCTCAACATGATGACACAGGAAGAGAGAAATCAGTCTACTACATTAGCTGCGTCCTTGTCGATTACAAAATCCATTATTCATCCATGGAGAGGCAATGCCTCGCTCTTGTATTCGCTACACAGAAGTTGAGGCACTACCTTCTCCATGTTGAAACACATGTCATAGTGAAAACAAATCTTTTGAGACACTTGTTCTCTAGCGCTGACCTTGCTGGGAGATTAGCGAAGTGGGTTATGTTGCTTTCTGAGTTCGATATAAAATTTGTCACTCAAAAGTCAATAAAGGGTCAAGCAATTGCTGATTAATTAGCGGATGCTCTCTCATTTCGCTCTTTCCCTGGGTTGGATCTGTTTCCCAATGAGAACATTTTCACGATTAACTATGATCTCGAATGGAAGATTTACTTCGATGGGTTGAGGTTTCAGACTGGTTCTGGAGCGGGTGTGGTTCTGATATCCCCCGAAGGAAAACCGATCCCTCTATCCTTTTGATTAGATTTTCCTTGCACCAATAATATCGATGAGTACGAAACTCTTATTGTTGGCTTATGTGCCACGATTGCACTAAAAAATAAGCATCTTCATATACTAGGTGACTCTGAACTTATTGTGAATTAGATTATGGGAAATTATCAGGCTAAATGAAGTAGATTGTCTCAATATTCAGACCTTTCTTTGTCCTTGCTCAATCAGTTTTCCTCTTTCACAATAAATAGTGTCCCTAGGAGAGAAAATAGACATGCTGATGCCACGGAAAGCGCTGCTTCCTTGGTACCTTCAGAAGAGGATACTGAAGAGTATCACTTTGTGGTTCAGGTTGTGCAAACCCCAGCAGTTTCCGACCATCCTGAACTCAAGTCTCTAGCATGTTCTCATGCAAAATCAGGAGAGTGGTTTTCTAGTATCTACAGTTACTTAAATACTGGAAACTTTCCCAATGATGCGACGAAGAATGATCGCACTTGTATATGAAATATTTCAACGCGTTATGTCATTTTATCCGACGTTCTTTATCGCAAGGCCTCTAAAGGTTTGTTGCTAAGGTGTCTCACTAAAGCAGAAATACCCCTTGCCCTTAAGGAATCCCATTCGGGATCCGGGGGCTGACATTTTAGCTGTAAATCCTTGGCGAGAAAACTGATACCAATGGGGTACTATAGGAAAACAATGGAACAAGATTCCTTTGAATTTGTCAAGAAGTGCCTTTAATGTCAACAACACAACCGTCTCATTCATGCTCCTGCTCAGGAGTTACAAAATCAAACTTCTCCTTGGTCATTTGCAAAATGGGGGTTGGATATCATTGGAAAAATATCACCTCCTTCTTCCAAGGGACATACCTTTATCATTACCTCTACAAATTATTTCACAAAATGGGTCGAAGCTATTCCTCTCCGATCCACAAATGATGAAACTATCTATAGCTTTCTCATGAACAATATCATTTCTCATTTTGGATTTTCAGCTATGCTTGTTTCTAACAATGGTACACCATTCAAGAACAAGGAAGTGAAGCAGTTCTTGGAGAAATTTCATATTCAACATAGGTTTTCTACACCATATTATCCACGATCTAATGGTCAGGCAAAAGCATCTAATAAAACTCTTGAACTCATTCTTCGTAAAACAATTAATAAGCACGGTAAGGATTGGCATATTTAGTTAACATACACTTTGTGGGCTTATCGCACGAGTGTTCGTACGGTGACGGGAACAACGCCGTATAACCTCGTGTATGGTGCCGAAGCTATCATGTCTTTAGAGTTGGAAATTCTGTCATTACAGGTTTCCCTTAGAGGGATAATTGACGATGAAACCTATCGTATCAACCGCCTGCATCAACTAGAGATGCTTGACGAGCACCTTGTACAGGCCCTCAATCATCTTAAGGCTTATCAATAGTTGTTATCAAGACAATATAATTAGAGTGTACTTCTTAGAACCTATAAGCTAGGAGACCTGGTGCTATGTGAAAATCAGTGAAATGTAAATGCGCCACCTGATCATAAAGGAAAATTTAGTCCTAACTGGTTAGGTCCTTACATTATAATTTATGTGTATGGTTCGGGTGGCTATGGATTATCGTCTATGGATGAAACACCTTTAAAAGAACCCGTTAATGCAATGCATCTTCACCGATACTATGCATAGCGTTCTAATGTGTCACATGTATGGTGTTCTTCCTAAAGGGTAGTAATACTACATATACTAACATTGTTCATTCTCACATTATGATTTTGTTTTTGGTGTTTATGACGAGACCATGTGTGTGTGTGCGATATAAAAACATACATACATGTGTCTGACTATGCTATTTATCCATACATCACATTACATCGTTTAAAGTAATTAGATCATCATTGTTTTAATTAACATGTAACCAAACGTGTTTATTAAATCATGACTAGCATCTAATGAAAACATACATCCATATAAGCAGATAACATCCATAAGCATGAACATACATGAAAATGGGAAATATACGTATAAAAAAAGCCATGATACTTAAACCAATATATGTATATATATATATATCTATGTATGAATCAAATGTCGTGTACATGTATCGGGACACTACTATAAAAAAATGAGTGGTTGTTGAATATATGTCTATACAAAAGATCTACAAGCATGTATATATGTGTATCTGACTACAAAAATGATGTACAAAAGATGGGCTCCTATCCCTATGGTGCATGGCTCCCTGAGCCCTCTGGCTCTGGCGGCCACTCCGGTACTCTCAGAGGAGGTTGCACGATAGTCATTGAATGGGATCGGTATAAACGTGATACAAACATAGCTACCCTCATCCCTCTGAGCTCCCCCTACAATGAACATATATTCATCTTCGCTTGCACCAGCTCCTGCTGCAGTCGCTAGACATCTACCAAGATCATAGTCGCCGGCTGCGCGTCGATGTCATTGATACAGCTTTGAAGGGCGTCACGCGCCTGCTCGGTGGCCTCAACCCTCGTCACTGTCGCGTCTCACTTGATGAGTGCCGTTTGCAGCTTCCCCGACAATTGCTCGTGCTATCCTCAAAGAGTCGTTAGCTCTGCAGTTAGTTACACGATCTCCACACCCCACTCCTCATAGGCGGTCCTCAAGCGCACTATCGAATCAAAAGTGGGGGCATGTCTCCCTACTGATACCGATCGGTAGGCCTCGAGAATTGTCCCTTGGATTGGCACGACAGGGGACACCTCTAAAATACACTGAGCTATGAGCCCAATCCATCCTTGTGCATCCTCTGCAACCATAGAGAGAAACATGAATCAGTATAACATGGCATATGCACATATATCATAAATTGAAGGAATCAAAAGCATGAAAATATAAACAATACACTGTGTATATCTGGATCCCCTGGCTGCCATGTGGGATCGGGGTGTGGGTCGGTGCTGGGTCCTACATTGCTAGCATCGATGATCGATGCTAAGGCTGCTACTACTGGGGCAGTGGAAACAGGTGGTGTTGACGAGATGGGAGTAGCTGCGGGGGGGATATGATCTCCTCAGCCACCTCAGCCTCGTGGGTGCCTCCTCCTCCTCCTATACCTTCTCCTCCTTCGCGCCCTCTCCTCTTGTCCCATGGAGGTTGGTGAGGCAAGTCCTCCTGTGGACCAAGGTCCCTTCTTGGGGCACCCTCGTCGAACATTGGAGATGGATTGTCCCTCTCCCACCACTACGAAAAGTGTGTAGCTACCCTGACATTATCTGCCATCGCCATGGCCAACAGATCATGGTCGGGCTCATCGTCATCTGAGGAACAATGTTTGAGATGGTGGGGCGAGGGAGATCTCCTACCCTCGTTGCACTCTGGTGTGCCCTGGTGTAGGTGGGAACGTTTGGTGGAATGGTCTGGATACAACCATGTTGCTGCATGAATCGACTCCAATAGTAGGGAACAATAACAAAATCGTGATGACCTATCAAAAAAGGTCCCACTGTAGGTTCCTCAGGAACCTACCATCATCTACCCACCTGAAATATTGGTAGGGTCTGCACCGAACCTCTCTTGCAGCAACAATATCAAACTATAGCCATCAAAATTGTAAATCTTCGAACCACCACTCGCCTATCATGTCATAGCATTGGGCCATGGGAACCTGATATGGCTATCGCTGGGGAAAACCAACTGGCCAGGTGCACATGATGTGGGCGAAAGCCCACACCTACAAAAGTGTGCATGCTGTGAGACTGCGGTACTCATAATGTACATACCACCCGAGCTCCTGGTAGAGGGGCGCTAGCATGCTGCGCCCCTAGGCAAAAACAATGCGATACTCTACCATCTCTCTAATGGTATGGATGAGGCCCCTGTGAAGGTGTGAGACTCACTCGTCTATAGTGATATGGAAAACACCTGTGACAACCATAATTTGGTGTAGCAACGACACTGTAGTCCTCGCCTGGTCATACCGGTGCGTGTAAATATGGCCTATGTCATTGCCACCGTCTCTCCTCCCTTTGCAGTAGAGGATGCCCTCACTTCGCTCCCTTGCTGATCGGGTGTCATCTATAGCCACCCGCCATCCGCAGATGGGTAGCCCGAGGACCTGATAGATGTCATCGAGTGTGATAGTCATCTCCCCATAGGGTAGTTGGAAAGATGACGTCGTGGCATCCCACCGCTCCATCAAGGCAGTGATCATCCTCTCGTGATATCTCATCTCTGGTATGGTAAAGACGTGCTAGAGACCAACCTGCTCCAGATGTGTGATCTCGTCTTGTGAAAGGTGGTCCCTCTGCTTGCAGACAAGTTAGAATGCTTGCCCTCCTGGATGCTCTCGGATCTTCGGGTACTCCTACAAAAAGTAAAAAATTCTATGTCAGAAACATCCAAATCCATCATGAAAACATGAAAAGTGCTTAAAGACATATGTGCGCTGCGTATGCGTCCCTGACCGCCATGGCTGCTTCGAGGACACCGACGCGTCCTCAGGATGAAAATGTAGACTTGAGATGACAACGCGGATCCAGGACCTCAGCACGTGTCTTGGACGACAACACGTATGTTGGATGCGAGCACAAAAATTGGACACTCGCACACTTCGTCGAGTAGAAATATGCAAAAAATTAACTAAATTACACAAAAAAATGAGGCTCGGAGGCCTACTTGGTCTACCTCGCGACCCTCAGTGATGTCCTCGCACAACTGCTCCAATCTCGGTGCCTCGTACTCTCTCTTGCTCGGTATTTTGTTGACTTTTCTCTCACAAAAGTTAAGAATTTTCTCGCAGTGAATAGTGAAAATGACCCTTCTAGGGGCCCACCTAGGTATATATAGGCCCCTTGGGGCCCTTTTTTCCTAGAGAATTTGGCTCCCCGGTTTCTCCTAACTTTACCCCACCATGCTGGGGGAAAACTCAAGAAGGGGCATATAGTCACCTCTTAACCATTTTTTCCCTCTGAATCGATGATGTTTTTCTTGATCATTCTTCTCTTTGTGATAGCTTTCAATTTTTGAAGCTGACCCAAAATTTTAAGTTTTGCAGGATAAAGTTTTGATCGATATTTTCGTGACCGTTTTGTCGCAGGATAAAGTTGTGACGGTATTTTGGCAAAGATCCGATGAATAAACGATGAAGAATGAGCTCTCCTATAACACGGGCATGCTCTTGAGGGTTTGCAGGGTATGAATAAACAAGAAAATACCGAAATCAAAATGAATGAACATTGTTTTTTTTGTTTATATTGACTATAACATGCTTGTGTTATAATGTGAGCACATTATGACCTTGGTGTTGTTGATTCTAAAGCTCAATAACACCAAGCAATAACGCGAGCGTGTTATAACACACCCGCATTATGACTTTTTTAAATTTGAAAAATGATTGGCCACTTTTTGACCCCTCATCTTTATCCACCTACCCCGAGATCCTACTAATATGGGGAAGATAAACATGCCTATCCCCCACAAGCTAAATTTTCAAGCACAAATTTCATCCTTCCTCGCCTATCTATGGGTGTAACAACAGATCTACCAACGCCCATTATCCCACTCACGAGCCTCACGGATAGCCACCAGTCAAATGAAAAGTCTATTAGAATCCAAGATCTTCTGCCCCAAAAGAGCAGCCATAGGGAAGTCACTAGACATTGCTACAAGCTAGTGTGGGTATCCAGGCGACATTAGAGATCAGGCACCATAGTTGCCTTAAATGTGCAACATTCTTAGCACTCAACCTACGCGTGATACAAAAAAGGTATGGAGAGCGTTGGGTTGGAGGTTACGCCTTTGCTTATCTCATGATCCACTTGCAGACTATTATTTCTCCATCTAACATAATTACATGAATTTTGATTGTACTTTTTTTTCTTCATTTCTAGTCCACATCTCCTTTTTACAGCACCAAAGAAAATCTAAATGTTGGCTGCAACTCAGTGTATACAATACTACTGCGTTGTATCCACTATGTATGCAACAAGATTGATTGAACAAGTTTGACATTTATATACTTGCATCAACAACATACTTTATTTTCCTCATTTCGTTTTAATCTTCACTCTGCTTATGAACTGACTTTGCAAATGACATAATGCAGATACATCCACAGTGATCTAGTGCGGGCTATGCACCCAAAATGATTTATAGTATTTCCTAAAGGATATATTTTTTTTGTTGTACCATATAACAAAAGGTATCAACTAAATAAATTAGTTGTATAAAAAAAACGTTGACCTACTCCACTTTTGTAAATATATATATTTTTAACAGAGATATGGAGTAGCTTCACAAATGAAATGCAACTGTATTTCTTCCCAGATTGATTGTCTATAAAAGTAGGAATTCGTGATTCTATATAAAGATGCAAATTTCACTTTTACTTTTCTTAAAACTACCACTATGAATATCTCTCCGGCTTTTAAGTTTTGAGCATAAAAGTTAAACTTCAAACCTGTACTTCGCATATCAGAAAGTGAACTCTTTAGAACAAGAAGTGTAAATCTTTATAGACAACCAAATATATATTTTCTAAGCATAACACAGATTTATAAAGAAGGAACATCATGTTCCCATCATAATCATAACATGAATTACCTTAACGGAATGCAAGTAGCTCATACAACATCATCTTATATTCCCTTAAACCAAAGAAAGAAAAGGAACATTTTAGAGTCACAACGATAGTTGCTTATTAAAAAAAAATTACACATTTTTCTTACTGTATACACATGAAGAAGAATCCTATTTTCCAAAGGAAAATATTATAGCTATCCACTTGTACTAAAAACAATCCAACCATATTCAAGATACAAGTTTGACATGGGTTTCCCACCCATTGTAACAATGAAAAACTCCAAAATCCCCTCAAGATGGGGTTAGCACAATATTCTTATAACTGTAAGTTACATAAGGTAATGAATGAATTATCACCAAGGTAAGCTTTATTCACCATTATCCTCCAAACCTGCTCAAGTATACACACAAGGGTTCTCTCCAATGACTATAGATAAACTCACCTCCCAACCGTAGGTTTACTCACAAACCACCTTGAGTTAGGAGACAACCAAGAAAACTGGGTACACTCACAATCATACCAACAAGCCATTGAAACACATAAGAATACACAAAACCAAATCATACCCTCCCAAGGGGCACATATACAAAAGGATTCCAACAATACCCAAAGAAGGGAATGGAGGGTGGACTACACACTCTATGGGGAGTTCATGAAACAAACAAAAAATAACCAAGTATCACCTTTGGGTGATCCCACAATAGTGGGTTACAATTCCCTTTACGAAGAAAAAATGCCAAAACTCTCACATGATTTTTGTTTTTGTTTTTTAGGGGTTCACTCGAATGCAGGGGTTGGGGTTTGCTTGAACCCCCCTTCGAGTGAACCCCTTTGTGATGAAACCCCATTTGGCATTTTTTTAAAAAATGCAATCAATGGGAAATGGTAAAAAAAAGGGGGGTTTGAGTGAACCCCCCTTCTAGCGAACCCCCCTTAGCTCGAAGGGGTCCAAGGGGTTTCACTAGAATAGGGGTTCGCTCGAACCTCCCTTTTTTGCCCCTCTCCCCCTCCTCTACCCATTTTCTCCAAAATTTTTCTTTTCCGAGCTTGGGCTGAAGATGAAAATGGAATCAACTTAAAAAATATCTATGCACTAGATATTGATGTCCTTGATCCAACAAAAAAAAGAATTTCGATACATACAAAAAAAGTTATGTTTTAGCAAGTAAATCTACATCTAAATTGTAACTGGTTTGACTTCAAGACTTAATTAAGAAAAAAATTTCAATAAAACACTATGAAACCAATTGCATGCGCTAGATATCATAGTTACAAATTTAAATTCGAAAAAATTAGAATTTTATCCCTTATAGAAATTTTTTTTATGTGTTAGCAAGTACACGTCACTCTTTAAAAATGGTGTTTACTGTTAAAAACTAGTTTTCGAAGGAGATGGAAAAATAAATGCAATTTGATTCCAATTTTTTTTTTAAAATATATATTTAGAATCTACAAAGAAAATTTCACAAATCACTAGTTTGCATCATCTTCAAATTCCTCATGATTTAGTAGCTATAGGTGCCTGAAAGTGAAGATTTAGTTAAAAAAATTCAATTCAATGTCAAGTTTGACCAAAAAGTGTAACCCACTATTTTGGGATCACCCCTTTATATTCTTCCATATACAACCCATTTCACCAGATCATCTTATTCACCATACAAACCATACTACCAAATCATCATATTACCATATCACCACTTATATATGGGTACTCATACCCTTGAGCCTCTCATATTTAGGGAGGTTTACGATCCCCATAGGGGGTCCTACCTCCCACTATCCCTAAAAAATGATGCTCTACCCATTTTGGGTGAGCCTACCCCCATACAACCCAAAACCCATTTCAATAAACACATTCAAAAACTCAAAGAGATACACAAAATACATTTTATATCTTACAATCATTATGAAAACATAAAGAGCCATAAAAACATAAAGAGCCTACCTCAAGTCCAAGCTTTCAAAGAGGAAGATTTTTGAGGATGAGCTTTAATCTCATCTTCTTCCAAGCTATCTTCCTCAAAATCTCTCAAATCCAAACCTCAAAAGAAATTCCCTCTCCAAGACAAGTAAAAATCAAGACAAGCAAAAAGAACCCCTCCTTTGGATTTTCAAAGGATAGAAATAGGGAATTGGGATATGAATCACTGAATGAGGGAGTGGCACATTTCACTCTTTTATATCTTTGGACACATCTCCCCACAAGTTCTCACACATTGTGAGAACTCACGGGGAAGTGAAAAGCCAAGGAGTGTTCAACACTCCACAAGAGCTCTCCAATCTCATTAATGAGATTTTGGAGGCAACACTCCATCCTTCTCCCAAAAATCTGCCACCCTTCTTAATGGGTAATTAAGAAGGGTCATATCTTGAGAAATCTCAAAGATATGGGCTTGAATTTACCCCTAACTCATAGGTAATCATCTTAAGGGTTAAATAAGGGTCAATTAACCCAATTTAAAGCCTTTTTTCAACCCTTTTAATTCAAAAGAAATTAAATTTCAAATACAATAAGAGTATTTGTGAACCCCTAAACTTGCAAATGCACAAGAGCAACAAACATGTTAGGTTGCTAGATCAAATGCAAGCAAACAAATATGAGAGATTCCCCATGAAATCCATCTATTAAAACACTCCAATTAGGAAAATAAAGAACACAAATACAAGAAATGAAGTTAAATCCTAATTGAGCCAATAGATTAGTAATCCCATGAGAGAATTGGTGCCAATGGAGTGTTGCAATTGGCCCTTTCCCAATTCCTAAGTTGCAATGTTGAGTGGTTTGAAAAAATGGTCAAATCTCCAAAGAGGTTTGAGCATAACCTTGTTACAAATCTTGAAGATGATAAATGGTTGAGTGAAATGGGCAAAATTAGCTTTCAATGTGAAGAGAGTAACTTTGCATGCAATTGTGGATGATGATGAAGTTGAGTATATTAAGTCTACTCAAATTGTGGATGATAGAATGAAAGGAAGAGTCTCTCATTTATAGATTTCCAAAATGGAAGAGAGAGTGAAAATAAGCAATGTGGGATCATTCAACATCCAATGGCCAAGTGCCACTTGTAAAGATGTAAATGGTTGAGGAATGAGCACATTTTGGTCAATGTGTATGATAAATGCTATTGGATTCAAATTTGAAATTTGAATGTGACATGTGAGAGGGAAAGAGGAATGGAGTTAATGTCACTTGGCTCAATGCACAAGGACACGTAAGAGGTCTTAAATGTCTTGTTGGAAGGACCAAGTCCATTTGAATTTGAATTCAAATTTGAAGGAATATTCCCTTTTGATGCTATGTAAGGGAAAATAAATGAATTAATAAATCAAAGTAATTGATTTATTGTGCAAGTTGCATTCTCCAGAGGATGTGACATAGATTAAGATTAAGTTAATCAAAGTTTAATTAATTTAATGAAGAATTTAGGAGATGTGACAATTTAGACTTAAATTTATGAATTGATTTAAATCAAATTGAGAGAAAGGGTTTAATTAAATAAATTATTTTGATTTATTTAACTAAAGGGGATAATGTTAGATTAAATCAAATAATGTTTAATTTATTCAATTTAATAAGAAGACTTTAGGGATTTAATCAAATAAAATGAATTATTTAATTAAAAGGAGTTTTATAGAATTAATTAAATAAAATTGATTTATATAATTAACAGGAGATGATGACTTAATTAGATAAAGTTGATTTATTTAATTAAGAGATGAAGAGCGATGAATTTAATCAAATATAGATTATTCAATTAAATGACTAGCAAAGGAGACGATTCAGGATGAAATAGTGTTAGTAAATCAGGATCCAGTGTGTCAGATCGAATTGTACATTTTCCATGTCTACAGTATTAAAATATCCAAAACCTCCATTTAGGACCTAATTGACTTTTTAAAAATAAATAACATTCAATTAAACATTAAATCATTTCATCACAAATTAAAACACAACACATATGAGACTATGGTCCCTCCAAATGGATCATAGTTAGTTTAACGTGGCTTAGCATATACATGGTACCCTTGGTTACCTCCAATCCCATTGGCCATGAGAATGTACCCGCACACTCAAGCTACATGTCAATATATCCAATACATAACAACCAAATCCACTAAATCAATAATCTCATATATATATATATATTCCACATAATTAACCTCTGAAATCAATTAAATGAAATGTCAATATCAACAATTTATCCCTTTTTTATTTTAATTAGCACACTCTATCAATTTATCACTAAATCATTGCAATGTTATAAAGAAAGTCACATAATCATTTAACTCAATTTTACACCTCATCAATTCAATATCATAAGCACACTTATCCATTAGTTTCATGACAACAAGATAACAAGAGTATAGTAAATAGAGAGCATAACATATATCTATAATCATTATAAAACATCATAAAGAGGAAAGCTAGCATACTATCGAATGTTCATAATCATCCAAAATGATCTAAAACACATAGTATGAAAATGATCAAATCAAAATATAGTCAAACTAGGTGTGTCAAATAGTAGGCCTCATAATGGGCCCCACACTATGAAATAAACTAATTGACTATTCCCTTGGGTTTTTCAACCCATTCTAGACACCTTTTCAAAGTAAGGATCAAAGTAATACTAGTCTTGACTCATATATCACTTGGTTAGAGCTTCTATTATTATAAACTCATAAAATTATTTTATTCTAAGAGGTTACTTAATATTATCATATTGTTGTCCAACAATATCATCATATAAATCTACATACTATATAATAATGTCATCATATTTAATGAACAATTATAAGATTATTCATTAAAAGCCAAAGACCATATTCTCCAACATATAACTTAGCAATAATGAATTTTGTAATTTAAAACTGTAATTAGTTTCCTTAGAAATGTAAGGTGGCACACATGAATGCAAGTGATGTCTACAACTTAAGGACATTCAAGTATTTTGAATTTTCATTTACATTCTCATTTTCTAATGTGAATAATGTGTAAAACCAATTATATGTTTAATTTGTGTTGCTAACATATTGATTTTATTTTGTGTACCTGGTTAACAAAGCCACCTTAATAAAACCTATAATCTTTTTGTTCTATAATTTGTCTTATTCTAAAACGGTTGCAAATTAAGACTACTGATAGGAACTCTAGAGGAGGGGGATTGACTGCTCAAGACACCAGGTCATGGGAGAGTGTAGAACAATAGGTTGCCCTTATCTTACCTCAAGCTAATGGATTGTTTGAAAAGAGTTCAATGTTTAGAGGCCAAAAAGGAAGAGCATCCTGGTCGTTGCTGTCCTTTTACAAGCTTGAATGTTTTAGGAAGTCGGGTGAGCAAGTTTTTGGAGTTCGGACTATAACTTAGATAACTTACTGCTAAGGGACTACAACATGGGACACAGACTCAAGCGTGGTACACTGGCATCTTAGTGGTGCGTTGGCGTCTGTATAGACATAAAGTGCAAGATATAGTCTGAAATCATAAAGAACCAACTAGCAGCCCAATTGGTAAAGTTTAATGCGATAATGGAAGCAAAAAAAAACAAAATGGAAGAATAACAAGAAGAGTACTTTAACTTAATCTATTCTATGAATTCACAAAGAAGGGTGAGGAAATCACACCTTCCTACCCATGAGTTGATATTTTCAAGATCTTCACCTTGATGAGAACCTACACACAAAAGATGGGAAAATGTTGGGGTTGTGTTTAGAGGATTGCCTCAATCAGTCCCTCGCTTTGGTGTTTCCACCTCCACAAATAACTAGATAGCAACGATTGTAGAGAGATGATAAGGAAAGCTATTGTAATGGAAGTACCAAGCAATACGTAAATAATGATATGCTACGATATCAAATACGATAATGCAAAGTAAATGGAAAGTGGGAGGATATCATCTTCTCAACCTAGTGCTCTCAAGGAAAATGGAGGAACAAGCAAGTGTGCAAGCCTTCAAAGACCAACGTTGCCACAACAACGAAGAGAGTGAACCAACAACACAATAACTTGCCGCTTCAAGGGAGGTGGTGATGCTTGAAGGAGTTGAAAGTAAGCCAAAAAAGTGAAGAGAGTTGCCTAAAGTGTGAAGATGATCAAGAATACAGAGAGAATGAATGATATATCCATTTGAAAGGTGAAAATGGAGGCAAAATAGTCATTTTGAAGTCTGTCCAAAGGGCAGGAAACGTTACACTTCACATCCAATGGAGGAGTGTAATACCTTTGTGAATTTTAGAGGTAAGAATCTTGTTAGGACGTCAACGCGACACATAGACATCCATGCGCTGCGCTAGCGTCCCCGACATAATATCCCCCGCCAACAGATAAAACAACTTCCAAGTGGAGAGGGAAAGGTGGCAGAAATATGGATTGCATTATCAAATTTATTTCTCTAAGGTAGGAAGTAGCGTAAATGTGGAATTTTCCTAGGGGTGCAAATTCACACCATTAATTTTTCCCCCCACTTTAGTGAGCATAAGTGTTAGCGAATGCACGATAAAGTAGAGAGAAATATGAGGAACGTATACCTGAATTATCGAGGAAGCAGACCACAATCTGGTGAACTCGAGTGTAGGAAAGCGCGAGAGAGAGATGGATCCACAAGCATGCAATCCTATGGAGATTTGAACAAAAGTGTCACAGGTGCTCAATCCTATGAAAGGTGAACAAAAGGATCTGCAAGTTCTTGTTCCTAAAAAGTTGGCTCCATAGGTGCTCGGTCCCATAGAAGATGAAAAAAGGGTTCTACAAGTGCTTAGTTGTAGATGAAAACACTTTAGAGGTGCTCAGTCCTACAAAGGAGGCACCATAGGTGGTCAGTCCCGAGGGAGGCCAAATGTGAAAGGCTTAGTAGAGTCTGATTGACCCTCATAGGTTCTTAGTCTTGCAGGGAAAGCTTGATTGTAAAAGAAGCTTCATAGGTGCTCTGTCCTATAAAGCTTGATTGTAAAAGTGGCTTTATAGGTGCTCGATCTTGGAAAAAAATGTTAAGCTACAGAAAAAACATGTTAGGTAAGAAAAAGTCACATAGACAGACAAACAGTCATATCTCATAACAAGCAATTGAAGGAGAATCTTTCAAAGGGGTCCCTCAAGAACCCTTCAAAAGAAAAAAAGGGCTCCACTCAAGGGACGCTCTATTTGAAAAGCGAAATATTTTCAAAAATGATCCTATCATCAAGGAATCCTTTTGAAAGATTCTCTTTCGTGAAGGAATTCAAAAAAGGGAGAATGCCCCCCTAGAGGGCGAATTCTCAATTCTTTTTGTTACAGATTCAATTTCAAAAGAAAGTCTTGCTAAGGGGATCCTTGGTGAAGGATGTGATTTTTGAAAAATGTGAAGATACGTAAAGATTTCTAGCAAGGGATTCGTTGGCCACCAAATACACCTTATTGAAAATCAAAGTTGTAGGAGCCACCTCTTAGGATGGTGTGTGTGAATCAAAGGAGCACATGGTATCCTAAGGAAAGGAAGAACATGTAGAGATGTCATGGCCCATGATACATGATGAGATGTAGACATGGAAATGTTTTCACACATGTAAGGGATAACACATAGGCACCACAACATCAAGAAGCAAAAAAATAAGAGAGAAAGATAAAAAATAAGAAAGATAAGCAAAGACAAAGAAATCAAGAGACAAAGGGATCTGATAATTCGAGGTTAGAACTGCTCATAGATATAGATAGATAAATATAATATAATATACATATGAACTATCATCAATCCCCTAATATATCAAATCATGAAGAAGGGTACATGAAAGCAAAATTAAAAAAATTAAAAAAAATTGGGTCAACATGGAAGGGAGGCCTAAATGCCCCCAACACTTTGCATTGTCCCCAATTGTTAAAAAAAAGATACAACATATAGAAGAATTTTATGACACAAAAACATCCTATATCCAAGCACCTACAAGGGTGACGAGGGTCCTCCACGAACACACAAAAACAAGCACAGGGGAAACACAACACACACACAAATCTAGTCTACAAATAAAGAAGAGGCGCTCTCCTAGTCCTCATCAACTAGGAGGTCATTGTTTTCCCAATCTAGATCATTATAGGGAGAGGACATATGAGATTGCAAGGGTGGGATAGCAAGGGGAGCACCCTTCGACTCTCCTGTGACAAGAGCCAAGGAAGAGGGCCCCTCAAGGTCTTTTTCGCTCAACTCCTGTGAGGTAAACATCATCGATCTTGCAAAGATCACTGATAGAGTTGGGACATCGTCCACCGAGTTGAACATATACTTGATAGGAGTGCCATGTGTCAACTAGGTAGGAGAAGAAGGAGGCTCCTGAGATCCACTACCAACTTCACCAAAAGATTCGGGGGCAGTGACAAACTCAGGGTACACCAGGTTGCCTTTGTCACTAGGACGCCACAAGCTGAAGCAGAACCCTCTCGTGAAGAAGGTGATCTCTTCTTCCGACACCCATTAGAAGTAGGGGTCATCCTCCAACTTATGCTTCTTTAGAGAATGTGGGATGCCCATAGAAGAAGTGAAAGGCGAGGAGGAAGAGGAAATAACCGCAGTGAATACCACGAGGTATTTTACATATCCATGGGCTTAGGGAAAGGTGGGATGTCTAGAAGGGACATCAAGAGAGGAGGCTTAATCAAGGGAGCGATGAAAAGTTGCACCCTTTTAGGGAAAGGATCATTCATGCTCCCAGAGGGATCCAAAAGCAAGATCAAGGTGATGAGAATCGAAGTAGAAGGGACAAGAGAGGGAGGCACATCAAAAAATCTTGAAACAAGGGCTGCTGGTTCCTCTTTTTCCTTCCACAAGGAAAATTTCTCAACAACCAAAGCCTTCCTTCGACGCTTACTCTCATGCACAAGTTAGTTTCTTTGGCTTCAGGAACTAGAGCTGACAACCTAAGAAGGAGCAAAAAGCTCATGTTCTTCCATAGGAGTGTCCATCACAACCATTGCCAATAGAGGGAGTGATTCTTAGATAGAAACAGGAGGAAGAGATATAGGAACAAAAACAACAACTGGTGGAGAAGCAAACTCAAGTGCCTTGGCGGTGGGACATTTCCCATTCACCACCTTTGTGGCAAGAGCAGTAGGAGGCCATGTAGGTCAAGACGTAGAGGCAACTCCACGACGACCCTTTCCTTTAACATAGAAACGGGTTGAGGCATCGTGGGTAAGACAAGAAGCTTGAATACCTAACGCTTGACCTTATGCCAAGCGGGCACCATCAAACTCCCCATGCGAGGCATGGGAGAAGAAGTTGAAGGTGCTACACAAGGGAGGGAGGTGGAAGTGGACAAAACAATAGAAGAAGAGGAAGGCTCCTAGGTGCAAGGCAAAATTCCCCTTCCCCTTTTGAGAGGAGGAAGAGGTAGCTTTCTGCTACGCGATCATAGAAGCCTTAACCGAAATAGAATAGGGGGAAGGAGGATAGGTCATTTTGGGTGCTATGCCCCCATTCTTGTATTTAATATAAGTGCGATATAATAGGTCCATTCTTGGGGGAAGTGAACCAATAAGGGCAGGCTAGAAGTGATCTAATGAATAGGCCCCATTTGACACTAGGGGTTTATACCCAATGTCGTGCACAATGTGCATAGAGCCCTCATGGGAGAACTTTACACATTTATGAATCACTAAAGGGACCGTGTTCATGGAAACTAGCCATGGAATGCCTAGCTTCACTCTGACCAAGTTAGACTTCAGGATGATATCAAAAATAATATTCATGGCCTTGAGACCTATCAATATCGAAAGAGAGATAGAACCAAGGGGAGCAAGCGAGAGTCCATCTTGGGTATGTATGGTGATTTTTATCTTCTCATATTTCTCCTTATGAAGGAAATTTAGAAGCAATGTCTCCTCTATGATCACATTCACATGACTTGCGGGGTCCACTAGGATCCTAGTCAAAACATTTCTGTTGAGGTGAGTGAGAATGTATAAAGGAGAAGGCTTCCCATTCACGGGCACATCCTGCGATGTAAAGGTTAGATCTAGAGAAATGGTCACAGGTTGAGCCGAGGGAATGCGAGTAAATGAGACCATATTGACATACTTTGAAAGGGCTTCCTCAAAATGGTTCGAAGGCTCAACAATCAAGTTCGTAGAGTGTGATGGGAAAGGATCTGTGTAAATCCACAAATCACTATTAGCTTTCGCCATAGATTTATTCACATTCTACTTCTTCCCATCGAGGCAGATAGCATCGTCGTCCATGTGATCCTGTATCTCATGTGGCAAGCACATACATCACTTGGTATTGTGTCCGTTAATCTGATGGTATTAGTAGAATGTATTTTTTTCGTACCAATTAGGGTAGGGCTCAGTAAGGAGTCGAGGATCTAGTAAGGTATTATTTTATCCTTCAATAATTTTTTCAAGATAGAGGAATAAGATTTAAACAACTTTGTGAACTATCTGTTACGTTTGAGGCCTTTGTCACTAGGTGCGACAACTATATTTGCAACAGATTTACACTTACCAGATACCAACACAATGGACCTACCCTCAGGATAGGAATGCGAGGAGGATCCCCTTATAAACCGGGGAATTGTCTGTTGGTATTCTTGCAAGGCCGCACATAGATGCGTGGAAGAAGGGTATTTCATCAAAGCGAACTTCTCTTGCCATGACCTCTATAGGTTGCTAATGAAAACCATTTGCACATCTGAGTCGGGCAGAGGGTAAGAGACCTATGAGAATAATAATTGATATCAAGCAATGAAGTCAGTTATCTTCTTGTGCTCTCCTTGCTTACATAAGATGAGATTCAGAAAGGCCATCTTCGGCCCAATGTTTGCTTGGAATTGTCAAAAAAACTTATTTACCAATTGATCAAACGAGAATATGGAGTTATCGGGCAAGAAATAGTACCACTCTAGTGTTGTGTCATTGAGAGATCTATGAAATTGAAATAAAGAAAAAGAGGTGCACCACAAATGGGATTAACCAAATGAGTACACCTAGTTTTACTTAGTTGTTTCATTCAATTATGCAGGCTATAATGCACAAATAATAATAAGAAAACAAACCTAACTATTATAACAACAAATAGGAAGGTTTTAATATGCTGAAATGATGTGTACCTTTTTGAAAAAGTGTTGTTTCAGGCCTCACTAAGGACTCATTCACCCAGTGGCGAATGGGTCCCTGCTAGGGTTCTGGAAAAGTGATTTATGGGTTTTGTTCTTCAATGTCTGCACTCCCAGATCCTAGGTGTTTAGCTCTTGAAAGTTGGAAATAAATTTTGTAGAGTACTTTTCGTGATCTTGCGAGAAAGATGACAACTTTTACAACTTTGCAACTTTGACAACTTTTGCAACGTTTTTTCTGCACTTGATCTTCAACCTAAAACTTGCAATCACACATCAAGAGAGAAGAAAAATTATTGATTGTTAGAGAATAGGGGTTTTCCTTGGTCCAACCCCATTTTGGTAATCAAACCTTGAATTGAAACAATGCATAAAGGAAAGATGAATGAACAATGTAATGTCACAACTCACCAATCCTCAATTGAACCTTGGAGTACAAATTTGAAATTTAGCATGAAGTGGCCTCAACGTATGTAGATCTTGATCATGAACTTTGAAATAAAATAATGGCTTTGAAGACTTGAACTTGATCACCAATACTACAACATCACATTAGCTCAACAACATGCATGGCTTTGACATGATGAAAGAGATCCTTGATTGCTGCAATAAAACCTTGATAATCTACCCTTGAATGCCTTCTTAAATGCTCTTGAATGATCTTGAACTCATAAAATTTCTATTAGGACTTTCTCATAAAGTTTCTTGGATTAAAATAGGTGAAATAGCCTTATATTTATACTTAACTTAAGATTAAATCTCGAAATTCAAATTACACAAGCTGACATAAGATCTAGGATTTGAAATCATTAAAATCCTGCCAAGAATATGTTCCAAAAGGGGTGTCCTAAGTTAAGGAGGACCCCCATTCTCCATAGGGTGAATGGGTCCTAACATACTTAATTAGGACTTGTTTCGGGGAATGTGAAATAACATGCCAAAAGGGGGTCCTAGGACCTGGAAAATGGGTCCTAGGTCACTATCCTAGGACACAAACTTGTAAATTTAAGTGTTCTGAAACATTATTAATGAATGTCGGGCTTTATCCCTTGGAAAATGCAATAAATTAGGCTTGGATTTGAATTTAACGGCCCAATTAAAGAAAATTAACCTCAAATTAATTAATTAAAGCCCTAGATTAATGTGAAAGTGTTAGAAATTCAAGACACTTATGTATGCATCAATGAAAAAGATACTCAATCATACACTATCAAAGAACAAGAAAATAAAGGAAAAAAAGGATCAAGATTCAATCGTTCCAACGCAATGTGGAATGCAACTATTTGTCCGAGAACAGGATCAAGCTTCGACAGTCTATCCAACACGATGTGGACTAGGTCTAGGTTGTTTGTCCAAAAAAAATATTTACAAGAAAAACTTGATGTCTACTATGTAAACGAAACACATGCTCACTCTAGGGTAGTGGAACCTCAGGTCGTCCACTAGGTGAGTTATCCCAAAAGGGTGGAAAATGAGAGAATCATATTAGGTTCCCATACCATATCAAATTTATCCTCCTAACAACTTCGATAAGGCACCACAATGTTGAATGCTTATGAATATTATGTCTATAAGTTTTTGGTCAAGGGGATTTTGCTTCATTCATGTAAGGCTTCTTTTTAGGGAACATCATGCTTAATGTCTTTGAAAGAGAACAAGTCAAGAACATTAGATTTCCACTTATGGGATGCCTCATTTCGCATCATGCCACTAAGGGAAATTGTACGTATGAAATATCACACTCTTGGAGGACATCAAACCTAATGAAACCACCAAGAAAAGGACGCATCACAAGAAAAATAAAATCACTCCATGAAATATGCAAAATTTCGAAAGATGTCATCGATGTATGCTCCCACTTTAAAGTGGTTGCTAACACCATTGCTGTGAGAAATTTATTTAAAGTAGAAGAAGACATGAGAGCTTATTCGGAAAGCCCTATGCCAAGTCATATGTTCCCGAATGAAACTACATCATGAATAAGGGGTTTTCCCCAAAATGCAATACTAAAGATAACTCAATACATCACATATTGCGAGCCAAATTAAGGCACGTCATCCACATCCCAAGCTTGCTCTTATATATACATGGAAGGTAGTCAACTAGCCAAAAGAGACAACGATAAGTGACATACAAGGACAAGGCTAACCTAACTCGCTTGCCCCCACTTAGTGAAAGACAAGGATGAGCCGAGATGATTGATGAGAAATTTGGAAATCAGTATCAAGACTAAGGTTTAATGATGAATAAGGTGACTAAATTTAATTAGCAATATGAATGTAAATGGTTGAATGATGATTTCAATGTTAACACTATGCAAAACAAAGTCAGATCTAATGCACTTTTTTTAATTTTTGGTGAATGTAACCAATGCATACATGCAAATTTACCCTAAATGCAATGTTCACTAATGCAAAATGAAAGAACCCTAAATGAAATACAAGTAATGCAAATATAATGCAAACTATTGTAAACTAAGAGCCATGGTTTTAATGCACTCCAAATAAAAAATTAAGATGTTCAAAATGTCAGGTTCACCAAAATGAAACAAAGAAAAATAGGTGCACCACAAATGGGATTAACCAAATGGGTACATCTAGTTTTGATTAGTTGTTTCATTCAATTATGAGGGCTATAATGCACAAATAACAATTAGAAAACAACCCTAACTGTTATAACAACAAATAGGAAGGTTTTAAGATGCTGAAATGATGTGTACCTTTTTGAAAAAGTGATGTTTTGGGCCTCACTAAGGAATCATTTGCCCAGTGGCGAATGGGTCCTTGCTAGGTTTCTGGAAAAGTGATTTTTGGGTTTTGTTCTTCAATGTCTACACTCCTAGATCCTAGGTGTTCAAATCTTGAAAGTCAGAAATAAATTTTGTAGAGTACTTTCCGTGATCTTACAAGAAAGATGACAACTTTTACAGCTTTGCAACTTTGCCAACTTTTACGAATTTTGCAACTTTTGTTCTCCACTTGATCTTCAGCCTAAAACCTGCAATCACACGTCAAGAAAAATTGTTGATTGTTAGAGAATAGGGGTTTGCCTTGGTCAAACCTCATTTTGGTAATTAAACATTGAATTGAAATAATGCATAAAAAGAAAGATGAATGAACAATGTAATGTCACAACTCACCAATCCTCAATTGAACTTTGGAGTACAAATCTAAAACTTAGCATGAAGTGGCCTCAATCTATGTAGATCTTGATCATGAACTTTGAAATAAAAGAATGGCTTTGAAGACTTTAACTTGATCACCAAATGCTACAACATCACATTAGCTCAACAACATGCATAACTTTGACATGATGAAAGAGATTCTTGATTTCTGCAATAAAACCTTGATAATCTGCCCTTGAATGCTCTTGAACTCATAAATTTTCTATTAGGACTTGCTCATAAAGTTGCTTGGATGAAACTAGGTGAAATAGCCTTATATTTATACTTAACTTAAGATTAAATCTTGAAATTCAAATTACACAAGCCGACATAAGATCTAGGATTTGAAATCATTAAAATCCCACCAAGAATATATTCCAAAAGGGGTGTTGCAAAATTAAGTGTTGTGAAACATTATTAATGAATGCCAGGCTTTATCCCTCAGAACATACAATAAATTAGGCTTGGATTTGAATTTAAGGGGACAATTAAGCCAAGTTAACCTCAATTAATTAATTAAAACCCTATATTAATATGAAAGTGAAACTAAACACTTTACAACACCCTAAATAAGGCACAATTAAGTCCATTTTATCATTAATTATTCATTCCCAAACTAAGTGTGAAAAAACATGTTACTTTTTTCAACACTACATAAATAACTTGGCCATCAAGGCGTCATGGTGAAAGAAGTCCGTACAGATCGTGTTGAATGTCGACATGTGTGTTTGTGGGTATCCTTTACCACCATACTTCTCAAATTTAGGAATCTCCATTCCTTGGGGGAAGGGAGTGTTCAAAATCGCTATCAAAAGAGGACTATGATGGAAGAAAGGTTGAAAGATCGGTTAGGAGATAGCTTGGGACAGGTTCGCCAGTTGATTCTACATCTGGCCCATGTTCTTTAGCAGAGCATTTAGAACGGGGTTAGATGATGACACATGACTAGTGGAGCTACTGCCAAAACCACCACTAGAACCACCAGAGCCACGAGATCCATTGCCCTCATTCAACCAAGGCTTCCACCACCAGAGCTAGCATGACCCCCAGAGTTATCACCAACACAATTAGAAGGAATAGTGCTGAAACCAAGAGGGATTTTATTTACCTTGATGATTAGAGGTGCTCGAGCAGGGGGGTTGTGTTAATGAAAGGGACCGATTCGAACATGTACATTGAGGTCATAAGCATAAAAACTTCTACCTATCTTCGAGAGGTTTTAGGACCAGAACCTTGGGTAACACTAGATCTAGAGTTGTATGAAGGGACATATGTTTCCACTATGTTAGTGATGCCTCAAAGAAGCTCCAAGACCATTCAATATTTGTCCAACATGTATCTTATCTCATTGAAAACCTTAACGGTCCTAGCCATGTTTTGTTCTTTCCCCAAATGATTTGTGAGATCTAGCAGCCTCTTATCTAGAGCAATGAGATGCTCTGCAAGAATAGAGAGAGCATCATCATTGTTTAGAGGTGGGGCCGTAGAAGAGACATGATGGGTAGGGGAATGAGTGGACTCATCAAAGAAACTCGTATCTACCCCCGAGACCATCTCTTGAGAAGTGAAACGGGTAGTGACCTTCGAGAAATCCATCCCTAGGTGTTAGTGTCGCAAAATCCTTCGCATACATACTCAAAAGTTGTATATTGAGTTGTAAAGCTCATAAACTTTCACAACCCTCAAGTATACAACCCACACAAGATACGAGAGGAGGAATCCCCAGACAAGGAAACAAACACTATGTTGTTCACGTTGGGTTCACCAAAATGTAGTGGATAACTGATTGCTCGGGACTCCATGTCATGGGAGATTCTAGAACAATAGGTTTCCCTGGTCTACCTCAAGCTAATGGAACATTTCAAAAGAGCTTGAAGTTTAAAGGCCAAAAAGGAAGAGCAACCTGGTTGCTACTGTCCTTTTACAAGCTCGAATGTTTCAAGAAGTTAGGTGAGCGTATTTTCAAAGTTTGAACTACAATTTAGACAACTTACTACCAAGGGACTACAACACGGGACACAAACTCTAGCTTGGCGTGTCAGTGTCTCAGTGGTGCGCTAACGTCCGTATAGACAAAAAGTGTAAGATACAGTATGAAATCATAAAAAACCAACTAGCAACCCAATTTATAAAGTTTAATGTGATAACAAAAGCAACAAAAAAATGACAGAATAATAATAAGAGTACTTTAACTTAATCTATTCTATGAATTGACAAAGAAGGGTGAGGAAATCACACTTTCCTACCCACGAGTGGATATCTTCAAGATCTTCACCTCGATGAGAACCTGCACACAGAAGACAAGAAAATGTTGGGGCTATGTTTAGAGGATTAGTTAGTCCCCCACTTTGGTGTTTCCACCTCCACAAACATGCATATAGAAACGATTGTAGAAAGATGATAAAGAAAGCTATTGAAATGGAAATACCAAGCAATATGTAAACAACGATATGCTATGATATCAAATACAATAATGCAAAGTAAATGGAAAGTGGAAGGATATCACCTTCTCAACCAAGTGCTCTCAAGGAAAATGGAGGAATGAGTGAGGATGCAAGCCTTCAAAGGCCAACATTACCGTAACAATGAAGAGAGTGAACCAAAAACACAATAAATTGCAACTTCAATGGAAGTGGTGATGCTTGAATGAACTGGAAGTAAGTGAGAAAAGTGAAGAGAGTTGCCCAAAGTGTGAAGATGATCAAGAAGCCTAAAAGAAGGAATGAGATAGCCATTTGAAAGGTGAAAATAGAGGCAAAAGAGTCGTCCAAAGTCGATTTGAAGGGAAAGAAACATTACACTTCACGTCCAATGGAGGAGTGTAACACCTCTATGAATTCTAGAGGCAGGAATCCTGTTAGGACGTTAGCGTGCCGTGCATATGTCATGCCACACAAACGTCTGTGCACTGTGCTAGCATCCCCGATAAAATATCCCCCATCAACAGATAAAATAGCTACCAAGTGGATAGGGAAAGGTGGCAAAAACATGGATTGCATTATTAGATTTAATTCTCTAAGGTAGGAGGTAGCATAAATGTGGAATTTGCCTAGGGGTGCAAATTCACGCCATTACAGGCACAATGGTAACATTTGATGTGAAATCAAAATTTATATAACAAGAAAATATCAACTTTTGTTGATGTCTAAAACTTGTCAATCTAGTAATAATATGGACAAGAGATAGTAATAGGTTTTAATTAGCAGAAACTACCATTTTTTCCCAAGCTAGGCTTAAAGGTGTTTGAAATTCACCAAAATGTAGGCTTCTAACATTGCATTCTATCGACATATATACTTCACCCATACAACAAAAATAACTACAAAGTTTATAATTGGAAAATTTATGGTAGACAAAGCACGTAGACTGTTTAAAAAAATCCCAAATAAATATTTTCTCATGGAACACGATGATTGCAAGATATGCACAAAATGAATTCGTAGAATTTTTTTAAAAACTTACAAGTAATTGCAATTGGAAGGCATACAACTTGATTCCACAACCTTTACCAACATTCTTCAAGCAAGTGCGATTGCCATGCATAAAGCTTAACTCCACAACCTTCACCAGTATTCTCCCTACTTGTGCCTGGAATGGACTTTGGAATAGTGAAGAAACTTCCAAGAAGATTGATTTTTTGGTTAGAAATGGTCTAGTGGACATGCCTGCAAAATGAGGAAATATAAAAAAAAATGCAAACTCCATGAAAGAAAGCTTCAATCAAGTTTTTCTCTCCTGAATGCCATGGTTACATGATATGAAAATAGATTTGTTCTGAAGGCTTCCCATAACTTCCATGCAAAAAGCATGCCCTTCTTAAAAAAACATAAAAATCTCCATAAACCTAAATTGGGCTACCATCCCGACTTTGAAAAAATGAATGGATGCCAAATTTATACATTATCTCCACATGAAATTCACTAAATTCCATCACTCAATGAGATTCCTTCAGAATGCTTCTTTAATGAGCTAAAAAAACCTAAAGACTAGTTTTTCTTCCTTGCCTTACTCCATTTTCCCTCTTTGTGAGCACTTAAAATTCATTTTAATTGAAAAGATTTTCGAAAAGAACTCAACCATGTTAGTAAAGACAAACGATTCTTTGATTATCGATTCAAGATAATATTTAATTTGATTAGATAAATGCAAAAACCACAATCATACGACTAGGGAACATTCAAATGCAAGCAAGCATAGATCAAATATTTAAATTACGAAACTTTTGAAAGGAATTCAGGTGAGCGGAAACAACTTCCAACACTAAGCTAATCAAGAGAGAGTTACAATTTTTTTTTTTTTAACACCTTTAATAGTTGCAACTAGAGAAACACATAGAGAATAATGGAAATAGAACAACAATTCATAAAAACAATGACACCAAATATACCGTGGGAAAAACCCTTTCAGGTAAAAAATACCACCCTCCAAATGCACAATACTTCTCTATTATATCAAATAAAAATTACAACATACCAGCAAGTACAAAACTTCTTCAACAAATGCTTCAACATGAACACATGTTCTAGAGTAATACTGGCAACGTTTCGTTACCTGCAAAAAACTATGCATTCTACAACTCAAGGCACTCAATAAATAGAGTGTTACAAGCTTCAAGAAGCATCTGGAAGGTGAGGGGCATCCAAATCCACATGACACAATTTCAAATGCCTTACACATGCATTTGGACACATGTTCTATATTCCCTTACACCCCTGACAAGTGTCAAACATGCAAATAGTCTTCTTCCAAGCTTGGGCACCTAGAATATGCTAAAAATAGGCTATGAAAGATGGCTTACACATCTTACAACTGTCATAGAATTTGTCATAGCTGACAACACTTACAACTGTAAGAGAATCTGCCATAACTGCTTAAAAATAACCGATTCTCTTACACTTTGTCATAACCCATCTTGGGTGCCAACTTTCTCCATGCCTTTAAAGATGCCTTATAATGCATCATAAAATCTGTCATATGTCATAGATTCCAAAGTGGTATGCCTATATCCACTTAGGATGATGATGTGTCATCCAATCACCTCTAACGGGGATGCCACCTAGCCGGTGGGTCCCAATTTGTGACATGATAGCATAGGCATTTAAATAATACAAATAAATACATTAATTAAATCAATTAGGACTCTAAAGTTGAGACACCTTAATCCCAACAATATCCCACTTGTCGAAGACCTACCAAGAGTCATATGAAATCATCTGCTCAAGGCCCCAAGGCCCATGGAATCAGGACACCATCTGAATTTCTCCGTGCTCACTGGTTTTGTCAGTGCATTTGAAACATTCACCAAAGTGTCAACCTTCTCCAAATTGACCTTTCCATCTTCTACCATATCACGAACAAAATGATACCGAACATCGATGTGCTTTGTTATGGCATGGAAAGTAGTATTCTTTGCTAAACAAATTGCACTTTGATTGTCACAACAAACAGTAATTTGTCTTGCATCTAAACCAATATTGGAACACAATATTTGAAGAAAAATGGCTTCCTTACAAGCATGAGTGGCTACCATATACTCTTCCTACGTCATGGACAAAGTGACTACATCCTGTTGCTTACTCATTCAACTGATAGCACCACCAAACATCATAAACACATAACTACTGGTGGTTCTTTTGTTGTCAATGCCACCTACCCAATTTGAATCCACATATCCTCGAATTCTCATAGAATGCTGAGGTCCAGTAGGATAACCATGAAAACACAGGGCATACTCGAAAGTACCCCATAAATATCTGAACACTCTTAACCACATCCTAATGCACTCGTCCAGGATTAACCATTAAATGGCTAAGAACTCCCACTGCTTTGGCAATGTCCGGTCTTGTACACACCATCACATACATCAAAATACTAACTGCACTTGCATATGGTACTTTGGTCATGTCCTCCATCTCAGTAGGATTTTTTGGACAGCCATTCACAAAAAGCTTCATTCCTTGCATCATAGGAACAACTATCTGTCTACAATCTACCACACTGAATTTCTCCAACATGGAGTTCACATACTTGCTTTGACTTAACCAAAGCTTTTTGTTAGTTTTGTCCCTCATGATTTCCATTCCCAAAATGTACCTAGCTGCACCTAGGTCTTTCATCTCAAACTATGTTGACAACTGAAACTTTAAATCTGAAATCATACTTTTACCATTCCCAATAAAAAACATATCATCTACATATAGGACAATAATGAGAATGTGACCATTATCAGTTTTAAAGTATACACAATGGTTAGATTTAGATCTCTGAAATCCCAATGACACCACATAAGTATCGAACTTCTGATACTACATCCTAGGAGATAGTTTCAAACCATAAAGAGACTTCTTCAATTTGCAAACCAAATTTTCTTTACCTTTTTCAATGAAATGCTCTGGATGTGACATGTATATCTCTTCCTCCAAATCACCATGAAGGAATGTTGTCTTCATATTCATCTGTTCCACTTCTAAGTCATATGCAGCTGTAAGTGACAACATAAGTTGGATAGAAGTCAACTTCACTATAGGAGAAAATATCTCCCCATAATCAATTCCTTCCACCTGAGAAAACCACTTAGCAACCAACTATGCCTTATATTTCTAACATTGCCATCAGGACCACACTTTTTCTTGAAAACCCATTTACAACCAATAGGTTTATGTCCTGCAAGAAAAGGTACCGAATCCCAAGTACTATTTTTCTTTAATGAAGCCATCTCCTCATCCATGGCTTGCATCCACGAATTTGAATCATTCATACCCAATGCCTCTCTAACTGTCCTAGGCTCATCAGTATTAGTAATCAAGGAAAATATGCAACTGTAATCCAATAATGAATAACCAAACCTTTTCAGTTTCCGCCTAATTTGTGTAGATCTCCTCAAAGGCTGAGGCTAAGGTTCTTCTTCTTCTTCAGAACTTTTAGAGCTACTTGAGCTCTCCTCATCATTAGGTCCAACAAGAGTACTTGGTTCTTCTTTTTTTGGAGTAGGGGGAATCTGAACCACCTCTTTCTTATGTTTCTCTTCTCTCTCTGGTCGTAGCTCAACAAAGGAAGGTTTCATCTCTCTGATGATCACACTTCACCTGTAGAGAACCTTTTAAGCTTTTGGATCCCAAAGCTTGTACCCTTTCACACTGAAACCATAGTCGATAAAGATACACTTAACAATCTTGTTCTCCAACTTAGACCTCCTCTCAATTAGAACATGAGCATAAGCTTCACAACCAAACACTATGATATGTCTCATCTAAGGATTTTTACTAGACCACGCCTCCATGGGTGTCTTTCCAACAAGTGCTGATGTAGGAGATCTATTGATCAAATAACATGCAATGGCTATTGCTTTAGCCCAAATTTTTTGCTCAAGACTAGCACCACTCAACATACTCCGAGCCCTCTCCTTCAACATTCTGTTCATTCTCTCTACAAATCCATTTTGTTGTGGAGTGTAGGGAGTTGTCTTATGTCTCTCAATCCTGTGCTCTTTACATAACTTATCAAATTCTATGGAACAAAACTCACCACCATTATCAGTCCTCAAACACTTAATCTTTTTTCTAGTCAGATTTTCTACCAAGGCCTTAAACTCCTTAAACCGACTAAAGACTTCAGCTTTACTTCTGAGGAAATAAAAAAGTGTCCTTCTACTGTAATCATCTATGAAAGAAACAAAATATATAGATTTTGATAATGAAGGAACATTTACATGACCAAAAACATTTGAATGTACATAATCCAAGACCCCAGAAGACTTATGAGAACTAGGGTAGAAAGAAACATGGTATTGTTTTCCATATACATAATGTTTGCAAAAGTTGAACTCAAGATTACAATCATCAAGTCCTTCAACAAGGCTCTTATTTTTCAGGGTTCTAAGACCCTTCTCACCAATGTGACCAAGTCGTTGGTGCCATAACATTGTCTTCTCTGCAAGAAGATTCATTTCCATGGAATGAGCACCCTTAGGTACCCAAAATACATGACCATCGAATGTAGTTGCAACACACTTCTTCTCTGCATAGTCGGATGGTGAGGATGAAGAATCCAAAGATCTCTTCTTCTTCAGTACATCAGAACAACTATTGCACTGTACAGTGCATGCATCAAGCTGAAACAAAGTCCTAATACAAACTCCCTTAACCAATACCATAGATCCTCTTGTCATCTTGCATCCTCCACCAGAGAGAACAACTTGCACTTCTAAATAATTCAGTTTACTTACAGAAAGTAGGTTTTGTGCCAAACCCGGGATATGCAAGACACCATCAATTCCCTTCACTCTTCCATCAGGAAATATGATTTTGACTCTTCCACAACCAGTGATATTTAGGTGAGAGTCATCACCCAAGTAAACCTCTTTGCCATTGTACTCCTCATACTTCGAGAACCAATCTCTGTGAGAAGTCATGTGAAAAGATGCACCCAAATCTATCAACTACACATCATCAGATGCATGGGCTGCCAAGGCTGTAATAAATGCTTCTCCATCATCTTGGGAGATTTCTCAAATTCATAATTAGAGAAAGACTTGTTGTTGTTGTTCTCCTTCTTGCAATCTTTCCGAATGTGACCAACTTCACCATAATTCCAACATTTTTCCTTGGACTTCTTACTAGGAGACATTGATCTTCTCAGAGACTTTGACTTATATTTCTTGCCTTTCTTTTTGCTTATCTCTTTTGGTTTTCCACGGACTGCAAGGGCCTCCTTGGCCATCTCAAAAGACTTCCTTTGCATCTCCTCAAATATTAATGATGCAACAAACTCATCCACCTTGAAGGTGGAAGTAGTGCTTCCAATAGCTATTACTAGGTGATCCCAAGAGTCTGGCAACAAACACAAGAGGAGCATGCAACGGTCTTGTTCATCTATTTTGTCTCCAATAGAACCCACTTGTGCAACCAACATGTTAAAAGAGTTCAAGTGATTTGCAATGGATCCTCCATCTTCCATTTTCAAAGAATACATCTTCTTTCTTAGGAAAAGCTTGTTTACCAAGGATTTAGCCTGGTAGACATCACCAAGATTCTTCCATAGAGAAGCAAAAGTTTTCTCTTCATGGACATTTAGGAGAATGAAATCAGCCAATCAAAGTCTAATAAGACCCTTGGCTTTCCTATCCATGATATCCCAATCCTCTTGTTTCATGCCTGAAGGTTTGGTTCCATAAATTGCAAGCCATAAGTCTCAATCTACTAACATATCTTCCATTTCAATCTTCCACAACTTAAAATTACCACTGCTAAATTTCTCCATTTCAATCCTCCTAGATGTGCCTGCCATCTCTTTCCTACAACAAGGTTACAAAATACACACTTCTGGAAAAACTCCCACTGAAACATAGATTAGCTCAAAAACCCTTCAAACCCAACAAAGGAACCAAGGCTAGCCAGGTTTTGATACCAACCGAAAGGAAGCTAGGTGAGCAAAAACAACTTCCAAAACTAATCTAATCAGGAGAGAGTTACAAAATAATTTCTTTTTAACACCTTTAACAGTTGCAACTAGAGAAGCCCATAGAGAATAATGGAAATAGAACAACAACAATGCATAAAAATAGTGACACCAAATATACCGTAGGGAAAACCCTTTTGGGAAAAAAACCCCACCCTCCAAAAGCACAATACTTCTTTATTATATCAAATAGAAATTACAACATATCACCAAGTACAAAGATTCTTCAACAAATGCTTCAACATGAACACCTGTTCTGGAGTAATACTAGCAGCACTTTGTTACCTGCAAAAAACTATGCATTCTACAACTCAAGGCACTCAATAAATAGAGTGTTACAATCTTCAAGAAGCATCTAGAAGGTGAGGGGCATCCAAATCCACATGGAACAATTTCAAACACCTTACACATGCATTTGGACACATGTTTTATATTCCCTTACACCCCTGACAAGTGTCAAACATGCAAATATTCTTCTTCCAAGCTTGGGCACCTAGAATATGCTAAAAATAAGCTGTGATAGATGCATTACACATCTTACAACCATCATAGAATCTATCATAGTTGACAACACTTACAACTGTAAGAGAATCTGTCATAATTGCCTAAAAGTAATTGTTTCTCTTACACTTTGTCATAACTTGTTTTGGGTGCCAACTTTCTCCATGCATTAAAAGATGTCTTATGACACATCATAGAATCTGTCATATGTCATAGATTCCAAAGTGGGACACCTATATCCACTTAGGATGATGATGTGTCATCGAGTCACCTCCAATGGGGATGCCACCCAACCGGTGGGTCCCAATTTGTGACATGACGCCATAAACATTTAAATAGTACAAATAAACACATTAATTAAATCAATGTTAGGACTCTAAGGTTGAGACACCTTAATCCCAACAACTTTGACATATACTTAAAATGCATTTAACACACATGATTTATGAAAAAGTGTGACAAAGAATGCTTCAACATAGAACCAAATTACTAACTTGTGTAAGTGCATGTGAGGTTTTCGTTAGTTTGGTTTGACTTCCATATCATCACTATCTACCATCGTCTCACCATGTTAGAAGGGGAAAATACTTTCTTGCATTCATTTCACATTAGTATAAATAATCATTAGGTTGTTATTAAGATCATTATTCAAAATCAAATAGGATATAAACTCACACATGCTAAATGGATATCAATAGTATACACATTAAATCTATCATATCGAGTCAATATTTTATAAAGATAAAGAATGTCTATTGCCTTAATATCATGCAATACAAAATGCAACATAAAAACAATGATTTTTGTTCATCTTGAACAATTATTTAATCATTAAAAATATATCTAAAATAAGTGATTAAAAATGAGATGTGACAATTGACATGTATGATTCATAGTAACTTATACATTAGCCAACACCAAGACAAGATATAAGGATGAAAAGTTCATACCAAACACTTTTCCCTATTTATTTTAGACTCACTTTTACTACTTGTCTCCAATACAATGTTTAGTGTTGCAAATAGTGTATTTTTGCATGAATGTTAGCAATTGACCCAAGCCTTGTCTAAATCTAAGTCCACACATACCAATGATTTCAATTTGATTTGCATACTTCTCATTTCTTGTCTTGGGTCTAATTCACATGTTTTTATGCCATCTGAAGTTCCAATATCAAATTTACATATGGACTCAAGCTAGTTCAATCCCAATTAGTCATTGTCATTTAATAAAACATAAAATATTCAAATTTGTGCACTAGAATATTATATAAAAGACAAAACCTAATTCATTTTGGACATCTAACAAACATCAATATAGTGACACATCTATAGATAGCATCTACATCACAAACACACTTAACACCAACATTTTACATTGACAAGAACAAGGCATTTGTATTCTTCTTGACGTGACTTCTAGCTTGTCAAAACCATTAAATTAATTCAAAGACTTGATTAAAGCAAAAAGTGGAAAACAAGTCATTGTTTTCTCCTAGCTCAACAAGTTCCAATGATGCTTATAACAATACCAAGTTCAAATATCATATATAGAAACATTTGTAGAGAAATTAGATAATAAAATTAAAGCTCTATAAAAAGATTGTATCCAAAAAAAATTCAGAATAACATATAAAAAAATAAATCTATGTTTATAAAAATGAGATTTTTTTTTTAACAATCAATTAGAACATACCGAATACAAATCTGATTATTGGAATAGCACTTTGAAAGAAGAAGAATGAAGAGGCAAAGCACCCACATGACGCCATTGAACGTCTCATGGAAGAGTTCAGGAAACGCGGCCTTCTGTTGAAAATGGTTCATGGCAGTTTCGCAGACATTAGCTTCATTGAGGTTTGAACTTAGTTTTTAGTGAAATTTCCTTTTATGATTATTATAGTGTACCCCAAACTTACAGTTCGCGTAGCTCTAATATGGGGATTTATTCTTGGGTGGTGTTATGAACAGCTTTTAAATCAATATTTGGATTTATGCCATATTTTTAGGGTATTTAAACCTGCATCACGCTCAAACGTACTATAAAACTTGGAATCTCCCTGGAATGAACTCAAGCCTGCTAATCATAAAACTTTGGTCACACTTTGAGTGTACCCCATAATCATTGCACGGCCTTCCATTTTAAAATGTATAAACGTGGGTCACACTCCAATGTACTCTAAAGATAAATAAATTGATTCAAATGATGGTATTTGCAAGACATAAATTCAGGTGATGGGTCGCACTGGAATGTGCTTTTTAGATCACATATATAAGTGTGGGTTACACTCAAATGTACTTATATAAATCTGGATATCTTGAATGCCCTTGCAAAATATATAAACCTGGGTCACAGTCATTGCAAATATAACCGAACAGCAGAAGCTGTAGAACCATTACTGAGAGATTGGAGTGAATTCCCCTACAAGAGTTTTTGAGTCACTTAAGGCAATTGTATATAGATCCGAGTTATTCTTGTATTCTATAATCAATATCCCACAGCCTGGAGTTCAACCTTGGACACGACTCTTAGATTGTAGGCCACCAAATGACCTGTGGCAATGATGTTGGAGTTAGCAAGGAAGTCGATTAATTTTCGCGGTTTGTTATGCATCGAAATTCAGCTTAGAGTGGCAATGGAGAACTATCTATTATTCCACCAAAACCCCCTTAAGTTTTAGCAAAAGTTTTTACACGAAGCAAGGGAGTTTCATTATCTTTTCAGTTTGTTGTCCATTGAAATTCAGGTTAGCACCCCAATGAGAACTACCATTACACCGGAATTGCCTAGAATTTGGCAATAATGTCATACATATAAAGGGAGTTTCATTAATTTTTAGCTGTTTGTGCATTAAAATTCAGGTTACAGCGGCAACTGAGGTTCTTGGAGGACTGCTGAAGAACTGCAATTGAAAAAGAACACTTACATTGGTCAATTTTCCAAGATAATCATTTATTTATGCAGCATTGAATTTCAGGAGTTTAGGGTTTTCTTTTGTATGGTATGAAAAATCCAAAACATAATGGAGAGCCTTTACTTATTAACAATTATCTAGATGATTAGAAGAGGGTAAAATAATGTTATATGCCAAATGGTTTTTATAGTTTAGTTTTTCACATTAACCAAAACATAATGGAGAGCCTTTACTTATTAACAATTATCTAGATGATTAGAAGAGGGTAAAATAATGTTATATGCCAAATGGTTTTTATAGTTTAGTTTTTCACATTAACCAACTTTTTTGAAAATTGATTAATTTTAAAAATATTTATATGGAAACAATGTGTTATATCTGGTTTTTATATATATATTTTCAAGGTGAGATCTTGTGGAACTAATCTAATCGAATATCCAATTGATATTTTTCACAAAAAATAAATTGAAGTGTAGATTTTCCTGTCACTCACTCAATTTATAGTGTGGTAGGTTGCACTGATAAATAGCCACAAAAATTTGGAAACATGAATAATGAATTTGAGGATAATGTGTGTTTGGTAAAGGTACAAATTCCTTTTAGTCATTATCTGCAATATATGGGCCAACTCTAAGGACCTATTTTCTCTAGTTGGATAAGTAGAGTCTAGTATCTAGAAATAAAGTCTTTGGTTGACATCATATTTATTCACTATGAACAGGTACTCAACTCATTTCTTTGAAGTATTGCCGATTATTATTAGACCCAATGATGAAACTTTAGCCCTTGTTTTCTATCAACTGATAGGATTAAAATTTTGGACATATTTGTTTCTAAACTTTTGTTGTGATTTATAGATTGCTTACATGGAAAAAAGCCTGGTTTGCATTTCATTAGTGTGGTTTAATTTGGGTTTAAGATAAGTTCTAAGTACTAGCTTCTGTTTTTCTTATGATTGCTATTATTTGCATATATCCTTTCTTCTTTGGCGGAAGTTAAGACACAACACACAGATTAAAAACATCCTCAAAAGCAACAAATAGTATGGGTAGTATACATTTTTGTTTGATGTCCATGTAGGGAGACAATAGACTAAAGTTTCTTGTTTAAATCAATATATACTGTATTATTTGTACTTTCCTTTTGTTGCGTGAATGAACCAGAGTCTAAGTCCATCTTCCCTTGGAATCTTGATTTTATCTGTTAATTCGTGCAGTTTAATGAGTCCAGTGTACATGTAAATTTAACTCTTGTTGAAGAATGTCGGGACATTGAATGGAAATCTGGGGAGCCTTTGATTGAAAGACTGCAAACTGAGGGTTTTGTCAAAGAAGTATTTCCCCTACATGGTGTGTGATTCTCAAATAGTTTGTTGGTCATTGTTAATGGATGATTTTATTTGGGTTTCAGTCATGAGTCAACACTAAATCTATTTTAGAAAATCAGAGGAATGATCTTTTGCAAAAATGGGCATACAATTGGATGGACTTGACCTCACAACCAATAGATGCAATTTACTCTTACTTTGGAGCTAAGGTGAGACTAACAATTTACAATTTTTTTTGTGATGATACATTTTAGAGTGAATGCATTTTTTGGACGTCCAAGATGCCCACAAAATCCATCATTTTTATTCTTTTAACATAGTCTATAGTTATACACATTCAAGCTCGTTCAAGATACATTTTTATTAATTCTGGGAGAAATTGAATGTTTATGAATTCTTGAAGATGAGGTATTAAAATTCCAGGATAGACATTTTCCGAACAGCTTGGATATCTATCTTTGTTGAACAAGTCGACAAAATTACATTGAGTAGGGATTTCGGTTTCCAACATGGACAACAGAACATGTCCATGAAGCCAGTGAGATGGATGGGCTACATTTTTAATATAGTTCGAACATGGTTTGACTTCCATTGGGTCTTTTTAGATACCTTTTGCAAACTGGGGCATTATAACTTCAGTCATGAGAGTTTTTAGTGTTTTGAAGTGTAAAGGTGTGAAGGTATTTTAAACTTTTAATATAACTGGGTGATGTCATGGTCTTTTTGGGTGTCCAGCATGGACATTCATAGAAGTATGTTTATGCTTGCTTGGGTAATTGGGTGGATCCCTGCAAAACAGTTAGCTTGAGTATTGTGATTCTGAATTATTCATTGGGTGCAATTATATTTAGGATATTTTACAGCTTAGTCCATTGCTGTACTAACATTCAATCATTACATATCTTAGCAATATTTCCATAATTGCATTAAATTGTTTTGGACCATGGGCCTTATTGTAAATGCCTGGAGTAAGGTTTGCTTTTTTTCTTTCAGGTAGCTGCTTATTTTTCCTTCTTGGGCATGTACACCAAATGGTTACTATTCCCATCTGTGTTGGGGATATTTTTCCATTCTGCAAATTTTGTGTAAGTCACAATTTCTCTTGCAATTTTATCTGAATTTGCACATGTATATAATGCCTGCATTTACATTTTAACCTTGTGATATAAATCCTCTATCTATATCTTAGTTCTTCAAGTTTTTTCCCTTTCCATTATTTTTCAGGTCTTGGAGTGTAGTTGTGGTCTCCATATTAGTCCTTCAAGGTGATAAAGGCGGCGACTTAGTTTGTAAAGGAGCAGCGATTAAGATTAAGGAAGCAGCGAATTACCTTTGTGAAGGCAGCGATTCATTATTAAAGACAACAGTTCTATTTACAAAGGCAGCGATCAGGATTGAGGATAAATAGAAGTATCTTAAGACAGCGATCATCTTTAGAAAGGGTTTGAGGATAAATAAAAGTATCTTAAGGGAGCGATCATCAGTTTGTATTAGAGCAGGTTCCTTCAAGTATAGTCTAAGTATAGTCTAACTGCTAGAAGGTAGATCTCAAGAGCACACATGGCCTGTAAAGAAGGATTATCCTCAAATAGAACTTTATTGTTTGATGGAACAAACTATGCCTTTTGGAGCATAAGGATGCGCACATACCTAATGGCTCTTGGCTTTGATATCTGGCAATCGGTTTTGAGCGGATATGTAGCTCCATCATCTCCACCAGTGGATCTGGCAGCAAAGAGGGCAAGTGAAAATAATGCAAAAGCTATGAACGCAATATTTTGTAGTCTATCCGAATCAATGTTCGTCAAAGTAATGCATTGTGAATCAGCAAAAGAGATTTGGGATAAACTAAAGAACATCTATGGAGATGGTAAGGTAAAGGAAGCTAAGCTTGGGATACAAAGAAGACAATTTGAAGATTTAAGAATGAAGGACAAAGAAAACATTGCAGCCTATCTACTTCGTGTGGATAAAATTGTTAACACTATTAGAGGCCTTGGGGAAAAGGTTGAAGATGCAAAGATTGTGCAAAAAGTATTAAGGTCTCTTTCTCCGAAATTTAATGAAAAGGTCTATGTCATTGAAGAAGTGAAAGATCTAGATACTCTAACAATGGATGAGTTGCATGAGATCCTCATTGCATATGAAATGAGGATCAATCGTTGCAATGATGATTCAGATGAAGAAGAAGCTCATTTTGAGAGGAATTTAAAGAAAGGATCTGGCAAGTATAATGGTAAGTGAAGAAAAGGCAGAGAAGGACATAAGGGAAGAGAATGCTGAAAACGGATGGGAAAGTAGAATTGGATGAGGAATTTATTTGTGCCCTAAATGAAATCAAGAAACTTAAGAAGAAGAATTTGAAGAAAAAATGACTTCAAGATGATTGTGCATCTAACCTGTGAAAATGTCACAAAGTTTTGAGGATTTGGAGAAAATGATCATTAATTTGAATGGAAAAACAAATTGAGGAAGAGACAATAATTCAGTTAAAGGAAAAAGAACAAAATTGTGATACTATTGGTTTTAAGAGTCATCTAGTATAGAGTGCAAGTGTCTAAAGTTTAGATGAAAAAATTGACACTCTGTAAATACAGTTGTTACTTTGAGAAAACCTATAATAGCATTTTTCTTTCTCTTAGATAAGTTATTAAGTGTTAAATAGGTCTTTCTTGTGCAATCCATTTGTCAGCTACTTCAGAAACTCTTTTCTTCTATGGCTGTGGATACGCAGTATCTGTATTTGCATGGACTTGTGCTTTCAAAGTCTGGTCTGAATGTTTGAAATGAAGTACCCTTTGATAAGGGAACATAGTACATCGCTATGCTTTGCTTGCACTTGTTATCCCTTTGCAGAGCTGCTTAAGTTTTTTCTCTGCTTGTAGAGTAGATACAACATTTTCTTTTGATATCTTGGTTTTCTTCTCTTTGATCATGTTGGACTTCTCACTAGGTTTCTATTGTCTGGCATGAAGGGAATCTGAGATAGAGTTTGGTTTAGTATTTAATATTTATATACGGTCTCTCTACATGAGTTTGGACTGGCATACCCTCCAAGAAATCAATTGCATTCAAATGTGTATATGGATATGTAGCTCTGATACCATTGGTTTGTCACCCAGGAGCGACGGACAACAATAGTTGGATTTCATGGAGATTTCAACTATTTCAAGAGTATGCCAAAATCATAAAATAATTTTGTGTGCAATGGTTAAAACTTAAAACAGAACAGAATTTTCTAGTCTCCAAAAATATTTGGTTAAATATTTCTTCCATGGATATAATGTTTTATACATATAATACTGTTTGTTCTTACTTGTATGAGATTTGAAAGTTATCGATTTGATAAGTATTAGATAGTTGAAACAGCTGTGATAGAATGCACATGACAAAGTGTTAAAAATTCAACACATTGTAAATAGTTTTGATTCTTCTATTCTTATTGATGCATTTTTTCATGGAGTTGGGCATTTACAACCACCAAAACTTATCTTGGTGCACCTTGCCTCATACATGTAACAGCAGGCAATGACTAGCTTTTGTTTATATTATGAGGTAGATCGTTAATATATTTATAAGATTGAAAAAGCTTCGGTCTCCTCCTACATGTAGAATAGCACCTTTGCTTGTCTTTGTTCCATTTGTGCAAGTGCTTTCTTGTATGGAGTGAAATTTGATTTTAGTCTTGTTCTCTATGTTGTGTTTATTATTAGTTTATCTGCAATTAGACATTGAACATGGTTGTGGACCATTTGTAGCATTGCAAATTTGGACAGTTTGCTCTACCAGCCTTTTCTAAATCACATATTGACTACAAAATTCTGCTGGGAAGGCTGTAAGCCATTTTGATGGCTCTCCATCATGATTGGAAAAAACATGTTTCTCAGCTCATTTCCAAGCTGCATACAATTTTATGATTTGGATTTTTGTTCTGTTTTAAGATATCTGCAATTAGGTGTTGAACCTTGTTTGTTGACCATTTGCAACATTGTAATGTTGCAGGTTCGTTCTAAAAGATATTAGGTTCTAAAAGATTTGTTGGTAAAATCCAAAAAGAGTGTCATTTTCATAAAAAGTCAAAAATACTTATGTTAGTTTCATGAAATTATAAACATCTTTGAAATTGAATATTTTTATAAAAATTGATGAAAAATTGATTTACTTACTTTAAGCCCTCCACTGTACTTGATTGATGTGACTCAACCAATGTGCGTGATTTTTTTTTGTCTCCTCTAAGCTCTTTGAAAAGTGAATGTGAAAATTTATTACCCTTTTACAATTGTTGTAAGCTATATATGGTAAGGGAATTTATTTTTTGGATGTGTCTTTTCCTCAACTTATTCTCTAACTTTATTTAGATAAATACAAAATTTTATTTCTCATTGAGGCTTGATTAATCACACATTTTGATAACTTTTTCATAGGGTCATTTATTATAATAGCTATTTCCTAAGACTATATATATCATGACACTTACCTTGAAAGATTTATTTGATTGCCATTATATTTTTGGGTCATTTCATGATGGTATTCTTTATTATTATACACATTTAATCATACTATATGGTTTTATGACTCATGTTTTATCAATTCACATGGTTTTATATATTCTTGGGATCAATATCATAGGTACAAATGGAATGAAATTATAAGATATACATATTTATATGATATTATAGGATATAGATTCAGATAATTTTATAATTTTATACGCTATAAATTCAAACAACATTTGATTTTAGGGTTTAAGATTTACAACATATTCAATTACAAGCTATAGATTTAACACATCCTTTAATTATAAAATATATTATGGTTCATTTTCCTTATCCTACTTCCTTCTCATCTACATGTCATTTTTGTTATATCCTTGGCCTTAGGTGATCTTATACACGCAATCCCTTTTCCTTTCATGTTTATATCTATGAGTTATGCTTTTGTGTCCATGTATACACATTTATGTCTTACATGACATTTATGTGTGCTTACATATCATACCTTGTACTTTGGATATTGTTTACTCATTGTCCTCATTCTTAGGGGCAATCCCTCGCCCCTTGGTAGATGTTCTTACATGATCACATTTGTCACATCTCGTTTTTGCTTGCATAAACTTAATAACCGAAACTGGTTGAAACTAATGATTAATTAATTTATGAGTGTTTGATAATGGATAAATATGTTTTAAATTAGATATTATATTTAAATGCTTGAAATTTAAAATGAAAATGGAGATGAAATTTTATGTGCATGTGTTTCGGCTATGGTTTTATGGATTAACCTATTGATGTAAATTTGAGTGTGAATGAGTGCAAGAACGCGTCGAAGGCTTGACAATAATTAGTATGATGGAAACCCAATGCATGCACACACTCAGGTAATTACATCCATCTTGCATTGGATGAATATGATTGCATGTGTTCTCTGAATACGTTATCTCTGTGTTATGACTTAATTAATTTATGACCATGTTGATGATATTTATGTTGGTGAAAATAAATTCAATTGAAAAAATTAGAAGTATGTTTATGGTTAATATGTTTTCAAGAGTTAAGTTGATTGAATGGAAATTTTTTATTTTATTTTTATTTTAATAAATTACATATATATATATGAAACAAAATAAAAATCAGTTAAAATTTAATAAGAACTGCATGAAATCATGCAATGGCGAAGTCCAGTTCTAAGATTAGAAGACTGGAGTCGAGTTTTCTTCTATTATTGTATGAAAAAATATTGATAAAACCATAAATAAGGGGTAAAGTCTGAGCTGCGGAGGAGTCTGCACGTAGGATGAAGGACTAGCTTGTGTTGTTGACCCGCCTACACCTGTTTTGAAAGGCACTTTTCTTATACAGTTTATCAATAAAGATTAGGTTCTTGAAGATGAATTTTTAGCCAATCCTATAAAAAATAATGAAACCACTACTGACCGGAAATAAATCAGTTGAGTATGGAATTGATTCAAAATCCATACTTGGTTTCCTGTAGTGTTAGAAAACATAGAAACCGTGCAATAACTAATTTCTTATGGTTAAACCTGCAAAACATTAGATTTAGTCATGATTGCATGAAATGAAAATGGTTTTTGAACTTACAATAAAATTTGCATGACAATGAGAATGGTGATGCATATACATTAATTATCGCATGAAATTGGGTTAGCATTGTATGTATACTAAATATTTCATGAAATTGATATTAGTAAATCATGTACATTAAATATTGTATAAATCAAGAAATATCAATAAAAATTAAATTTGCATGTCAATATTCAAGTTGTTTGTCAAAAGTGAATTGCATGTCAAATATGTATTTTATGGTCGGAAATATTGAAATAATGAAAGATATTAATATAATCATTTGCATGAAAGGAAAACTAATATTTATTTATTTTTTAATCATTGTGCATGCTATTGTCTTCTACATGTGATTGGGTTTACCTTTCGGGATAGGGTGCCGAATATGGACCGACAAAGAAGGTTGATCCTCTTTTTATAATCTATCGAATGTTTCTAATGCTGTGGCTAAAGCCATGTGTTCATTGAAATAGATGAAACTTACAAAATAAATTTATTTATATGTTTCTCTGCCTTACCCTGATAGTAGGACATTGCATATTCATGATAGAAATGCATGTAGATATATCAGTCTTGAACCAAGATTGCCTCCTGCTATTTGTTTTTAGGTTGCTAGGTGATTCGCGCAAGGTTAGGAATTCTTTAAGTAGGAAGAATTCCAGGGAAGCGTAAACTTTGTGGTTGGGTGGAAAAGCATCTGATCCATGTTCTCATCTCTTGATTTGCAAATGACTATGGTGGTCGGTGGTGGTCAAAAAATATATTGTTTGTGTCCTCACATCATTATTATATTTGTACTTCCGGATTGTATAATTATTTGATTTCATGGCATGAGAGCTAGAGTTGTACTTTTGTATATCATATATTATGTGCTTTTACTTGGATTATGCACTACACATATGAGGATGTTTTATGACCTTTATTTATCTAATGAAGTCATTACATTTAAATTCCATATTTATGAGATATTGAGTTACTATTATTTTCGTGAGCTTGTTTTGGGTCTTGATCCTTACAACATTTTACTATCTAATTATTTGTCACATGATGATATGTATGCCATTATAACATATACGTATTAAGATTACATGATCATATCTTTTACATATTACTTGTTACATGATTATTACACTGACATGATCATATTATTTCCATGCCACTATTCTCCTCTCCTCTAATTCATTGCATCACTTGCATGAAACCCGTTGGAGGGTGCATATAATATTATTGATGATATTTCATGGATATGATTTTTGTGACTCTACATGGGTCAACATACCATAATCATGTGTAAATGTTGGCAACTCTCTAATGTACCTGAGCTCCACCTTGACTATTAATGCTAGGTACCTTGACATTAGTCATGGGCCCTAATATCCATAAACTATATAGTGTTTGTTATGTGATTGCTCACACATATGGGTCTTGTCTTGACATTAATCATGGGACTTAATATCCATAAGCTACATAGTGTGTGGTTATGTGATTGCTCACCGATGTGGATCTCATCCTATGTAAAAAAACTTTTTTTTCCCATTAGTGCTTCATCTTGATTAATAATTAAACATTAAAATATAGAAAATTGCTTAAAATAATTAAAGGCCAAACCTATAGATATTAGGTTAGTTTTGTAGGTAAAATCTAGAAAAGAGTGTCATTTTCACAAAAGGGCCAAAAATACTTATGCTAGTTTCATCTTCAGTTTGTTGATGACACCACTCTTATGGGGAGGGCTTGCCTTCAAGAGGCTATTTCTTTTAGGAGGGCTTTAGATGTTTACCTTGCTACTTCAAGTCAAAAAGTCAATGAGCACAAGTCGTTTATCTACTTTTTTAATACTCCTCGAGCTATTCAACGATGAATCACAAATATTTTGAGGTTTCAGATTGGGTCTCTTCCCTTTGTCTATTTGGGCATTCCTTTGGCTATTGGTAGGCATCCCAGGTCTTCCTGGTAGAATTTGCTTGATAAATTGCATAGTAAGGTCACTCATTGGAATCATCGTTGGTTATCTATTGTTGCAAGAGTGTCTCTTTTGAAGTCAGTTATCTAGGCTCTCCCTATTTACAGGTGTTTTGTTTAGGCCGCTCCTTTTTATTTCCTTAGGGAATTTGATGCTCTCTCTCGACAATTTATTTGGAGTGGTAACTTGTAGACAACCAAGTTCAATCTTGTTAAGTGAGAAATTGTGTGGAGGCCATAGAAGGAGGGGGGCCTCGACTTACAATCTGCTATTTTGAATGGCCAAGCTCTTGCAACCAAGTTATATTGGCGTTGGTGTACTAGTCAACATCAAATTTTGGCCTGCATTCTTACCCATAAGTATCTTAAGGATGTCAACTCTTTTGATGTTCCTCGTTTCCCTTTAAGGGAAGGGGATCTATGATTTGGCATACTCTAAAAATGGGGGCTCAGTTGGTTAAGAAGGGGCTATTTTGGATCTTTCATATGGGTTCCCAAGCTCTTTTTTGGAGGGATTCTTGGGATGGTCATCCTCCTATCCTTTCTGCTTATCCTCACCTCTAACCTCTTTGTGATCATTTTACTGCTGCGGGTTGGAATATGATTGAGCATTATAAGACTGTTCAAAATCTTGGGCTTGCTATTGGTCTTAGATGGAAGCATTGCTCTGATTGGCCGCTAGGAGGATCAGAGGAGGATAGGCAAGAGTTGGCTCAGATTCTTGCCTCACGTGAATGCAATACCTTGGTGGGGCATGATGTCTTGGCTTACAGTAATAGTGATTTGTTTGGTAAGTATTATGTTTCAACGGGTTATGGTGAGTTGGTTAGGCAAATATTTGGGGACATTGAGGTTCCTTGGTGGAAACACGTGTGGAACAAATTTTCTTGGCCCAAGTGCAATTTTTTTATGTGGTTGGTGGTCCAAAATCAGTGTCTTACTTGGGATAACTTGTGCAAGTGTGGGTTCTAAGGTCCTTCAATGTGTGTTTTGTGTTGTATAGTGAGGAGATGTCTCCCATCTCTTCTTCCAATGTTCCTTCTCTAGGGAGATTTGACACTTCTGGTGGGGTGTGTGGAACTAGGCTTGCTAGCATGTTTCCTCTTTGGCTGAGCTCTTTGCTTGGTGGGGCAAGGCCCCTGTTAAGACTTCTTTTCTTCAAGTTACTTGGGCTCTTGGTCCGACCTTTATTATCTGTCATATTTGGTTGGAGAGGAATCACATGCTTTTTCAAGATGTGAAGTTGGCTATCCAACATTTGTGGTGGAAAATTCTTCATTCTTTGGGAGAAACTGTTTCGGCTAAGTGTGACTTGGCCAAGGATGTGGATTTGGGAGATGTTGCTTGTTGCAATCATCTTAATCTTCCTCTTTAGAGTGGTGCTGTGTGAGGTGCCAACCAGATCATGAGAAATAGATGTGGACATCCTCTTCGGAAGATAAATAGGGAGGGGTGTTGGTGTCCTCCTCCTCAGGGTGTGCTGAAAATCAACATGGATGGTTCTTCTCGGGGAAATCTTGGCTATGCTGGTATTGGGGGTGTTGGGTGAAACAATTATGGGACAATTCAGTTTATCTTTTATGTTTATAAGGGTTTGCATACTAACAATGTGATAGAAGATCTTTCCATTTTATATGTTGCGGAGTGTGGTTGCGCTCTTGGGTGGAGAAGGATCATTTGTGAATCTGATTCTTAGGTGGTGGTGACTTTGTTGAAGCAACAACAATTAGAAGATGTTAGTTGGCATTTAGCTTTGATTATACAAAAAATTCTTAATCTGTGTGCTTCCTTGGAATCTGTTACCTTCTGTCACATTCCTAGAGAATGGAATGGAGTTGCGGATTGTTTGGCCAAATGGGCCTTCGATCATTTGCAGAATTGGAACATTGTGGATAGGGGTCAATTACCCCCAAATTTGTCTCAAAAGTTGGACCACCTAGTGGAGATTGATAGGGGTCTGTAATGCCCTTGCTTTGTACTTCTTTGTTTTAATTTCAATAATTTTCTACCCCTTTTAGTTACAAAATATTTTTACAAAAAATGATGAAAAAAATGATTTACTAACTTTAAGCCCTCCACTGTACTCAAGATTGATGTTACTCAACCAATGTGTCCTAGATGATATGATTTTTTTCTCTCCTCTAAGCTCTTTGAAAAGTAAATGTGAAAATTAATTACCGTTTTGCAATTGTTGTAAGCTATATATAGTAAGGGAATATTATTTTTTGGATGTGCCTTTTCCTCAACTTATTCTCTAACTTGATATACATAATAGAATTTTTTTATTATTCACAGTCTTGATTAATTACACATTTTGATAACAATTTTTTCATAGGGGCATTTATTATAATAGCTATTTCCTAGGATTATATATATCATGACACTTAACTTGAGAGATTATTTTTGTAAGGCACATTAGTAGACTTGATTTCCATTATATTTTTGGGTCATTTCATGATGGTATTCTTTATTATTGTACACATTTTAGCATACTATATGGTTTTATGACTCATGTTTTTATGAATTCACATGCTTTTATATATTCTTGGGATCATTTTCATAGGTACAAATGGAATGAAATTATAAGCTATACATATTTATATGATATTATAGGATATAGATTCAGATAATTTTATAGGCTATAAATTCAAACATTTGATTTCAGGGTTTAAGATTTACTGCATATTCAATTACAAGCTATAGATTTAACACATCCTTTAACTATAACATATATTATGGCTCATTTTACTTACCCTACTTCTTTCTTACCTACATGTCATTTTTGTTATATCCTTGGACTTACGTGATCTTATACATGCAAACCATTTTCCTTTCATGTTTATATCTATGAGTTATGCTTTTGTGTCCATGTATACACATTTATGTCTTACATGACATTTATTTGTGCTTACATGTCATACCTTGCACTTTGGATATTGTTTACTCAATGTCCTCATTGTTAGGGGCAACCCCTCACCCCTTGGTAGATGTTCTTACATGATCAAATTTGTCACATATCATTTTTGCTTGCACAAACTTAGTAAACAAAACTGGTTGAAACTAATGATTAATTAATTTATGACTGTTTGATTATGGATAAATATGTTTTAAATTAGATGTTAATTGTTATATTTAAATGCTTGAAATTTAAAATTAAAATGGAGATGAAGTTTTATGTGCACATGTTTCAGCTATGGTTTTATGGATTAACCTATTGATGTAAATATGAGTGTGAATGAGTGCAAGAATGTGTCAATGGCAAGAACATGGTTGAGGTAGAGGTATCCTAGCCGCTTGACAATAATTAATATGATGGAAACTCAATGCATGCACACACTCACATAGTTACATCCATCTTGCATTGTATAGATATGATTGCATCTGTTCTTTGAATACGTCATCTGTGTGTTATGGCTTAATTTATGACCATGTTTATGGTATTTATGTTGGTGAAAATACACTCAATTGGAAAAAAATAGAAGTATGTTTATGGTTATTATGTTTTCAAGAGTTAAGGTGATTGAATGGAAAAATAAAAGTTTTTATTTTAATAAATTGCATAAATTATATTTATATATACATTAATAATATAATATATATTATTTATTATATATAAGGTGGACATGCCTGCGAAATGAGGAAGCATAAATAAAATACGCAAACTCCATGAAAGAAAGCTTCAATAAAGTTTTTCTCTCTCAAATGCCATGGTTACAAGATATGCAAATAGATTTGTTCTGAAGGCTTCCCCTAACTTCCACACAAAAAGCATGCCCTTTTTTTAAATAAATATATAAAAATATCCATAAACCTAAACCGAGCTACCATCCAGACTTTTAAAAAAATGTATGGATGCATGAAACTCACTTGAATTCCATCACTCAGTGAGATTCCTTCTAAATGCTTCTTCAATGAGCTAAAACAACCTAAAGACTAGTTTTTCTTCGTTGCCTTGCTCCATTTCCCCTCTTTGTGAGCACTTACAACTCGTTTTAGTTGAAAATATTTTTGAAACGAACTCAACCAAGTTGGTAACTTGACAAATGATTCTTTGATTAAAAAGACTAAAATCTATTTTAATTTCAAAAATGAAATAATATATAAGCAAATTTTATATGGATTCAAGATAATAATTAACTTGATTAGAAAAATGAAAAAACCACCTATAATTATACATTATGGGAACATTCAAGTGCAAGTAAACATAGATCAAATATTTAAATTGTGACACTTTGACATATACTTAAAATGCATTTAACACACATGATTTATGAAAAAGTGTGACAAAACATGCATCAACAAAGAACCAAATTACTAACTTGTGTAAGTGTATGTGAGGTTTTTGGTTAGCTTGATTTGACTGCCATATTATCACTATATACCATCCTCTCACATATGATACTCTCCCTCCTCATATCAGAAGGGAAAAATACTTAGTGCATTCACCTCACATTAGTATAAATAATCGTTAAAAATATATCTAAACTAATTGATTAAAAATGGGATGTGACACCCGACATGTATGATTCATAGTAACTTATACATTAGCCAACATCAAGACAAAATATAAGGATAAAAAAATCATACCAAACACTTTTCCCTATTTATTTTAGACTCACTTTTACTACTTGTCTCCAATGCAATGGTTTGTGCTGCAAATAGTGTATTTTTGCATGAAAGTTAACAGTTGACCCAAGCCTTGTCTAAACCTAAGTCCACACATACCAATGATTTTAATTTTATTTGCATACTTCCCATTTTATGTCTTGGGGCTAATTCACATGCTTTTTTGTCATTTGAAGTTCTAATATCAAATTTACATACAGACTCAAGCTAATTCAATCCTAATTAGTCATTGACATCGAATAAAATACAAAATATTTAAATTTGTGCACTAGAATATTATATGATTTAGATAAAACCTAATTCATTTTGGACATCTAACATACAACATTATAGTGACACATCTGTAGATAGCATCAACATCACAAAAACACTTAGCACCAACATTTTACATTGACAAGAAAAAGGCATTTGTATTCTTCTTGACATGACTTCCAACTTGTCAAAAACATTAAATTAATTCAAAGACTTGATTAAAGCAAAAGGTGGGAAGTAAGTCATCGTTTTCTCCTAGCTCAACAAGTTCCAATGATACTTATCAACAATACCAAGTTCAAATATTATAGATAGACACATTTATAGAGAAATTAGATAATAGATTTAAAGCTCTATGAAAAAATTGAATCTTAAAAAAGATTCAAGATAACAAATAAGAAAATAAATCTATGTTTATAAAATGAGCCCAAAAAATTTGAAATTTAAAATCTATTAAAACATATCAAATACAAATATGATTACTAGACAAAAAAAACAAAAAATACCATTTAATAATTTTTTTTTCATCATAGATATAAATACAATTATCCTTTTTAACAGTTATGTATAAACTAAGCTCATAAATTGCAGGTTGGAAAACACTGGGTGTTATGAAACCTGCAACCTAAATACTATTTTTAAAACCCTTGACAAGTAACAACCCAATTCGTTACTCACCCCTCAAGTGAATTTGGATAGTTTTATATATCCCCCACCTACAACTCCACCCCATGCTCTCAAACCTTTAGCTTTCAACGTGCAAAATGAAAGAACTCACAACACAGAGTGTTTTCCAACCTCCAATTATTTTGTGTAATATCATATTTGAACACATCTTCTCAAAAAACAATAGTTATTACAATTTAGAGTGCAGGTCTTACTCATGTCAGTCTTCCTCCAATGCTCGCAGGTGGACATAATTCAGTGAAAATGATTGATTCTCACAAAAGCCACTGGGCTAACAAGTTTTATGGTTGAACACCCACCATGGTGTCACAACTAGCAGCAGGCAAGCAAAATGATCTGATGCCGCTGTTATCTCCTCACTTTCATTGTCACAATGTTTCCTCTTGTTTGCCAAATTCATCACTTTTATCCCCCATCTTGGGAGGCCCCACACTATGCTATCCCATCATGCGATGTATGATTTTTTGTATGTTTTAATAAGTTTTTGTATGTTATGATGCCTCTGGAATGCATTCTTCTAGGGAGAATAGCCACGTTGAATTACAAAAGGTTTTCTCCCTACAAAACAACATGGCTTACACATGATAACATATTGTCCTTTTTCAGGGATAAGAAATGTCTAATTATGTTATCATGTCCAAGACATACATTTTTTAGGGATAATAGCTTGATTTTACAATATTTTGGAGGGAGATTAGCTTCTTCCCACTAAATGAGGCTATTCTCCCTAAAAAAATGCATGCCAAATGCATCATAACCACCATCATGTTTTAAAAATCATAATTTGGAATGGGCCAAAAAGCGCAAAACCTCACCACTTTCGACATTCACATTTTGGAGGTTGTTGGGGAGTGCAGAAGGGAGTTGCAGGTGTTCGGATGCCGAAGTAGAGTGACCACTTTCCTTAGGTCAAAATACATTTGAAGTGCAAGCAACTATCTAGCAAGTATGTATATCTACTAGAAATATAAGCCATTTTTCCATTTTTCCTAGGGACTTTTAAGAATTGAACGGATATTCATTACAAAAAGCAACATTCATTGATGGGTTTTTAAGGGTTTTCCTTACAAAAAGGGGTTTTCATTTGATATGCAGAGTTTAGAGTGATTTTCTATGGAGGGTTTTATAATTTTACAATCTTAATGTTTAGTCTAGAACTATCACAAATGAGGAAAATTTGTCCAAATTGAGCTCATGTGTGACTAACCAATTTGGTTGTTATGTTTTCATCTTTGAATGTCCTTACACAGATATGAGGTTTGAAAAAACACTGTCGTTTGTCAACTGCACTTAATGGCATGGAACAAGCTTCGGGGTAGATAAATACACCTGCACAACCTATATTTAGTGCAGGAGTTTCATGTCTCCTGAAGCATCCTCAATCCACTTGCACTTATTTTATTCAATTTTATTTCCTCACCTATATCAACCACCTAGAAGAAAGACAAGTGTTAGCGATAGATTAAATTGGAAAATTAAAGACATTTGGTGCTACAAAGAATTCATTTCATTCCAAACTTCACCAATACTAGATTATATGTTATGTTGATTGCAACATGCCAACTTGTATAGACAATAAACAAACATATTAAACTGTACAATGGGAATTTAATTTCCAATTTAACCTATCGCTAAAACTAGTAAAATATATTAACACTTATATCTTTTTTCCATTCTGGTGGAACTGTGAAGCACTGAATGTTCATTTGGACATATGAAAAATCATCTCTCTTGGCATATGAAAGAGACCATAACTTGCATAATCAATAAGGGAAAACAAGACAAACAAGAAAGATACCATGTACCACTATCAAAATTCTGTTTATATCATTACTTGTATAGACAACTGAAAAATATAGATTATTGGAAGACACATTGGTTTCAAATCACAATGTGCATCAATTATGCAAGAATAAAGGTTAAGAAGTCAATTAAAACCTTGGTGATAACCTTGATTGACCAAAAATAGTAGGTAATCTCTTGAAAAAACACACCTCCCATAGGCATGTAACATACAAAAAAAGCATAAAAACATACATAGAAACATACATAACATGATGGGACGACGTAGTGTGGGCCCCACCAAGATAGGGGATAAAAGTGATGAAACCAACTGATGAGAGGAAATGTTACGATGATAGAAGCAAGGGGATAACGACGCTGTCAGATTGAGTTTTCCGTGTTGCAGGCATGAGTTTCACCATAGAACTTGCTAACTCGATGGCTTGCACGAGAAGGTATCCCCTTCTCTGGATTCTGTGTATCCATGGGCATTATAGGCTAACATGAGTAAGACATGCATTGAAAATTGTAATAAATATTATTTTTCGAGAACATGTGTTTAAATATAATAATGCACAAAATAATTGTAGGTTGGAAAACACTCTGTGTTCTGAGTTATTTCATTCTGCATGCTCAAACCTAAAGGGTGAAGAGCACAGGGAGGATTTGCAGGTGGGAAATACACAAAACATACCAAATTGAGGTGAGGGGTGACTAAGAAATTGGGTTGTTATTTATAAATGGTTTTAGAATAGTATGTGGGTTGTAGGTTTTATAACACCCAGTGTTTTCCAACATGGAATTTTACGAAACAGTATGAATGCAATCAAAACCTTTTCTAATTAATGCAGTAACAACCTAATTGGTTTGTCATCCATTAGATCAATTTGATTATACAACCAATATTTTCCAACATGCAACTATATTTAGACAATGTGAACATAATGAAGAAGTTTCTTTAGTACACAGTAAGAATGCAATGAATATCAACTTCAAAATTTATGTAGACCACATTGAATGAGATAGATAAAATATAATATATTGAGTGAAGAGATTATCCATGCTATTGAGAAGTTGAAGAAGGTGCATGTGTAGTATGCGTAATGGGAAAATGGAAATGTAGAACTCGAGCAACATGTAGTAGAAAGTATGTAGTGGAAAATGAATCGGACTAAAGTGAATGAGATAGATAATGTATTGATTGAAGAGATTTTTCCTACTCTTGAGAAGTTGGTGAAGGAGCATGTGCACTATGTGAAATGGGAAAATGGAAATGTAGAACCAAGGTAGCAGGTACTAGAATGGATGGAGTGAAAAATGAATCTTCTCTAAAAACACTTGAAAAGAAGTAGAGAAGAGTGAGTGAGATAGATAATGTATTGAATAAAGATATCCTCTATGCTCTTGAGAAGTCAAGCAAGGTACATGTGCAATATATGCAAAGGGAAAAGGAAATGTACAAGTGGACAATCTAAAGAGGTTTTGTATTGCACAAGAATTATTGTAGGAAAAGAAAGTGAGAGATCCTACCATGGGTGGAGTTGAACAAGTAAATCTATCATGAATAATTTCTACAAAACTGTATATTTTCCATTATGAACTGTAATAACCACTTTATCTATTAGTTATGAAGCTTCATAAGTGTCACTCGCCAGACTAATGACTTGTAATTTTCTTGTGAAAAATTACACCAAAATTTTCTTGTCCATCGAAGCTTTTCTCAAAATTTCCTAACTTATTATCCTCTTTAGAAAGAGTAGATAGGAATTTGAATATTCTTGCTCTTGAAGTGACTTTTAATGCATTCCACTTAATTATCACCGCATCAAGTGGCTAAATTTTCTTTCCTCATTTCGATTGAAAGAGATAAAAGAGGAGTTAGCCAAATTTTGGTGAACGTTGATTCAAAATGCATTAAATTTTTTTCTTCAAGACCAAGATTATTCAAATTAATTTCATACTCTCTTTGAAAAGGATAATAATGTTAGGGAAGTTCTTGAAAAGGTTTTGATGGACAAGAAATTTCTGGTGCAGTGTGCCATAGGAAAATTACAAGTTATTATTTTGGTAGAATTATATGTAAATAGCATGAGTCTAATGAAAACCTTTAGTTTTGTAGACTATAAGAATGTAGTGAAGTTCATTCACATTCACAATTTAAAGAAACTCTTACTTACTTACACTAAAAGTTGCATTTCAATTTCCTCATATGATTTATAAATAAATGAAAAATATAATTGCAAGTTGGAAAACACAATGTGGTTTTTCATTTATTTCATTCTATAGGTTCAAAATGCATCTATGTATTAACATTATGACATATAACACCCATCCCCCATGCCACTCTCCCAACAAAATGCACCGACGAACTGCACTAACAGACATTTAGGTGCATGCAGGGTGACTAACCAATTGGGTTGCTACATTTATAGGGTTTTAAAACACTATGTGGGTTGTAGGTTTCATAATACCTAGGGCTAAGTGAAAAAATATGGGGTGCCAAAAAGTGGGCTTAAGTGGCCACTTTTTTTCATTTGAAATCAGGAAATACTGACCTTGGATGTGAAATTTAGGATAGTTACACTCAAAATTTTGAGATGTAACGAAAACAAAGATCGTAGTGCTCCAAGTCTACTTTCTAAACTACTAATTTATTTTGAAAATGGTTGAGATTAAGGGGTTCAAAAGAGGGACCCACAAAAATTGGTGTTGTTTTTATCAAAACAACATAACGTAACAACTTTTGTGGGAACGTAGCACAGTGAAATTTTTTATAGTATTTTTAAAATCGCTTCGGTGAGAGATTAGCTAACAATATGTAGTTAATGCACAATTTTTCTGATAATTTTTTAAAGAATATTTGGTTTTTTACTAATTTTCAAAGTAGACACTTCTTGAAAAAACAAAATTTTGGCTGTGCTACCCCTACAAATTTTGGAAACTAATTGTTTTAAAAAAAAATATTTGTAGAATGGAATCTAGTTTCTAAAAATGTAATTTATTTGAAATTTTGATGAACAGTTAATTTATAACGGAAAAACACCAAAGACTTCTTTTTGCCAAAAAAGAGACACACAAACAAAATAAATTATAGATCAAAGGCTTAACATTGTCAAAAAGTGAAAAAAATTACATCGTTGAATAGCTAAGAGAGAGCCTAACATTAACCAGGTGTTTGATTTGTTCGACATTGAAACACGTACAATCTTGACGGTGAGCATGAACCCGATTATGTGAAATATTGTATAATTTGCAAAAAACACGTCTTTGGTCATTAGGAAGGCCTTCCAAGCCTTTGGGTTGGTATTCAAAGGCAAATACCAAGCCCAAGGCTTGGGGATTCCCAAATCAAGATATAACACAAGTGTGTTATAACGCGCTCGTGTTATTTGAATGCATTGACAAAACATGACCATATTATAAAACGCTCATGTTTTGTGAATGCATTGACAAAATGTGAGTGCATTATAACACGCTCACATTTTGATCTACATTGAATTTATTTTTATTTTTCTTTTTTTTTTCTTTCAGGGAAACTATATACATGAAATAAACATTTAAATATAAGTTGACATTTACATATGGATGTTTAATTTCTTATACTTTAAGTTATATTTCATGTATATAGTTTTAGGATGTTTGAGAGTGGTTCAGATCTCTAGGAGTTATAATGCAAATTCTAGTTTTTGGAAGATCTCACAAATTTCAAACTTAGAGTCAAATTTCAGTAATCAACATGTAAATTTCAGTAATCAGGATGTCAAATTTCAGTAATCAGCAAGTTGTATTATTTATCTCTTTATCTCACTTATTGTTTATCCCTTACACTCTAGACCTCTCTCTCACTATCTCCATCCCTTTATCTGACTCTCTCTCCCTTGATATTAAGAACTCTCTCTCTCTCTCTCTCTCTCTCTCCTTTTCCCTCTAATTCTCTCTCACTCCCTCCATCCTTCCATTTCTACTTATCTATATCTCCCTCCCTCCATCCTTCTCTCTCTCTATTTATCTATCTCCCCTCTTTCTCTCTACCTACTTCTCCCTCCATCACTCCCTACCACTCTCTCTATTTCTCTCTACCTCACCTCTCTCTCACCTCCCTCTCTCTCCCTCTCTTCTTCCCTATCTACTCTCTATCTCCCAATACTTCTCTCTACCTACCTCTGAATTCATCAAAACCTACCACTCTCTCTCTACACCTCTCTATCTCACCTTTATCTCCCTCCCTCCCTCATTCCCTCTCTACTTATCTCTATCCCTCCTCTCTCTACCTCTCCTTCCCTCTCTACTTATCTTTATCTCCTCTCTCCCTCTCTCTACCTACCTCTCCTTCCACCACTATCTATTTCTCTCTATCTCACCTCTCTCTCTCTCTCTCCCTCACTACATCTCCCTCCATCTCTCCCTCCCTCTCTACTTATCTATATCTCCCATATCCCTCTCTATCTACCTCTCCATCCATGACAACCTACCACTCTCTCTCTCTATTACTCTCTATCTCACCTCCCACTCTCTCCATCCATACCTCTCCCCCTCCTTCCATCTCTACTCTCCATCTCCCTAATCCCTCTCTACCTACCTCTCCATACATTACTCACTACAACTCTCTCTACAACTATCTATCTCCCTTCTCTCCCTCCCTCCCTCATTTTCTAACCATCTCTCCTTCCCTCTCTAATTATCTTATTTCTCTCTCTCTAGATGTCTCCCTCCCTATCTTTTCCCCTATCTACTCTCTATCTCTCCTCTCCCTCCCTCTACCTATCTCTCACTCTCTCTCCCTCCTCCCTCACCCTCTTTCTCTATCACTTTCTCCTCTCTATCTCACCATTCTCTCTTTCCCTCTCTGTAACTCTCTCCTCTATACATCACCATTCTCTCTCTACTTATATTTATCTCACCTATTCCTCTTTACCTCTCCCTTCCTCCCCTCTCTCACCCACCTTGCCTCTTTCCATATATCTATATATCTCTCTACTTCTCTCTATCTCACCTATCCATCTCTACCTACATATCCCTCCATCAATCCCTACCACACTCTCTCTATTTCTCTCTATCTCACCTTTCTCTCACCTCCCTCTCTCCCTCCATACCTCTCCCTCTATTTTTACTTCCTTATCTACTCTTTATCTCTCATGTCTCTCTACCTCTCCTTCCCTCTTTACTTATCTTTATCTCCCCTTTCCCTCCCAACCTCTCTCTCTCTCTCTCCCCAATCCCTTCCTCCCCCTCTTTCTCTCTCCCCCTATGAGGGTTGAGGGTGTAAGGTTTAATGTTTAAGGTATAGGGTTGAGGTTATAGGGTTAAGTGTATAGGGTTTAGGATTAGGTATAAAGTTGAGGGTATAGGGTACATGGATGAGGGATGAGAGTCTAGGGTTTAAGGTATAGGGTTGAGGGTCAAGGGATAGTGTTTAGGGTTGAGGGTATAAGGTTAAGTGCATAGGGTATATGGATTAGGGTTTAGTATATTGGGTAGATGGTTGAGGGTATTGGGTTGAGGATATTAGGTTTAGGGTTGAGGGTATAAGGTTAAGTGTATAGGGTATAAGGATTAGGGTTTAGGATATTATGTATAGGGTTTAGGGTGTAGCGTTTAGGGTATAAGGTACAGGGTTGAGGGATAATGTTTAGGGTATAAGGTTGAGGGTATAGGGTAGAGGGATGAGGGTTAGGGGTGTAGGGTTTATGGTTTAAGGTATAGGGTTGAGGGTTGAGGGATAGTGTTCAAGGTTGAGGGTATAGGGATAAGTATATAGGGTATAGGGATTAGGGTTTAAGTATAGGGTTGAGGGATGATGTTTAGGGTTTAGTTTATAAGGTTGAGGTTATAGGGTATAGGGATGAGGGTTGAAGGTGTAGGGTTTAAGGTATAGGTTTGAGGGTTGAGGTATAGTGTTTAGGGTTGAGGGTATAGGGTTAAGTATATAGGGTATAGGGATTAGGGTTTAGGATGTTGGGTATAGGGTTGAGGGTATTATGTTTAGGGTTGAGGATTTAGGGTTTAGGGTTTAGGGTTCAAGGTTTAGGGTTTAATTATAGGGTTAAGGGTTGAGGGAAAATGTTTAGGGTATAAGGATGAGGGTTGAGGGTGTAGGGTTTAGGGTTTAATGTATAGGATTGAGGGTTGAGGGATAGTGTTTAGGGATTCAAGGGTATAAGGTTAAGTGCATAAGGTTTAAGGATTAGGGTCTAGAATATTGGTTATAGGGTTGAGGGTAATAGGTTTAGGGATTAGGGTGTACGATACACAGTTTAATGTAGGGTTTAGGGTTTGAGTATAGGGTTGAGGGATAATGCTTAAGGTTTAGGGTATAAGGTTGAGGGTATAGGTTATAGGTATGAGGGATGAGAGTTTAGGGTTGAGGGTATAGGGGTTGAGGGATTAGGGTTTAAGGGTAGAGGGTAGAGGGTAGAGAGTTTAAGGGTAGAGGGTAGAAGGGTTGAGGGATTAGGGTAGAGAGTTTACTTGGGTTTAAGGATTTAAGGGTTGAGGGATTAGGGTAGAGGGTAGAGGGTAGAGGGTTTAAGGGTTTAGGGTTTAAGGGCTAAGGGTTGAGGGTATATGGTTGAGGGATTAGGGTAGAGAGGGAGGGATGGATGGAGGGAGAGATGGAGGGAGAAGTTAGATAGAGAGAAGGCGAGAATAGGAGGGAGGGACAAAGATATATGCCATTTGAGGATCCAATGTATAGGGTAGAGGGTTGATAATTGAGGGTATAGGGTTAAGGACCTATAGGGTTGATGGTTCAGGGTTGAGGGATTAGGTTTGAGGGTAGAGAGTAGAAGGTTTAAGGGTTTAGGGTTGAGGGTAGAGGGTTTAGGGTATAAGTTTGAGGGTCCAATGTATATGGTAGAGGGTTATAGGGGTTGAGGGTTTAGGGTTTAAGGGTTGATGGTTGAGGGATTAAGGGTTGAGGGTTGAGAATTGAGGGTTGAGGGTTTAATGTATAGGTTAGAGGGTAGAGGGTTTAAGGGTTGAGGGATAAGGGTAGAGATTTTACTTGGGTTTATGGGTTTAAGGGTTTTAGGGTTGAGGGATTAGGGTTGAGGGTAGAGGGTATTGGGTTGAGGGTAGAAGGTTTAAGGGTTTAGGGTTTAAGGGCTGAGGGTTTAGGGTTGAGTTTTTAAGGGTTGAGGGATTAGGGTAGAGAGGGAGGGATGGATGGAGGGAGAGATGGAGGGAGAAGTGAGATAAAGATAAGGAGAGAAGATGAGGGAGGGAAAGAGATATATGAGGGTTGAGTATCCAATGTATAGGGTAGAGGGTTGAGAATTGAGGGTGTAGGGTTGAGGGTATAGGGTTTGAGGGATTAGGGTTTAAGGTTTAAGGGTTGAGGGTTGAGAGTTTAAGGTTGAGGGTAGAGGGTTTAGGGTTGAGGGTAGAGGATATTGGGTAGAGGGTATAGGGTAGAGGGTTCAAGGATAGAGGGTTAAGGGTAGAAGGTTTAGGGTAGAGGGTAGAGGGTTTAAGGGTTAAAGAGAGAGAGAGAGAGAGAGAGAGAGAGAGAGAGAGAGAGAGAGAGAGAGAGAGAGAGAGAGAGAGAGAGAGTTCAAGGGTTCAAGGTTTAGGGTTAAGGGTAGAGGGGAGAGAGATAGAGGGAGTGAGTGCAAGAGAGAGATACTTGAGAGAGAGAGACATGAGAGAGAGGGAGAGGGTTAAGGGTAGAGGGTAGAGGGTTTAAGGGTTTGTTGGTTTTTTTTATGGGAACCAAACTTAATCTTATCACTCACCTATGAATATTTCAGGATTCAATGGTTAGAAAGGGTAAGGATTTTCCAACACATAAGTAAAGGTTCTGAGACCCTTCTTCACTTCAGGCTCTATGAAATCTGAGAGGGTGATCCCTAGCAATGTTTTCATAAGGATAATCCTATGCCATTTATATCAATAACACTACAATATACACAGATGATTCTCATATAGATGCCCAATTAGTAAATATATCAAAGAATTTGGATTCTTCTCAAACATAATTCACTCTTAGAGCATGAGAATGGTAAAACCTCATAACTTTGTAACCCTTTTATAGAATTTGATTTGATGAATGGGTAATGATCAAGTAAATCAACATAGTACAACATAACTACTTAACTTAGTCCAGTGCCTAATCCTTGGAATGGAGTCAATATCAATACCTACATAACATGAAAGTAATTTCCATACCTGATAATATATGAAGCTCTAAAATAATACATTACAGTATTTCAACATTGTGTTTTAACCTTTACTTCTTAATAGCATCCTAGCATTAAGTTTAATACAAATTTACAACCACATTCAAGCATCTACATTAATTCCTTGAATTAATAAACAAGAATAGAGCCACATATCCATCTTAAATTGATATAGACAAATAAGATAACCTTGATTATATTATTTATAACTTGTAAAACTACTACATAGGAGAGAAAAATGGAGTTGAACTTACCCTATTTACTATTTTTCATTGCTAGTATTACCATTAAGTTTATATATGCATATTGACAGAACTGAACCTAAGACATATCACTAGACTATTTAGTAACCCTTTCAATCCTTGTGTGACTAAATATCGGAATAAATCACTACCCAACTTCTCTATTTCAGGCCCTAGAATCCCATTTATAAAGACATGGGAGCAACAAGCAATAGGTTGAAATATAATTACATTTACATCTGAGGGAAAATTTCACCCTAAATTCAAAGATATTCTCCAAATGGCTACACTTAATCATTTTAGTCCAAGGGGAAGACAAAAAATAACAAAATCCATGTATTCGATTGAAGAAGATGATCCATCCTTCCAAAAGGCATCGTTCATTGATGCAACATTGCTGAAATTCCACATCCACATAGACCAAAGAATATTCTCCACAAGTATTAGGGGAAAAATCTTACACACTTCCTGGAAAAAGAATATTTTCTGTTGAGGATACAGAGTCCAACACTTCTCTATCACAACAGCCCAAAAGACATCCACATCAACACCAGAGACAAAAAATGACACACATGTTGAAGAGAATGATCCCGATACAGTGGAAATGGTGTCATCAAAAAAAAAAATTGGGCTGAGATGCTACTTTGATTCGTCAACATCAGAGTATGCTCTCCCTCCTCGTGTTCGCACTGAAACTAGAGAAGAAACTACTCCTCCTTCATCAGAGTCTTCAAATGACACCAAAGAAAGAAGGTAGTTGCTGTACTCTAGGTGAGTATCACCTCCACCCTCCAAAGGGTTATCAAAAACCTCAAAGGGAGAAATGTGCCTCCCTAGGTATGCATTACGGTACTTGTTTCTTTTCTTTTCTCTCTTCTTAGGCTCAACTAATTCCTTCCCTTTAACTTTGACCAATTCTTCGAAAATGGTCCTACAAGAGCCTTAGGTGGTAACTACTCCTGACACCACCCTTCTTTGGTTTCTTGTGTGTTTTCTTCTCCATTGGTGTTTTAGGAGCTCCTCATATCTCAATTTTATTTTCAGGAGCACTATCTGGGGACTCAAATAGATTAAGTCTCCTAGACCTTCAAATAGACTTGATAGAATCACTTGGATTACTTATTGTTACAATAAACATAACAAGAATAAGGAGACTATTAATTTGCAAGAAAACCCTCACATGCTTACTTTTAGAAAGACTCTTGATGAAAAGACAATTCAAGCCTCCACAGTTCCCATTAAATTATGCAAACTAAATGCTGACTATAAGCCCTCAACACCCTAGGATTCAAAAATCCACAAGATGATATAGTCGTAATTGAAACAAGCAAGTATGGGTACCTACTTACCCAAGGAAAATCTTATCATGATCTCTGCAACCCTTTACCAAATAAATTCTTTGCCAACCTTCACACAGACGCAAGCTCAATTTTCAACCTCAGATTGCAAACTGTGAAGAAAAATATGGTAATCTTCATTATATCGAGCAATGTAAGTGTGCCAACCATTAATACTTAAGGAAATCTTGTGCGAGCAAGCTAATGATCAACTACCTGATTTTTGAACCTCAATCGTCGATCACACATTAAGATAAATCACCAAATAATTAATCAGGGTGATTAATTATGCAAAGCTAATTGCATGTGCTTTATGCCTTTTCCTTAATCAGAAAATCCCAAGTGGATAAACATCCACTATGTCTGCATATTAATCATATAGTTAACATTAAAAGGCCTGTCATGTCATGTTTACCCGCTCGCCTGTGGGAAATAATCCACTTGTAACTCATTGCCATGAGATAGTGTGGAACGACCATGGTTTAATCTCAAAAAATTGGCTCGTACCATGCCTTACTTCAATTTCACCTTCTTGCATGTATCGACATCAGAAAAAATTGGCAGTCGTAATCAAAAGCTTTTCCCAAATCTCAAACATGTGCCCAGAGAAATTAGTTCTAAAATGGCATTGTTTTAGTCCTTATGTCATCTCTGCCAAATTTTTAGCAATACTTCATCTCCACTCAAATCCATCCGAGCCCTTGAGATATTTCACATGGCAGTCGCCCGCACCCCTGTTGAGAACTTAGTAGTAAGGGTGGGACTCACACAGGATAGTGGGGAGCGGTCAGGATTGACCCACGTCACCCCCTATCAATTGTTGATCCCAGCTCCACAATAACACTTGTCGTCATCCAAGCCGTGTGGGCCCCTCCAAAAGGTAACAAGTGTCAATCCGCTACTAGCCTATGGTATTTTAAAAATACTAAATAAAATTAGATGGGGTGGCGAGGAGTGGTTGAGATGCAACCACGTAACCCAACGACTAACGCAGATTTCACCTTAATACTGCTCACAAACCATTCAAATGAACCTGGGCCTACTAGTGTAGAAGACACATAGCTTGCGCCCACTAGCCCATGTGATTAAAATAATGGAAAAAGAAATAGAGTAGGCACATGGGGAATGAATCAGATGAAGACACATCTCATAATATTGATCATTGATTTCCATAAAGCTCTGCATGCTGACCTTTTGAAAGAGTTGGACCCAACGATGGGTATGACAAGTGGCAATCGACTACCAACCTGTGTGAGTTTTTAAATGAGAAATTAAATAGGACACGATGATGGGGAGCGGTCGAGATTGATCCACAATGATCGAACGATCATCACACAAAAAAAATCTACTCATGCAACACAAAATTTAGCTTTTAAAAGAGGACCATCACTAGGTAGACGATGGTAGGGGGCATGAACATATGGATTAAGCCCCAAGGTAAATATTAAAACCTGATCATAGACTTAGGAAAATTATTTTTGAAGGACATCAACCCTGTAGAAAATAATGACAACATTTTAAAATGACTACAGGAACCATTCTGTATCACTAGGCTTTAGGGGTTGGTAAAAGAATGAAACTTACGACACAAGTCAAAAATTAGACAATCAGGAACTTGCACCAGAAGGTCAATAACAAAATAGAACGCCAACTAAGACCCTCAGACCTAAAGATTAAATTTTGAAGGGTTTTAGCAACACAAACCCCAAGCACTGGTGAGGAACATAACCTAAGCCTAAAAACAAGGGTCTAAGCCAAATGTTGCAAGACTTAAAATGTAACCAAGATAATTTTTTTGGGGGTTCCATCAAGGTAGAGGGTTTAGGGTAGATGGTAGAGGGTTTAAGGTTTAAGGGTAGAGAGAGAGAGAGAGAGAGAGAGAGAGAGAGAGAGAGAGAGAGAGAGAGAGAGAGAGAGAGAGAGAGAGAGAGAGAGAGAGAGAGAGAGAGAGAGTGGCGAGCACTAGCTTGCTAATTCAGTGAAATTGGCAACCTAACTTGGCCTGTTTGAAAAAATGGGTCCAAGAAATGGGGTCTCCCGGTGATGTAACTCATTTCTTGGGCCCATTCTTTAAAACAGGCCAAGTTAAGTTCCCAATTTCATAGCTTCTGTATTATCATTTACTCTGGTTATCATATTCTTTCTCATAGGTTCTACATTATCATTCACTCTGGTTGTCCTATTCTCTAGGTTCTGCATTATTATTGACTCTACTCATCGCATTCTCATAGGTTCTGCATTATCATTCTCTTAGGTGTGTTCTTTGTTTCATAAACCAAAAAAAATAATGCGGGTTTATCTTTTTTAGGTTTTGCTTCATTTATTCAGTGACTTTTAAAATGTATGTTGTTTCTGTGCCATAGATAATTTTTTTGGTGTTATTTTTTTATGGGTTCCGCTCCATCAATTTAGTCATATACATATGTGATAATTTTTAAACTCTTATTGTTTTCCATCCATAAGATTTATATTGTTCTTCATTACAGAAATTACAGTCATGGATTAATGTTATTCAGTAGCATTTGTAGGTGTCATTGATAAAATTGGGGGTGTTAGGTTTATCATAGGTGCTGCTTCATTCATTCAGTAATACTATTTTTGTTTAGGTTCCATTGATTAATTTGGGGGTATTATGTTTCACAATGGTTATGATTCATCAATTCAGTCATGCAATTATTGGAGATTTTATTTTTGCATTACAAATATTTGGAGGTCTTCTTTTTTTCACAGGTTCTGCTTGATCAATTTAGTCATTCCTTTATTGTAGTTTCTTTAGGTACCGTAGATAATTTTGGGGGTGTTACCTTGTTTGTAAGTTTGAATTTTTCAATTCAATCATCATCTATTCTACCAATTTTGGGGGCCATTTGGAATTTGCGGGGCTCATAGGTTCTATTTCATTCATTCACCAACTATGTAGCCTTTTTTGGTGCCATTGATAAATATGGGGGTGTTAGGCTTATCATATGTGTTGCTTCATTAAATCTATAATGAAAATGTTGGTATCTTTTTTTTAGGTGTCATTGATTATTTTGGGGGTGTTATCTTTTGCATAAGTTATGTTTCATCAATTTAGTTATGCAATTATTGTAGCTTCTTTTTGTGTCTTGGAAATTTATGGGGGTGTTCTATTTTTGTTAGGTTCTACTTCATCAATTCAATTATGCATATATTGTAGCTTTTTTAGGTACCATTTATAATTTTGGGGTGTTATCTTGTTTGTATGTTCCACTTCATCAATTCAATCATCATCTATTCTACAGTTGAATAATTTCCCACAGTGGTATGCTGGTCCTTCACAAGTTAGGAAAAAACTCTTGCATAAAATAACACAATGACATCAAACACATATCAGATATTAAATGCACACATAATTGTATATATTTTGAAATAAAAAAATTACACACTAGCAACCAAACATGATGAAGTTTATCCAAAGTGTATATGCTTAAGGTCTCTGCATCTTCTTTATATATATGCATATGTATAGACATTTACATATATATGTATATGTATATACATGTGTATATATATGTATATGTGTATGTGTATGTGTATGTGTATGTATATGTATATGTACATATACATATACATATACATATACATATACATATACATATACATATACATATACATATACATATACATATACATCTAAATCTACATATACATATACATATACATATACATATACACATACATATACACATACTACTTTCATATCCCATGCATTTTTTGAGCCAACCTACATTCAATGCTCCTAGTGCCTCGCACACCTTGTCAACTTGAAAGCCTCTCATTCTAGCAACTTCTCGTTTATTCTTCACAATGATGTCAATGAATATGTATGTGTATGTGTATTTGTATGTGTGTATGTCCATGTGTATGTCATGTGTACGTCTATGTGTATTTGTATGTGTATGTGTATGTGTATGCGTATGTGTGTGTATATGTATGTGTATGTGTATGTGTATGTATGTGTATGTATGTGTATGTGTATGTGTATGTGTATGTGTATGTGTATGTGTATGTTTATGTGTATATGTATGTGTATGTGCATGTGTATGTGTATGTGTATGTGTACGTGTATGTGTATGTGAATGTCTGTGTATGTGTATGTCTATGTAAATGTAAATGTGTAAGTGTATGTTTGTGTGTATGTGTATGTGTATGTATATGTGTATGTGTATGTGTATGTGTATGCATGTATGTATATGTAAATGTGTATGTGTATATGTAAATGTGTATGTGTATATATAAATGTGTATAGATGTGTGAAGAGGTCTTAAGTGGACTACCTTGCCACATCTACTTCTCTCACTCTACTACCCTAACACTCCACTGTGTCAGATTAATCACTCACTGCGCCTTGCTATACTTCTCTATAGTCATGTTTAATTCACTTATGTCTATGTCTATGTATATGTGTATGCTTCATCAATTCAGACTTGCAACAATTGTATCTTTTTTAGGTGCCATTGATTAATTTGAGGGTGTTCTCTTCTTTATATGATGTGCACCTGAACTCAGATTGGGAACCTATCACACCAATGCAGGCATCACTTTCACATTAATCATAACTACACAACATAAACAAGGTGCCAAGTCAACACAATTCAAACCCATTTGACCCATCTTTGATCGACTGTTGAACCCATTAAAACCATGTTTCCCACCATAGAATAACCAAACCAACAAGAAAATGCATCCGCCTATCTAATCAAACATGCCACCTACAACACATATCAGCATAGTTCTGTTTCATCTTGCCAAGTAGGGTGCACATGTAGTTGTGCTAAACTCCAAAATCCCATCTGCGTCCAATTTTACAAGCAGTAAGGCAACCATTATTAAAAAATAAATTATGCAAACAATTGCAAACAATGCACCAAACTAATCAAATGAAGAATTAACGGCCAAAATCAATCAACCGATTCACCAAACAACCATCAATCAGATTCAAATAATTCCCAATTCAAATAGCCATGAAAACCTTCAATTATTCACATTTGGGGGTGTTCTCTTTTTAATAGGTTTTGATACATCATTTCACTCATGAAAATAGTGTATCTTTCTTAGGTGCCATTGATTAATTTGGGGGTGTTATATTTTTAATAGGTTATTATACATCAATTCACTCATGCAACAATTATAGCTTTCTTATTTTCCATTCATTAATTTGTGGGTGTTCTCTTTTTTTAAGGTTATGCTACATCAATTCAATCATGCAACTATTGTACCTTTCTTAGGTTCCATTGATACAAATGGGGTGTTCTATTTTTGTTAGGTTCTACTTCATCAATTCAGTCATGCATATATTGTATGATTTTTAGGTGCCTTTGATTAATTACAAGGGTCTTCTCTTTTTTAGGTGCCTTTGATTAATTTGGGGGTGTTATATTTTTAATAGGTTCTACTACATAAATTCAATCATGCAAGTATTGTAGCTTTCTTAGGTTCCATTGATACATTTGGAAGTGTTCCTCTTTTTTATAGGTTATGATTCATCAATTCAGCCCTGCAACAATTGTATAATTTTTAGGTGCCTTTGATTAATTGCAAGGGTGTTCTATTTTGCATAGGTTATGCTTCATCAATTCAACTCCACAACTATTGTAGCTTACATAAGTGCCATTGATTAATTTATATGTTTTTTCTTTTGCATCAATTCAATGTTGCAACTATTGTGTGCTCATCAAACAGTGATTTCTATTCTTATGTACAGTCATGTTTATTGCACATCCCTTTCACATTGTCTCTTTGCATATGTATTTGAATCACTTAGGGGACTTGGTTTTGGGAAGGATTTCAATGGTTCCCTATGCAACACTTCACAATTAAAATGGAATTATGGACTAGTGCAACATAGGTTGCCATCGAAAGAGCGTTCTTAAAATCAAGTCTCCCTAATTCATTATTGAATGCAAAAATAGCCATGAATCTATAGGGGAGAGGAGCCAAAATGTGCGCATCCAATTTTCTATGGTCTACATTAACAAAACAAAATTATTTATATGAATAAATTGAAGAATAACAAAACATATTTCTATAGAATATGGATACATATTTACGTGACTGAATTGATGAAGCAAAACCAATGAAAAAAAGAACCTATGTGTATGTATATGTATATGTATATACATATATATATCTATACATATACATATATGTATATAGAATTTCTTACATGCATTAATTTGCTTACCAAGAATATATTTATGTCTCTATTGCTTAGCTAACTGAATTGATGAAGCAAAACCTATATGTATATTTGTATGTGTATGTGTTATGTATATGTATATGTGGATGTATATGCATATATATATGTGTATGAATATGTATATGTATATAGAATTGCTTACATGCAGAACCTATGAAAAAGAGAACCCCAAATTTATCTATGTTATCAAAACAACCAACAATATTATTTGTTACTGAAATGAAAATTTGCAACATTACTTATATGCATTCATTTGTATTCATATGAAAAAGAGAACACCACCAAAAGTATCTATGAAATGGAAACAACGAACAATATTATGTATATGTATATGTGTATGTGTATGTGTATATATATGTATATACATGTATATATATGTATATACATGTATATATATGTATACATATACATATATGTATACGTATGTGCATATGTATATATAATTTCTTAAATGCAGAACCTATGAAAAAGAGAACAACCCCAAATTTATCAATAGCATCAAAATAACCAACAATATTATTTGTTACTAAAATAAAAATTTGCATCATTGCTTACATGCATTCATTTGTATGACTGAATTGAATCACAACAGTAAAATAGATATGTATAAAGAGGTAAATACTTATACATACATGTATACATTGGTTACAATAAATGTATGATTGGACGAAAGATGAAGTAGAACCTATGAAAAAGATAACGCCCCCAAATTAATCTATGACACCTAAAAAAGATACATTAGTTGCATGACTGAATTGAAGACGAACAACAAAATAGATATATGTACATATATGTATATTTATATGTGTATGCATATAGATCTATGTATATTTATATGTATATATGTATATGCATATGTATATGTGTATACACATACATATAGATATATATGTGTATATGTATATGTGTATGTATATGTATATTTATATGTATATACATATACATATACATATACATATACATATACATATATGATGAGTCTAGTTTATGGTCTAATTATTGATAGTATTGTTGTCCATTTCCTACAGTTGTCATAAGACTTTGATACTTGGGAGTTGATCTTTTCATAATATTTCCTTAAAACTATAGACTTTGGACATGAACTTATTTTCATAACTTTCAAATGATATTGACATGCTATATGAATTGACTATGTTAATTTTGCATGTGATTAATGAATGTTGCTTTAAGATGATTATGGATATGCAGTTGTTGTGCATACTAACATTTTCATGTAAATAATTAGAGGCTTACAATTCAAGAAGATTCCACCTGCTTGTCGTGTGCCATATTGATCAATAAGGTGGCCATTTAATGGAGGGAAGACTCTTGGAGGCTGGAGATTCCTCATGCAAATCAAATTGTAACCGCCTTGTAATGGTCTTAATTTTTGTTAAGCAAATATAGGCATTACTACTGTGCCAGACTCGTGTTAAGGAAAACATGCCTGATAGATTCTGTGCATGCGTAGCCATCTTTGCTCTTTTTCACATTTTCCCTAATGTGACATCCTCCGCGTCCACTGGAGTTGACTGCCTTGATAGGTGTTTAAATAAGGCTTTGATGTTCCTTCTGAGCTCTCTAGTCAAAGAATGTTAATTTGATGATGTACTCACACTCTTAAGCTTTTCAGTAATACAGTCATGTTTCTCAACTGTACTCATGTTTTCCAATGAATGAAATGAAGTTATAAGTTCGTGCATCTGAGTTTACCTTAGTTTTAGGGAATACTTATCCAAGGGGGCCCACTTGGTGAGTATGCCATCTCGTACCTCAGTTTAGTTTAGTTGTTATTTTTTTTCCAGTAATTAGTTAAGAATCTGACACTGACTATTCCTGCAGCCACTAGAATTCCATTCTGTGACTGTTCTTGTAGCCAAAGCATAATAGAGCATTTTCTTGTTTGTTTGCTCAGATTTTCATTTCTGTCATGCATTTCAGTTTTGTCTAGTTATTGGTTGATGTTAAAAATTTATGTTATTTCCTTCCAAGCAATTTACTTTCAGTATTGTGTCTTTCTTAGCTGTAGGATGAATGTGGCTACTTTGGATTTCTAGTGCACATACAATGCTGAACCATTTCAAGTTTACATCCCTAGGTTGAAAATTTAAATGCACCTTCATGATGATTGGGATAAATATTCAGATTAGATGTCCAATCTCTGAATCACAATTGTAAAGGCTTAGTTGTTAAATCATTATAGGAGGCCGACATTTTTGGCGCCATTGCTGGGGATGGTGTCAAACTAGGAAGTTTTTTGGAGTCATTGATAGTTTTTATTGCTGTAGTATTTCTAGAAGTTGTTCTTAGTATACCCCCTTGTTTAGAAGAGTTATGACCCCCCTATTCTTTTTGCAATTCTTTGTGTGAGCTGGCTGATAGTGAGTTGATACCATATGCATAGAGAAAGGATAAGAGATGCTCATGGGAGATTCCTTCCTAACAATCCTGATCTATTCCAAATAGTTGAGTATCAGAACCTACCAAGAAACGAAGAAGAAGAAGAGCCACACCTCTTTGTTGATACATTTCTAGATTGAACCAGTTTTGAAGTTTCCTCTGAAGATCAAAATATGATTGAAGAACCCTTTGATTTGGAACTTCATCAAGAAGGCATGGGTGATGCACATGGAAACAGACCTAATAGACCTAACCAAATTTTCCTTTCCCCATTGCTCATCAGAATGAAGTAGACAACCTCAAAAATATCTCTTCGTCAATCCTTTCTAAGTTCTATGGACTTGTCATAGAAGATCTTGATACATTCTTGTTTGAGTTTGATATACTCTGCAAGAGTTATGACTATACCACTGATTCCCATAGGCTTAAGCTATTCCCTACCACTTTGAAAGAAGTTGCATTAATATGGTTCATGAGCCTAAGCAGAGATACTATGGAGACTTGGGAGGACATGAAGACAAAGTTCCTTGAGAAATACAAAGAGTATTGCAGGGGTAGTCACATGAGAGGAGATGACATTTTTAGGATGCAACAAAAGGAAGATGAGAGCCTAGAAGATTAGATTTCAAGGTTTCTATTTTGCCTACATAAATCTCCACACCATACACTCAATGAAGAATCACCTAAGCTACTTTTATTGGGAGGAATTAATGATAGCTACATAAATTCCTTGGACCTAATGGAGAAGGAGATATCAACCAAGTTCCTTTGGAGGATATCAAGAATATATGTCAGAACTATTCTAGGGAAACTTCAAAGAAGGGGAGAGCTTACCAATATTCTATGGGTAAGTCATCTACCAGTGGAGTTTCAAGGATGGAGATTAATCACTTATTGACATACTTCAATCAAGATATCATAAACAATCTGTCTACTCAGCTGGATTCACTTCAGGCCAAAAAGAAACAAGAGGAGATAGAGGAAATGTTGGTAGAATATTGCCCTCATTGCAGATAAACGAAGAAGGACTGTAGATGCAAGATGATAGCTAATATTGACAACAAGTAGATGGAACCCAAGTTCAAGACACTCCAGGGTGAAGATGATCAAGTCTACTATGTTGCGTAAAGGAGGCCATGGGCTCCAAGATAGGGTATGCCACTAGATCCACTATCTTTTGCAGGGCCATATTTCAACTCTTATTCATCTAGTAATCAATGAAAACCCCCATATCCATCCAATTATGGAGGATATCCACCACAAAATCTGAGTAACCCTCCAAATGCTTGGCCCAATCACCAAAAATATCCACCCCAGTGGTAGCAACCTTAGGGGATTTGGCAGCAGTTTCAAGGAAATAGGCAACCACCTCCAAGAAATTGGCAATAAAAATCTCAATGGAGGAGAGGACAACAATGGCCAAACTAGACATCTAATTACATGCAACCACCTTCTTAGCCCTAGCAACTTGATATAATGCCTCTTCCTACTAATTAAAGTTTAAATACACCTAAACCTACTCAGCTACCAACCCAACCCACACCTAACCCAAATAATAAACCACAACAGTAGCCAGTATACTTTGCCGATCCAAATCAATTCTCTACATATGTTGTGAGTGTAAGTGACATATGTTTGCATTTAGGAACTACTTTTCCAGCTCCTTCCACACCCATTATCATTGATCTTCCCATGGAAGAGAAGGACCCTCTGAATGTCCCCATTTAGTCTTTTGCACCTAAAAATCCTGAACTAGTCCCAACCAAGCAGACCGAACCACCATTTCCCCAGAGGTTGGAAACTGTGAAATAAAATGAGGACACAAATTTTGAAATTCTAGATCAGTTGAAGCATATATGTGTCTAGATACTTCTATTTTAGGCCATAAAAGATGTTCCCATATATGGCAAAGCAATCAAGGAAGCATGCCTTAAGAAGCCAGGTAGGAAGAAGAAAGAGCCCACTACAGTTCATGTGGTGGGACAACTTACTGGCATCATGCTTGGGAAAGTGACTGATGCCAAGTATAATGACCCAGGGAGTCTCGTGGTAGGATTTGTTATAAATGGGATGTAGATAGAGAATGTTCTGATTGATTTGGGAGCAACAATAAATGTAATGACCAAGGACATCCCACAACAACTAAATATTGTTAGCATAAGACCTACTCCTACTATCCCATAGCTTGCTGATAGTTCTATTGTTAAGATTGATGATATAGTGGAAGATCTAGTGGTAACTCTAGACTCTTGAGAGTACCCAGTAGATTTTATGATTCTTTCTCCTAAAGCCACACTAGGCGGGTACCCCATTATTCTTGGAAGACCATGGTTAGCAACAATAGATGCTTATATTGGATGTTGAACATGAGACATGACCATTTCTGATGGAAAGAGCACCAAAAATATTGTTATCTACGCTCCTGCTTAACCATCCCATGATAAGGATGATCCAGTATGGCCACATGTTGGTGAAGAGGCCGAGAAAGTTAATTCTGTGGCACAACTTATGATGTTCAACATAAGTCCTTTCCTGTAGCTTCAAGATGAAGATGAAGTACTGTATACCATAATTCAGAACCATTATGAGGTAGAGGAAGCCTCATCCTCTCATGTATCTGATTCTACTGATATAGTGAAGACACTCCTACACACTCATCCTACAACCACTCATCTTGCAGCCACTCATCCTACAACCACTCATCCTGTATATGTTCTTCCTGTAGCGATTTTTTTGACATTAACAGGCATGTTTCATGCATTTCTTCCACATGAAATCAAGATATCAAGCATCAGTGAAGCAACTATAATAGATTTAACTACACAAGTGCAAGTGTCAGAAGGGAAATATCTGAATATCAACAGTAAATTGAGTGAAGAAGATCAGTTGTCATTCAAAAACTTACTAAGAGACCACCAAAATGCATTTGCATGGGATTATCATGATATGAAGGGATTGGACCCTAAAATTTGCACTCATAGGATATACATAAGAGATGATTGTACACCAGTGAGGAAACCACAAAGAAGAATTAACCCTACATTGAGAGAAATAGTAAATGGGGAACTACAAAAATTGCTAGATGCAGGATTTATTTACCCCATTTTAGATAGCCAGTGGGTGTTCCCATTGGTGATTGTGCCCAAAAAAGGAGGGAAGTGGTGAGTTTGTATTGATTACAAGGAACTTAACTCTGCCACCAAAAAGGACCATTTCCCCTTACCGTTCATAGATCAAGTTTTGGAATCACTTGCAGGAAAGCAATACTTTTATTTTCTTAATGGATTCAATAGCTATAACCAGATCCACATTGCACCAGAGGACCAGGAGAAGACCACCTTTACCTGTCCGTGGGGAACCTATGCCTACTCAGTACTTCCATTTGTCTTATGCAATGCACCTGCAAATTTTTAAAGGGCAGCCATTAGCATATTTTCAGACATGTCTCATGATTGCACGGAAATTTATATGGATGATTTCATTACTTATGGCGCTGATTTCAATGAAGCATTGGAAAATATTAAGAGAGTCCTACAGAGATGTGAAGACCACAATCTATTTTTAAATAGTGAAAAGTGCTCCATGATGATGCATGAAGGTGTAGTTCTTGGCCACTACATCTCTCACAAAGGAATTCAAGTAGATCCTACAAAGATTGAGGTGATTACCAATCTGACTATCCCTACAAAAAAAGAAGATGTTAGGAGTTTCTTAGGACATGTAGGTTATTATAGGAGGTTCATCAAAGACTTCAGTAAAATGGCAACACGATTGTATAATCTTCTAACTATAGATGCTGAGTTCCAATGGACAAAAGACTGTGACAAGACATTTTCTGACTTGAAAGCAACTTTAACTCATGCTCCTATGCTCAAGGGACCTAAATTGGAGTTTCCTTTTCACATCCATATAGATGCATCAGACTATGCTATAACAACAGTCCTAGAAAAAAAGAAGGAGCTATTGAAAACACCATTTACTTTGTCAGTAAAAATCTACAAGGAGCTGAATTCAACTATACAGTGACAAAAAAATAAATATTAGCAGTGATCTATGCTTTAAACAAATTCAGACATTACATAATAGGCTACCAAATATTTGTGCACATCAATCATACATCCATTAGATACCTCATGAATAAACCTATGGTTTCAGGAAGTCTAGCAAGATGGTTATTGCTGATGCAAGAGTTTGACATAACCATTGTGGGTAAACCAGGGAAGGCCAATGGTGTTGCAGATTTTATTCCAAGGCTGACCACATTAGCAGACAATCAAGTCATAGATGATTCTTTCCTTGATGAGCACTTATTTTCCATCAGTGTGCAGACACCCTGGTATGCTGACATAGCTAATTTTCTAGTCATAGGGAGAATCCCTCCTCACTTCTCTCCAAAAGAGAGGAGAGTGCTCATTGAAAAATATTTTCCTTTCTCATGGATTGCTAGATTTTTTTTCTACACTTGATCTGACCAGGTCATGAGGAGATGTTTGAGGGGAGATGATACATATGATATTTTGCATGCGTGCCACAATGAACTCTGTGGAGGACATTTTGCAGTGAAGAGGACAACAATGAAGATTTTGAACACATGATTTTACTGGCCAACACTCCACAAGGATGCAAAGAGATATACAAGAAAGTGTGACAGATGCCAAAATATGGGCCAACCAACCAAATTTGATGAGATTCCACTTTACCCCCAGGTAGTAATCAATCCATTTGATAAGCGAGGATTGGATTTTGTAGGACCCATTGATCCTCCATCAAAAGGTAAATCCTATATTTTGGTATGCACTGATTATGTAACTAAATGGGTAGAAGTCAAGGCCATGAATCATGCAAGAGATACTAAGGTTGCCAAATTTTTGTATGAAGAAATTTTCACACGTTATGGGGTTCCAAGAGAGATAGTGACTGATCAAGGGACTCAATTCACTTCAACCCTTGTTACAACACTGGTCAATGAGTACATCATTAGGAACATTAAGTCTACTCATTATCACCCTTAGTCCAATGGCCAAGTTGAGGTGACCAAAAGAGAAATTGAATCCATTTTGGCCAAAACAGTGGCTATTCATAAAAAGTATTGGGCAAGCAGGCTACTAGAATATGTTTGGGATTACAAAACTACTTGGAAAACAACTATGGGATTCACTCCATTTGAGCTACTGTATGGAAAGACAACCATGATGCCCATTGAATTTGAGCATAAGACTCTTAGGACTGCAGTATAATTGGGGATGGATATCTCTGAGGAACAAATATGTAGAATCATGCAGCTGAATGCTTTGGATGAGATGAGGAAGGAAAATTTTCATCACATAGATGTAGTGCAAAATCAACAAATAAAGTGGAATGATAAATTCATCAAGGATAATAAATTTTAACTTGGGGATTGGGCACTAATCTATGAATCAAGATATCAAGATAATATAGGAAAATTACAAACAAGGTGGCTTAGACCATATGAGGTGGCTGAAGTATTTTCCAATGGAGCTATTCAGCTTACTACCATTGACCCTATTAGGTTTAAGCTGCTAGTGAATGGTCATCACCTAAGATTGTATCACAAGACAACTTCTAAGGAAGAGTTCCTGCAATAATTCACTTAGCATGTAGCACCTGAACTTCTTGCAGCCGAAGGAAGTGGACCTAGTGTCCCTTCTTCTGGATAATTAAGGTATATAACTTCTTATAATAAATATTCCCACTTTGCGGGTGTCCTCTTCTTCACCCATCCACCCATTCATTCCACCTTTCTCTCTCTTCCACCTTGCCACCATCATTTCACTTCATTTCATTTCATTTCATTTCATTCCATTCCACCTCATTCCACTCCGCTTTCATTAATTGCTCATTTGATTTCTTGAAAAGTGATCGGTACTTTCTCCATAATCTTTGCAATAAATCTTCCATGAATTCAGGTATGTGCGCATGAATTTTTATATCTTAATTATCTTCTAGTGCATTTATTTAATTACTGTGAATTAATATGGATGTTCACCATATCATGCAATTATTCCTTGCCCTTGTCAAATCGACATTCCACCTCACATGTGAGGACACATGTGAAAATTTAGGTTGGGGAGGATGTGTCAATGCCATGTTTGCATGTTTGTCCGTATTGGTTCACGTCAACAAAATTTAAGTTATTGAGCCAATTTGAATTCTGAGTGAGATGATGGCTTGTATGTGTGAAATGGAAATCCATTGCCACCATTTTCCTTAATCATAGCCTACATTTATTACTCCTTTATTTCTTTAATTGCTCCTGTCATAATCTTAAGCCAAAAAGGTAAAATTCAGATGACATCAACATCAAAAATTTAGCAGAGTTGTAAGAAGGAGAAGTTTGGGGTTTAGACAAGGATTGTAGGAAGGGAACTTTGTAGAGTGACTGTTTGATTGCACACAATGGGAGGTGGGTTAATTCAAAATGAACCCATGTTTCATGATGTATTACTACAAGATGCACCTTGCTTGGCCAAATTAAGAAACCGTGGATGGATAGATTGTTTCTTAAAGCTAAATGGTTTTGATGAAGATGTTGCATTGGAATTTTCCCAGACATTTTTTGAAGGAAAGGCCATAATAAAGGGGTTGGAAGTCATAGCTACGAAGGAAAGAATTACAAAAGTTACAAGGTTGCCTACCACGGTGAAAATTGCCCTGCTACCAAGGATGCCAAGTCAGCTAGGGCCGAATTTAAAAAACCTAATGACCCTCAATTGAGCATGGAAAAACAAGGTGTGAAGAGGAATTCTCTGCCCGAGATATGGAAGCAAGTAGCATTTTACGTTGTGAAGTATTTTACCTGTGAAGGTCACTAGTCAAATTTACATTCCATGCATTTTAAACTCCTGAACCAAATGAGGCATGTAAGGAGAATGAATGTACCCAACGTGCTATACCACCTTCTTTAAATCATGGCAATCGAGACCCAGAAAGGTAGGGACAATTCCATTTCCCACCATTGTCTGATCAAATTATTAGTTGAAAAGTCTATGCATGATGTGTTTGATATTTCTTGGGATTTTTTTTTGAATATTGATCAAATTAGACCAAAGCATTTGTGACCTAGGGTTTTACCTCAACCTTGTAGGGTTGGTAGGAGAAGGAGCAATGTTGGGGCCATCCCGGTGCATCAACTTCTAACCCAAGCCCTAGTGGAAACCCTCCCACAACCAAACAAACTATTGGGATTAGTTCTTCTGAGGTAGAGAATTTTGATAAAGAGAGTTCCTCTCCTGATTTTGATGAAGATGTTCCTCTTGAAACCCTAATGAGAACTAGGGAGAAAAATAAGAAGGAAAAACTAAAGAAAGAAAAAGCTAAAAATAAAATGGCAGAAAAAGAAGTGCCAAGCTCCAAGAAATGGAAAGCTGACACTGTTCTTCCTACAACAAAAGAAAAACATGAAGGCCCTCCCAGAAAATCAAGATCAGTTGGGTCAGCCTTCAGTGTACCTCTGGAGGAAAGCCATAAACCTATAAAAATGCCATGGGAGGATACAAAAGATCCAATGGAGTAGGTAAATGCTGAGCAAAATGACGTATTTGAGGGAGCAAAAAATTTAACATTGGCAGATCTTGTTGATATTGCAGAACAAGTTGAAAACAAGGTGTGTGAGGAAAATCAAGAACTCTTGCAGCAAGAATTCCTCCAACAGGAGCAAGAACAAGAACAAGAACAAGAACACGAATAGGAAAAAGAACAGGAATAAGAACAGGAACAAGATCAAGAACAAGAACAAGAACAAGAACAAGAACAAGAACTTGGATTGAGAGAACAATCAACACCCTTGCAACTAGAATTGGCTGAGCAAATAAAAGCCCTGCAACTGGTACTCTACCAAGAACAAGCATATTTCCAGGTAAAATGATGGTAAGAGTACATAGGCCCTTTGATTTTTCAATGAATACAGTAGTCCTGAACTTATGGAAAGAAGTAGAAAGGAGGGAAGAAGAATGGAAAGTAGAAAAATGCAAGCTAAAGAAGGAAATTGAAAAGAGAGATGGGGATATTGAGGATACAAATGAAGAAATTGATGTTTTAAAGAAGAAGGTGGATGGCATGACAACTTTAATACCATAGATATTAGAGTGTAGGGCTCCTTTGAGGGTCTATGCTCTATATTTAAAGGAGAAGAATCTTTCTTTTAAGTTAGCAAGGATTGTTTCAAGATTGAACCCATCCATTGAGACCCCTATTGCATTTATCAATGCTTATCAAATTGCTCCTCCTGAGATGAAGAATTTTTTGTGTGAATTTTATTTACATAATTATTTTGTGACCAAAGACCATGATTGGAATCCACTGTTATATGTTGGAGATGTCCAATTAAGAGCTTTCATGTCTAGATACAGAACGAAGTAAGTTGGGGAAAGTAGTACAAGGCTTATAGGAAAATTGAATCCAACATTCCCCTACCCATTAGGGATGAATCTAGACATCTAGGAGATATTTTTAAGGATTGGCACAAAATTCTATATCGACCAAGCTATGGCAGCAGGATCTTGCTTGAGAGAGAGGCAATTTATAAAGAATATGATGAGATGGCAAGAAATGTAGGAGAATCTGTAATGGGATACCTGTCACAAAGGTGGAACAACATAACTGATGATTCAAAGCAAGATGAGCCTCATTCCATGCATAAATATGTTGCAACACTTAAGAGAGCTGATAGATATATGCAAATTGGAAGAACAAAAGGAATTTTTTTGGCTTCCACTGATTTTTTAGCCACCTATCCTACTGTGGCCTGTGCCAAAGTTCAAGTATTACAGGTACGACATAGTTGATGAGAGATAGAGATGGAGTAGGTTGGACAAACAACAAGGGTTCTATTGGGATACTAATTCAGACACATCAGAAACTGATGTAGGACAACTTGTAGTTGCCAATTTTAGGGCATTAACCAAACAAAAATCTTCCTCTACTAGAGGACCAACAAGACATTAGGTTAGGGGGAATGATGAGTCTAGTTTATGGTCTAATTATTGATAGAGTTGTTTTCCATTTCCTATAGTTGTCATAAGAATTTGATACTTGGGAGTTGATCTTTTCATAATATTTCCTTAAAACTATAGAATTTGGACATGAACTTATTTTCGTAACTTTCAAATGATATTGACATGCTATATGAATTGACTGTGTTAATTTTGCATGTGATTAATGAATGTTTCTTTAAGATGATTATGAATATGAATTTGTTGTGGATACTAACATTGTCATGCATATAATTAGAAGCCTACAATTCAGGAAGATTCCTCCAGCTGGTCGTGTGCCATATCGATCAACAAGGTGGTCATTTAATGGAGGGGAGACTCTTAGCGGCTGGAGATTCCTCATGCAAATCAAATTGTAACTGACTTGTAATGGTCTTAATTTCTATTGAGAAAATATATGTGTTACTACTCTGCCAGACTTGCGTTAAGGAAAACATGCCTGATAGATTTTTTGCATGCTTAGCCGTCTTTGCTCTTTTTTGCATTTTCCCTAATGTGGCATCCAATGCATCCACTGGAGTTGACCACTTTGATAGGTGTTTAAATAAGGCTTTGATGTTCCTTCTGAGCTCTCTAGTCGAAGAATGCTAATTTGATGATGTACTCACACTCTTAAGCTTTTCAGTAATACAGTCATGTTGCTCAACTGTACTCATATTTTCCAATGAATGAAATGAAGTTATAAGTTCATGCATTTGAGTTTACCTTAGTTTTAGGGAATACTTATCCAAGGGGGCCCACTTTGTGAGTATTCCATCTTGTACCTTATTTTAGTTTAGTTGTTATTTTCTGTTCAATAATTAGTTAAGAATCTGACACTGACTGTTCCTACAACCACTAGAATTCCATTCCGTGACTGTTCTTGCAGCCAAAGTAGAACAAAGTAGTTTCTTGTTTGTTCACTTAGATTTTCATTTCTATCATGCATTTCAGTTTTGTCTAGTTATTGGTTGATGTTCAACATTTATTTTATTTCCTTCCAAGCAATTTACTTTCAGTATTGTGTCTTTCTTAGCCGTAGGATGAATGTGGCTACTTTGGATTTCTAGTGCACATATAGTGCTGACCCATTTCAAGTTTACATCCCTGAATTGAAAATTTAAATGAACCTTCATGATGATTGAGATAGCTATTTAGGTTAGATTTCCAATCTTTGAATCACAACTGTAAAGGCTTAGTTGTTACATCATTATAGGAGGCTGACAATACATATATATATATGTACCAATAGTCATGTAACGTTCACCAACCAATGTCTATCCATCTATTAATCGGAGTCCGATCCTCGTGGGTTGTGGTTACTGTTTGAAATTTGCAGAGCACTGAACTGAGCACATAATGGCATGCAAGTGAAGAATAAACTAGAAGTTAGTAGATTGAAAGGCTCTAAACTTGGCAAGTTGTGCGAGGCACTGGGACCATTGAATGCAAGTTGTCTTAAAAAATACATGGGGTGTATATGTATATGTATATACATATACGTATACATATACATATACATATACATTTGTATATACATATACATATACATATACATATACATATACATATACAAATACATATACATATACATATACATATGTATATGCATATGTATATACATATACATATACATATACATATACATATGTATATGCATATGTATATACATATACATATACATATACATATACATATACATATACTATACATTTACTATACATTTACTATACATTTACATATACATATATATATATATATGTATATGTATATACATATATATATATGTATATGTATATACATATACATATATACATATACATATACATATACATATACATATACATATACATATACATATACTATACATTTACATATATATATATATATATATGTATATGTAAATGTATAGTATATGTATATGTATATGTATAGGATGGCTTGAAAAACATGCAGGGTGATGTAGAGTTTAGAGGAAGTGACATGCATTAAACACAACTGAGGAGAAGTATAGGAAGGGGCGGCGAGTGAGAAATATGACGCAGTGGAGTGTTAGGGTGGCAGAGTGAGAGAAGTAGATGTAACAAGGTAGTCCACTTCAAACATTATGCCAGGCAGGAACTAGCAGTCGAGGTGCCTATGTATTGGTCACATGGTCTTTTGGGGGATTTTTAAAATGCGTGGAAAAATTTCGTCGTCCCATATGGAAAATTAAATAAAAAAATGAGAAACTGTCAATGAAGAAGCATACATTGCAAATCAAAACAATCACACATTACAAATTACATACAACAACATTGCAATATGATCATAATACATTGAAAATAAAAACAATAACGATGCATCTATACTTATTGTAATTTTAAAACTATTAATGAAGAAGCATACATTGCAAATTACATACAACACGCATTGGAATTTGATTAGATTATATTGCAAACCAAAACAATAATGTTGCATTTGTACTTATCATAAAGTTAAAATTATCCACAATTTCGGTGCATTTGTAAATATCAAAACTTGTCAACTATTTGAAACTTGAATTTCATGTGAAAACAAAAAAAAGGTTGCATCTAGCTGTTGTTGTAGGGAAATGGATGTTGGCTGCTTGGGGTGCCACTCGCCATGTTCTCGTCCCCTTCCAGTCGATGAGGAGTGTTCCATACATGAGTGGGACTTGGAGTGGAAAATTAAGTGCAAGTGACATGTGTTGGGGGTGGTGGTGAACACATATGTACATCCCAAGTGCCAGTATGATATGGATATTGAGTGCCCCTAAAGTTAGATTGGAAGAGGCTTGAATAATTAATTATTGTGGAGAACTGAGGGATATGTATGTTGAAAATATCATGAAACACTCCATTACTTTGAGACAACGAATTAGAAGGGTTCCTTAACTGCCTCTCTTTGTAAAGCCCTTTGTGCCTCCTCAATCTCTCTTTCCTTTCGGTCCCATTCCTTGCAAAGCCTCTTTTTATCCTTTTTCACATCTTTGTACTTTTTCTGTTGTAATCCGTGCTACTCTTTTTCTTTTCACATTATCTCCTTCTCAATTCTGGCATTCTCCTTCAACTCCACTACCACAATTTTTGCTTCCCTTTTCTCCTCATTTTGTTGTCTCTTTCTTTCTTTTAGCTCCTCCACCTCTTTCTTCCTTTTCTCTTAATCCATTAACAACCTCATGTAGTCATCTATTGCTAATAGTTGATACTGTCTGGTCATTCGAATTACACCAACTTTGGATTTCTTTTGACAGACAATGTGCATAGGCAACTTGAGGAAATTGCTGATGTGAAAAACTATTTGTGTTTGTTTTGTCTCATCCAAATATGTGGCAATGACCTCCTCCACTTCTTGTGAGCCATCTGCTACATCTTCATTGCCTCGTAAATCTGAATTGCAAGAAGGAGCATAATAATGCACACCTTGAGAAGCGTCAATTGCAGGTGCTGGTGATGGGAAAGTATATGTATCCTACTATTGTGGAACTTCCAAATTAATGTCCAAGTTCATTTCTCCCTCAACCAACCAGGACGGTTGGTTACGTTTTGATGGAAGATCTAAAATTTTGCTGAATTGATCAATGAGGCTGTCCACCATGGGAGGGGTGTGTTCATCAGCCACCACTTGGGCAACTGATTCAGTAGGAAAACTATGAGGTGAGTGTTGTGTGTTTCTGTTGTAATTTATAAATGTCCATCTAGAAGAGTGGACTGCAATACTACCACATCATCACTTGATAGGCCAAGTCTTGAAAGGCTAAGAATGTTTTCAATTGCGTTAGCATCCTCGCTGACCACAAATGTCTCATTAGGACGCATGTCATTCATAAGTGCTTTAGGATTCAATGACCATATCTAATCCTTTTAAACCCAACTTTGATGTTGTCAACTGTCAAAGCTCTTTTCATTGCTTTGCTACCTAATATTGCAAGTTCTCTCCTCCTCACTTCAATGTTTGGAAACCTTGACAAAAGATCTGCACGTACTAATTTGAAGTAAGCTTTAAAAGGTGAAAACACATGCACATCCAACAATTATAGTTTATGTGAGGTGTGTGATTGCAATGTTAACAAATCTACACTAATTTCTCTTGCTTCTTGGATGGTTTCAAGTGCTACATGGCTTCCATGGCCATAAAAAATTAGCAATAGCAAGACCTTGTTGCTGTGTGAGACACCACCTAGAGCTTAGGTTTTGAAGTGGATCAACCAATCTATGAAAAAGTCTTTGGTCATCCATGCATTGGATTAAGATTCCATGCATGCACCTGGTTCATAGTCTATGTTGTAATTATCTATATTCGCACTCCCCTTGAAAAAATAGAATCCTGGAATGCTCTTCCCAACAACATTGACATAACATAGAATGGTTATGCATTCACGAATCCTTGGGATAATGTAAGAGACATTCCTGCTACCTTTTCTTGCGAGAACCTTCATGGACCCATTTTTTCCTACTTGGATGCTAGTTTCATCACAATTCCATATGTGATCAGGACCATATGGCATGGATCTGTATGCTGCAGACAATGTCTTGTAGAATGCAACTACAACATCAACTCTAAGATTGAATGCCCTATATTTTTCTAGTCCTTTAGTAGTTCGTAAAGCAAGTTCAGGATGTCTGTGCTTGAAGCCTGTCCACCAGGACTTCCCTAGGAACCCATTGGTGAAAGGGTTTGGCTTCTCCTGACATATTTGGGCAACCTCAGACTTAAGATTGACTATCTCAAGACCATGCACAATATTAACCATTTGCTTGCACCATTCCATAATAAGATGTTTTTTCTCTTCATTGAGGATTGTTGGCAGACCTTTCTTGGAAGTTTTTATTAGACCCCCTAGCCTTTTGGATAGTGTGGATGTTGGGATTGGCCACTTTTTGGAAGCCCCCTTATCGACATGTCATTCTCTTCAACGTCATCGAGTGCCCTTCTCATGTAATCCAAAGACCAAAGCTTATGTATTTGTTTTACCTTCTATGGTATTTGAAGTGTAGTAACCCCAATCTGTGGTATTTGAGGAGTAGAAACCTCCTCTACTTGTGTAACAAGATATAGTTTAGGGGGGAATCTAGCCCCTTGTTTGTCAGAGAGAAACCTTGTCGTGGTTCTTTTCTTTTTTTTATTCCCAGTACGGGTCACCACTGCATTACCCTTAGCCATATGCACATAATAAGTACAATCAAAACAATGATTCTTTAACAATTATCTTTATATGTATGAAGATAGTGATGCTTGAATGAAAGAATAATTAGTTTGTAATGCAAAACATATGAGAATAAGTAACCAGATTCAATGATAATGCATAAGCTATGAAAAATAAATGCTAAACTATGAAACACAAATGCTTGAACAATTATTTTTATATGTATGAAGAGAGTGATGCTTGAAAAAAAGATTATTTAGTTTTTGTATGTGTCATATTTTTAGATTGTTGCATTTAAATTTAGAAACACTGTTAAAAACTTAGAGAGTTATATTTATTCTGGAGTGAGTGACATAAGGAAATAAAGGAGTGAGAAGCACATAACTACAAACTGTGAAAGGGAGTTAGAGTTTAAGAACATCTCATATCTCTTAAGCGTGTACAACATAAACATTCTAATGCATAGAAAAGTGAAAACCATGCTCACATTTTAACTATGACACAATAGAAAGCTTACGAATGAAAAAAAGGTTCAAGTATCCATTGTCATGCATTGATGACCTTTTTTATCAAATGAGGGGAGCCACCATATTCTCTAAAATAGATCTAAGATTTGTATATCACCAATTGAGGATTAAGGATGAAGATAATTTTAAAACTACATTCAGAACTAGATATGGACACTATGAGTTCACCATTTTACCTTTTGGTTTAACAAATGCGCCTGTAGCATTTATGAACTTGATGAATAGTGTATTTAGGGATTACCTTGACAAATTTGTATTAGTTTTTCTAGATGATATTTTGATTTATTTTAGAAATGAGGAAGAACATTTCAAGCATTTAGAAATGGTCCTACAACATCTAAAAGAACATAGGTTGTATGGTAAATTTCTAAGTGCATATTCTTCCAAAAGAGGGTACATTATTTTGGTCATGTGATCTCGGTAGATGGAATTTCTATAGATCCAACTAAGATCAAGGCGGTACTTGAGTGGCATGTACCTAAGTAAGAAGTTTCATGGGTTTAGCAAGGTATTATAGGAAGTTTGTTGCAAACTTCTTTGAAATTGCTTTTCCGATTACTTCTTTACAAAAGAAAGGAAAGAGATTTGAACGGACTGAGAAGTGTGAAGATGATTTTGACTTACTTAAAGAGAAATTAACCACCACACCAATCTTAAAAGTACTAGATTCTAAAGGTAAATTTATGGTTATCACAGATGCATGCAGAGAAGGGTTAAGAAGTGTATTAATGCATGATGGGCAAGTAATTGCTTATGAATCTAGGAAGCTAAATCCTTATGAAATGAATTATGCATCGCATGATTTATAATTAGCAAATGTGGTTCACGCATTGCAAATGTGGAGGCACTATTTGTTAGGAAAACCATTTGAGATGAAAACTTACCATAATGGACCTTAAAGTACCTTTTCACTCAACCTAATCTGAATGCTAGGCAGAGAAGATGGTTAGATTTAATATCTGACTATGATTTTAATATTCGTTATATTAAAGGTAAATAAAATCAGGTTTCTGACACTTTAAGTTGAAGATGTCACATTTCTTCTATAGTAATAATTCAAACCAATTTTAAGGGGTGAGTACTTCAAAAGTGCAAGGAGGATGAGTATTACTTGCAAGTCAAGCAAGCACTCGCTAATAATCCACAATATTCTAGGTATGAAGGTTTTCATTTTGAACCTAATGAATTACTTAGATATAAGGGTAGAATGCATGTACCTGACGTAAAAGAATTAAAAAATTTGGTATGGAAGGAAATATGTGAAGCACCATACTTTGGACATCCTAGAGTGACGAAAATGATGGCTGATGTAAAACCATAATAGTTCTAGAAGGGAATGAGAGGAGATGCCACTAGTTTTGTGGCTAGGTTTCTTGAGTGTCAAAAAGTAAAAGACGAGCATCATCATCCTGTAGGCTTGTTATACCCACATGATATACTAGAGAGGAAGTGACAATTCATTGTTGGATGTTGTGGTTGTGTTGCTGATATGTGGTTGTCATAAATCTCAACACTATTAGCATTGATGATTCTGAAGGCTGGATATGTTGAGGATATTGAGAAAATTATAATGAATATGTTGCAGGCAGTCTGTGAAGCTGTGAAGATCAGAATGGTGGAAAGTTCTGTAAGTTGATATTCATAAGTCACACATTAAAGGGTTTGTTTTTGAGCCTATCTAGTATGTTGTTCAAAAGTTTTAGAGGTAAGCTTCAAGATTGGAGTGAGTTATGAGTTTCTAAGTTCCTACAGTTATTCTGTTACTGTAGCACGTGTTTCTGGAAGAAGAGAATGAATTTATAGTAAATTGAGTTGTTGCGTATACTCTTGTGAGGTTCAATGATGTTTCTAGATCATGCCCTATCATTGTGGTATGTCCACGTTGATCGGTGTGTTCATGATCAAATATTTTTTCCTTGTGTGTTCGAGTTTCTATGTTCTTGGCCGACATGGTGGTTGTAGCATGCTGCTGATCCTTATGGATTTATTTTTTAATGCTTGGCATGTTTGAGGATGTTTATTTAGGTCTTCATTATGTTGTGACTGACCTAATTTGGTGCGTATTGAGATTTTCTCTTGAATTGGGTCAACAATTTGTAATTTATTTTTGTATTTGTGGCCGACAAGGTCATTGATGTAAATTCATGTAGCGGATATATAAGAGCGATTGTTTCCTCATTTTGGATGAATTATCGGTGAATGAATGCTCGATGAATGCAAAATGTGCGAATAAAGATCAAATCATTCAATTTCAAAGCAGAGTGTAAATAAGATTGAGCAAAGAGTGAAGAAGTATTTTTGTGCTTAACCGAAACTGTCATCAGGATTTTGAAGAAGCTAATTTCTTAGTTCAACCTCATCAGATGGATTTAATCTAATTATTTTTATGTAAGGCTATGAGCCTTCCTCTGAGCAGTGAGCTCTAGGTAGCGTGCCTGAATTCATGTGCATTCTTTATTCATTTTTCATTATACTTCTAACAGGGTATAATCTTGTGGACTAACATCCACCGTGGTTTTTCCCCTAACAGGGTTTCCACGTATAAAATCTTTGTGTTCATGTGTTTATGATGTGTTGTTGATTTATGCTTTCACTATTAATTATCAGCTATGAGATTAAAGGTTGATCAAGGTTAAATAGTTTGAATTATGTAACAATTGATTCACCCCCCCTCTCAGTTGTTTGTCCTTGTTTTGCCGACACTTGGTATCAGAGCTGGTTCCTCTGAAGAAGTTTAGTAGCTTGAGGTGATCCAAGATGACCTCTTACAAGAAGGATTCGATGGTACAAATTTCTTTTCGTGGAAGATCAAAATGGAGTGTCATTTGAAGTGCATTCATGAACCCTTCTGGAAGATTACAAAGAACAAATATAATATTCCTCAGAATGGTCCCTCTACTCCTAATAAGATCAAAGAAGTTGAAACTAATATCAGGGCTATAGAAGCATTGCTGAGTGCTTTGATAGATTTAGAGATGACAAATGCGATAGGTCTAAAGAAAGCACATGAGATCTAGAAGAAGCTGGAGACATTGTATGAAGGAGATGCACAAGTGGAGACTGCTAAGCTAACAATTCTGAAAGGAAAATGGGAGAACTTGAAGATGAGTGAAGATGAAAACATTGCTTCTTTCATGCAGAAGGTAAATGAACTAGTGATGGGTATTAGATGTACCAATGGAGTTATGGAAGAAGATGAGATTGTGGCTAAAGTGCTCAGATCTATGCCTAATTCTTACAAAATGAAAGCACATGCCATTGAAGAGCCCAGGACAGTAACAAATGTGACAAGAGATATGTTGATTGGTAAAATAGTTGCCTTTGAGTTGAGTGAATTTGGTGAGTTTTCTCCTAAAAAAGAACATGCATTTAAAGTTACTGTATCTGGAAAAAGCCAACAGAGATATGATTCGAGATAAATTTCTAGAAAGACATTCAAGTATGAAGATGAGATGAAATAGATTGAAGATTAAGAAAGATAACTAGAAGAGTTGGAAGCATTGATTGTGAGAAGAGAATCTAGAGGACATGGTAAGTATAAAGGAAAGATGCCTATTAAATGTTTCTCTTGTAGTAAGATAGGTCATTTTGAAATGTTAAAGCTACTAGAAGAATCATTATGTTCTCTTCCTTTTAGATCTCATACCATAGAATACACAAATGCATAAACTAGTTCAGAATATATGTTTCCACATTGTTGTAGCAGTAGATCGATGTCTTCAATGAAGGAAAGATGTGAAACAATAAACATTTGGAAAAGACCCCTACAAAATTAAAGACCGCTACAAAACACACTATGCCATGCTTCTAAATAAATGGGGCCTAAACATGACACATTTATCTGATATATATACACACACATATACATACATACATATATATGTACATACTTGCATATATATAAACACATACATATATATACATACATACTTATATAAATCTACACGTACACATAGATATATACATACACGTATATATATGCATACATATATATACACATATATTTATATATTCCTATATATTCCTATATATACATATGTATGTATACATACATATATGTGCATGTATACATGTAGATATATACATATATGTCTCTCTCTATATATGTATATATACATATATAGATACATATATACATAGCATATTAGCCAATGTAGACATGGACTTGTGATTTTGTTTCAATAGATTGAAGTAGACTTAGCATCTATGCATGGCAGAGGAAGCATTAATTCCATTATTGATGGTGGCTAACACAAAAGTCAACATTAATGAATTATGATGCTAATTCTTTGATTGAACAAAAACAATTAACCCATAAAAGCACTTAATGATCTTTTGTTTGACAAGCTCAAAACTGAACACCATAATCCATTAATGGCATTTGCACTTGAATCTACTCACAAGAAATGAAAATGAGATCTAAATAAATGCAAACTACAATCGCAGACACAAGAACCTTTTGCTTGGTAGCCACAAAACTTAACACCATAATCCATTAACAACAATTGCACTTGAATCTCTCTCTCTCTCTCTCTCTCTCTCTCTCTCTTTATATATACATACATATATATACACAATATACATACATATACATATACATATACATATACATATACATATACATTTACATATACATATATACAAACATACATATTTATATATATACACAGATATATATAGACTCAAAACTCAACACCTTAATCCATTAATGAAAACTACACTTGAATCTATTCACAATAAATGAGAATCAGATCTAAATAAATATAAAATGTGGACATACACACAAGATCCTTTTGCTTGACATCACTGAAACTTAACACCATAATCCATTAATGATAGTTGCACTTGACTCTATTTACAATAAGTGAAAACTAAATCCACACAAAAGGAAAATGTGGTCATACACACAAGCCACATGAACTCAAATCAGTATAAGTCAATAATTATTTTTCCCTTGTTCCTCCCAACAATAAATTGCAATTGGGAAAATACAAAACTAAGCACAAAATATCAACTGCCAATGAAAAATTGCAAAAAATTAGCACAATATTCATTTTAACAGTTCCAAACACACATCTTCAACAAAAGTATTATCTCTCCAACATATCCATGATGCACATGCATCAAAATATCCACAATACATCATAAATATCTTGAACAGATAGACATCTTTCAATGTCTATTACTGTTTCATGAGCACACAATTAATTTGGATTCAAAAAATAGAAAACCATGACCAAAATATCAAAAGCCAATCAATAAATTGTAAGAATATAGCTCAAATTCCATATCAATAACAAAGATACTACAACAACATATGATTTTTACTTGGGAAAATTCAAAACCAGGAACAAAATATCAATTGTGGATGAGAATTGCAAAAAAATAGCACAAACTTCATTTCAACAATTCCAAAAACACGTCTTCAACAAAAGTCTTATCTATTTAAGATATGCAAGATGCACATGCATCAAAAAATCCAAACTACACCATACATGTCCTGAATAAATAGACATATTTCAATATCTATCATTGTTTCATGAACACATAATTAATTTGGATTGAAAAAATACAAAACCACAACCGAAATATCAAAAGATGATGAAATTATAAAAAACAGAGATTAACCCATAAAAAAAATCATCAATAAGGAACAATAGATATTAAACCATTGCAAAAATGTAAAAAACTGTGAAATCATAGTGTAAAAGATATAGGAACTTACAAATGCCTACTTTTTCGTTTACAATACCATAGATATAAAACCTCTCAAAACACAGATTTCACCCTCATCAAACAATATGAGCAAATGAAGAAAATAATCAACAGACTTAAAACTTGACATCATAAGCCATTAATGATTCATACACTTCAGTCTATTCACAATAAATGAAAATGTGCTAATAGTAAATACACAATGTCCTCGCTCAAATGCCATGCGTCAACAAAGACACTGGGCCTGAAGACATGACTATATCAAAGAACATTACAAAGTTATGAAATATTTTAGATAGCAATAAAAAATTAGGAATTTGTTAAACCAATTTGAAAAATTAAATTGATTAAAAAAACACAAAACCACGAGGAAAATCGTGATAGCCAATAGCAAAACTGTAAAGAAAAGCCGAAAATTGCCTTTTAATAAATAATCCCAAAAACATTAGCAGACACAAAATAAAACATTGTCTGCACAACTCCCGAACAAGCAACTAATAGGCATGAGCACAACACATATATAAGTATATATAAATACATATATATATGTATGTATACATACATACATGTAGATATATATCTATATATCTATATACATATATACATATCATATTACCCAATGTAGACATGGACCTCTAATTTTGTTTCAATAGACTAAAGTGCACTTGGAATCCATGCACGACAGAGGAAACATTAATTGAACAACAAAAATTAACCCATAAAAACACTCTACAATAGGGAACAACATATACAAAAGCTTAAATATGAGCAAATGAATAAATACATAGACAAAAGATTGGTTGAATTTTTAATGATGGTCAACAAAGAACCCGTCATTTATGAATTATGGTGTTAAGTATTTAACTGAACAAAATACAAAATGATAGTGTAAAAAATATACGAACTTTCAAACACATCCTTTTTTGACACATTGTTTGATGAGGTTCAAATCTACGTCTCTCAATAGCCTTAAAACTTGACACCACAATCCATTAATCAATGGAAATTAGGAAGTAACAAATGCTAAATGTGCTTGCTAAAATGGAACGCATCGACAAAAACACTCGATGCAAAGACAAGACTATATCATAGAACATTAGAAAGCCATGAAATATTTTTAATACGAACAAAACATTTCCAATTGATGAAATGATTTTATACCAATATTTTTTGCACCTATTTAAATCTAATTTTCATTTGCATTTAATAGATTGAAGTGTAGTTGCCATGCATGCGTGCATACAAAAAATTAGTTCCATTCTTAATCTTGGTCAACAGAGAACTTGACGTTAATGAATTATGGTGTTAAGTCTTTAACTCCACAACAAAGACTAACCCCTAAAAGTAGTCAAAGATAGCCAACACTAGACATCAATCCATAAAATGTAGATAACAATAAACAATAGACATTAACCCATAAAATGCACAGATGTAAAAAAACTATAAAACTAAACTGTAAAAGATACGATTTTCACTTATTTAGACCTAATTTTTATTTCCATTTAATACATTGTAATGCGGGTGGCATGCATGCATGCAAATAAAATATTAGTTCCATTCTTAATCATGGCCACCAAAGTAGTCGACATTAATGAATTATGGTGTTAAGCTTTTAACTCGACAAGAGAGACTAACCCATAAAAAGAATTGAAAGATAGGCAGGAATAGACACCAACCCATAATATGCAAATAGGAACAAACACTAGTCATTAATGCATAAAATGCAAAGATGTAAAAAACTATAAAACGACACTGTAAAAGATATAGAAAGTTACAAACGCCTCATTTTTCGCCTCCAATACAATAGACATAAACCCTCTCACTAGACACAAATTTTGTTGGCAACACAAGGGAAAACAACTGAGAGGGGGGGGCGTGAATCAGTTGTCCCAAAATTTCAAACTTATTAATCTTATTAACCTTAATTCTTAGATCTGATTATTAATAGTGAAAGCATGAATCAACAACATATCAGAAACACACATAACACCAAGATTTGTTGCGTGGAAACCTTGTTAGGGGAAAAACCATGGTGGAGGTTAATCCACAGGTTATACCCTGTTAAAAGTATAAGAAGAATATAAGAGGAATGCACATGCATTCAAGCGCACTGCCTAGAGCTCACTGCTCAAAGGAAGACTCACTGTCTTACAAAAAATATTTAGATTAAAACCATCTGAAGAAATTGAACTAAGAGAGTAGCATCTGCAAATGCCTAAGTACAGTTCCGATTAAGCACATGAACACTTCTTCACTATCTTTCAATCTTCTTCACACTTTGCTCTGCCTTCGAAATGATCTGAACCTTATTCACACATACCACTAGCATGCTTCACATTACACATACATCAAATGAGATAAACAATCGCTTATATATATCCGCAACAAGAAATTACATTGCTTTATGTTGGCTTCAACAAAATAATAGAATGAATGCAAACTGTCGGCCCAAAACAATAAATATTATCAATGCGCATCAACCAAAGTCAGCCACAACACAATAGGGACCTAAAATAATATCCTCGAACACAAAACACCCTCAAAGATTCTTCCTCGAAGATCCACAACACGCTTCAAACACCTTGTCGACCATGAACATGGAAAACATGAACACACAAGAGAAAATATTGGATCGCGAACACAATGATCAATGTGGATATGCATCACAAATAGAAAATGATCTAGAAACATCCACGAGCATCATAGGAACATACTCAAAAACTTAGATTACCATAATCACATTGTCTTCTTCCATGAACACCATTTTTAGTAACATAATAGCTGTCAGAACACAAAAACTTATAACTTCCTTAGATCTTCATGTGTACCTCTGAAACTTACGGAGTAGAAACTAGATAGGCTTGAAAAAAAACCCTTTAATCCACAACATCTAGTTTACAACATACTGAATTTTCTTCCATACTGATCTTCACTATTTCATAGACAACATGTAACATATTTATTTCAATTTTCTCAATATCCTCGACATATACATCCTTAAAGACATTTATGCTAATAGTGTTGACATCAATGAAAACCACATATTAACAATACAACCACAACATCCAACAATCTCCCCCTTTGGCATTGATGGCAACACATGATGTTAAAAATACACCATCAACACAACTAACTCTTCTTCCAACAATCTCCCCTTTACACATTGCTCTTCTCATACTATTCTTCTCCCCCTTACTTTTATCTCTTCCATAGTTTTTTACATTACTCTCCCCCCCCTTTGAAATCAATGGCAAAGGTACACAAGCTTTGAACCACATATCTAAATCATCTGACTACTCTCCCTGAGTAGTAGCCACCACAACATCAATCTGGATCAAGATATGACTATGAATGCACAAACTGATGCAAAGACTATGAATATTAGTTCTGATTAGGAGGGGTAATCATCCCTAACTTCTATCTGAGATAATCAAATGTATCTTTAGGCAAAGGCTTAGTAAAGATGTTTGTAATCTATTCCTTAGTAGGCACATACTCTAGTCTGACTTCCTTATCATTCACTTTATCTCTCAAAAGGCGGCACTTGATAGATATATGCTTTGTCTTTGAATGCAACACCAAATTCTTAGAAATGTTTATAGCACTTGAGTTATCACAAAATATGGCAGTAGGTTCATCATACACAACTTTGATATCTTTCAGCATCTTCTTCATCCACAATACTTGAGTACAATTGTTAGCAGGAACAATATATTCTGCCTTTGCAATAGACAAGGAAACAACATTTTGCTTTTTTCTTAACCATGAAATCAATTTCTTTCCCAAGAAAAATGTGCCACCACTAGTACTTTTCTTGTTATTCACATATCTTGCCCAATCAACATCATTAAAGGGACTTAAAGTAAGATCATCATCTTTAGGATACCATAGGACAAAATTAGTTGTTCCCTTCTAGAATCTTAAAATTCTCTTCACAAAAATCACATGAGATTCCTTAGGATTGGCTTGAAATCTAGCAACAATGCACACAAAATTCATGATGTCAGGTCTAGTTTGAGTCAAATACAACAATCCACCAATCATTGATCTGTATCTAGTCTGATTTTATTTCAGAGAATCATCATCTTGTGTCAACTTGCATCCGGTCACCATGGGTGTACTGTCTGGTTTTGAATCTTCCATACCAAACTTCTTTAGCAGTTCTCTCACATACTTGGACTAAGATATAAAGATCCCTTTATCTACCTGAGTAATTTTTAATCCCAAAAATAATTTCAACTCTCCAATCTTTGACATCTCAAACTCATTCTACATCTCATTAGCAAACTTCATGCACAAACCATCATCTCCTCCAAAAATGATATCATCAACAAAGACTTCCACAAAAAAATATTTATCATCATCAATCTTGAAATAAAGATTACTATCAATAATACCTTTGCTAAATCCAAGCTTCATCAAGTAATTATCTAATCTGACATACCAAGCTCTAGGGGCTTGTTTGAGTCCATACAATGCTTTGTTCAACCAAAAAACCATATCTCCCTGATCAGTCAATTGAAATCCATCAGGTTGCTCAATATACACCTCTTCCTCTAATTCACCATTTAGAAATGATGACTTGACATCTATCTGATAAACTTTGTAGTTTTTATAAGTAGCATAAGCAAGAAACAATCTCACAACTTCAATTCTAGCAACATGAGCAAATGTTTCTTCAAAATCAATACCTTCCATCTAAGAGTATCCTTTACATACTAGTCTTGCTTTATTTCTGATAGCTTTACCTTCATTTATTTTGTTTCTAAAGACCCATTTAGTTCCAGTTACATTCTTGTCTTTAGGTCTAGGAACAAGAATCCATGTATTATTCTTCTCAATTTGTTGTAGTTCTTATTTCATAGCTTCAATCCCATGTTCATCTTTGCATGCTTCATTGACATTACTTGGCTCAACTTTTGAAATTAAATAGTATTCTTCTACAATTCTTCTCCTAGTTTGAACACCTTTGTTCTTATCTCCTATAATCTATTTTTCTGAATGATTCAATCTCACATACCTTGGAGTCTTAGAGCATTCTTGAATTTTAGGCTCTTGAGGTCTCTCTTCTGTATTTTCACCAGTCTTTACTTCTTTTTGTTCTTCTTGATTCACTAGAATGACCAGAACTTGATTTGAAGTCTGAATCTTGTTTGTACTGTCATTCTGATCATCAGAATCATATCCACAGGTTTTGGAGGGTCTGGCAATGTCTTCATCAACCTTAACATTTGCACTTTCAACCATTTTCTTCAATCTCTTGTTGTAGCATTGGTAGGCCTTGCTCGTAGTGGAATAACCAAGAAAGATTCCTTCATCACTTCTAGCATCAAACTTTCCTAGTAGGCTTCACCAACTAAGAAAGATCTCTTACTACCTGTGATGAACCTATCTTGATAATACTGTCAAATTTTACATGACACATTCTTCTATGCTATAACCAAATTTCATCAACTTGAGCAATCAAACAAGTTTTACTACCAACATTCAGATGAAATATTTTACCTTTTTATTTTGTACCTGAAGCAATCACATTTCTAAAAATTTCCAGTATGATACACCATTAGTATTATGCTTACCATCAAAATAAATACATCCTCTACCATGGATCATACCACCATTGTTGTCACCAAATCTTACAACACCACCATCATATTTCTCTAGGCTTACAAATTTATTCTTATCACCTGTCACATGATGTGAACATCCACTGTCAATTACCCATTCATCTTTTTTCTTCAACTTGGGCAGCTAGGGATTTCTCCACATTTGTACAACTAACAGATTCAATAGACACATAATTATTTTCTTTGATAGCAATAAAAAAAATCATCTTACTTGCATTCCCTTTGTTAGATTCATCATCTATCACACCTTCATCAGCAGCATAGTAACACTTCTTTTGAAATTTAGGCTTGTAAGGTCTTGGCTTAGGAACTCTTTTTGGACACCTTGATGCAAAATGACCTATCTTGTTGCAAGAAAAAAATTTAATAGGAAACTTTCCTTTATACTTACCTTCTCCTCTGGCTTCCCTTTTACAATAAGTGCTTTAAGCTCATTCAGTTCTCTTTCTTCTTCAATCTATCTCATTTCTTCCTCATATCTGAATATATTTCTAGAAGAACTTTCACTCGGATCATATCTCTGTTTGTCTCTCCCAGAAATAGTAGCTTTAAATGCAGATTCTGTCTTAGGAAGGGCATCACTGAATTCACTCAACTCGAAAGAAGTAAGTTTACCAACCAACATATCTAGATAGTTATATTTTTCACAGTTCAGAGCTCATCAATGGCTGCAACATTATATTTGTATGCATCAGGAAAATTTCTAAGCACTTTAGCAACAATCTCTTGTTCATCCACCTGCCCACCAACACATCTGAGACCACACACAAGTTCATTCACTCTTTGCATGTAAGTAACAATATTCTCATCGTTTCCCATCTTCTACAGTTCATATTTTCCTTTCAGACACTTTATCTTATCCATCTTCACATTAGCATCACCTTCATATAAAGTTTCCAAATTATTCCAAATCTCATAAGCAGTTTTTAGGTCCATAACATTTGTCATCTTAGTGTCAGTCAAAGCACTCAACGATGCTTCCTTAGCCCTGTTGTTATATTCAACATCCCTAATCTCAGTAGTAGTAGTAGGACCATTTGGAGGGATTACATACCTATTGCATGTAATGTGCCAGTAGGATTCACCAAAGCATCTCAGATGACATTCCATTCGAGTCTTCCACAGAGAATAATTTTTTCCATCAAATCTCAGACTATCCTTCTTGTATGTCACCATGTCGGATCATCTCAAGTTAAACTTCTTCCAAGGAACCTGCTCTGATACCAACTGTTGGCAACACAAGGGAAGATGATTAAGAGGGGATGGGTGAATCAGTTGTCCAAAAATTTCAAAATTATTAATCTTATTAACCTTAATTCTTAGATCTGGTTATTAACAATGAAAGCATGAATCAACAACACATCAGAAACACACATAACACCAAGATTTTTTGCATGGAAACCTTTTAGGTGAAAAACCAGTGGAGGTTAATCCACAAGTTATACCCTGTTAAAAGTATAAGAAGAATATAAGAGGAATGCACATGCATTCAGGTGCATTTCCTAGAGCTCACTACTGAAAGGAAGACTCACCGTCTTACAAAAAATATTTAGATTAAAACCATCTGAAGAAATTGAATTGAGAGAGTAGCATTTGCAAATGCCTGAGTACAGTTCTAATTAAGCACATGAACACTTTTTCACTATCTTTCACTCTTCTTCACACTTTTTTATGCCTTCAAATGATATGAACCTTATTCACACATAGCACTCACATAATTCATATTACACATACATCAAATGAGATAAACAATCACTTATATATATCCGCAACAAGAAATTACATTGCTTTATGTCGGCTTCAACAAAAAAATAGAATGAATGCAAACTGTCGGCCCAAAAAAATAAATATTATCAATGCGCATCAACCAAAGTTGGCCACAACATAGTAGGGACCTAAAAAAATATCCTCGAACACAGAACACCTTCAAAGATTCTTCCTCGAAGATCCACAACACTCTTCAAACACCTTTTCGTCCATGAACATGAAAAACATGAACACACAAGAGAAAATATCGGATCGCGAGCACAATGATCAATGTGGACATGCAACACAGATATAACATGATCTAGAAACATCCACGAATGTCATAGGAACATAGAAAAAAACTCAGATTACCAGAATCACATTGTCTTCTTCCATGAACACCATTTGCAGTAACAAAATAGCTGTCAGAACACAAAAACTTATAACTTCCTCAAATCTTCATGGCACCTCTGAAACTTACGGAGTAGATACTAGATAGGCTTGAAAATAAAACCTTTAATCCGCAACATCTAGTTTATAAAATACTAAATTTTCCTCCATATTGATTTTCATTGCTTCAAAGACAACCTGTAACATATTTATTTCAATTTTCTCAATATCCTCGACATATACAGCCTTAAAGACATTTATGCTAATAGTGTTAACATCAATGATAACCAAATATCAGCAACACAACCACAACATCCAACAGATTTCACCCTCATCAAACAATCATAACAAATGAATAAACAACACAAATAATCCTCAGTGGACATTGTGTTCAACTACAAAACTGGTTCAAAGATGAGGTTATAAACATATGCTCTAATGCATTAAATAGAAGTCTCAACCCTAGAAAATAAAATGACATTGCAATTTACGAAGGACAATGTACCAACATACTCAATCATACAAATAATATAGAAGCTTACGTTTTTTATCAATATATTTAACTCTCAATATTTATTTTTTATCCTAAAATTAAAAAATTCTAAAGGTTTTCCATACTAAGTTGTAATTTATTATTGAACAAAAGTGAAAATCAATGCCACCATTGCATTTATTTCTACCCATGATAGTTATTAATTGTTTAGATGTATCCATATACATCCACTGCCATTTGAACAAAGAAAATTGACATATGCTTACTTGTATACATACTTTTGAATTAGTCTACACTAATCTTTATTGTATTTTGAATTAGTTATGTTGTGTACATGTATGTACATGCTTTTCAATATGATTTTGAAATGTTAAAGCTACTAGAAGAATAATTATGTTCTCTTCCTTTGAGATCTCGTACCATAGAATCCACAAATGCATAAACTGGTTCAAAATTTACCTTTCCACATTGTTGTAGCAGTAGATCCATGTCTTCAATGAAGGAAAGATGTGAAACAATAAACATTTGGCAAAGACCCTTGCAAAATCAAAGACCGCTGTAAAACACACTATGCCATGCTTCTAAATAAATGGGGCCTAAACATGACACATGTATCTGACATATATACACACACATATATATTCATACATACACACATATATATATATATATATATAAACACATACATATATACATACATACATATATATATGTACACTTACACACATATATATGCATACACATATATATACATATATTTATATATTCCTATATATGTATATATACACATATGTACGTATACATACATATATGTGCATGTATACATGTAGATATATATATATATATATATATATATATATATATATATATATATATATATATCTCTAGATATATATGTATATACATACATATATAGATACATATATATACATAACATATTAGCCAATGTAGACATGGACCTGTGATTTTGTTTCAATAGATTGACTTGTGCACTTAGCATCTATGCATGGCAAAGGATGTATTAATTGCATTATTGATGGTGGCTAACACAAAAGTCAACATTAATGAATTATGATGCTAAGTCTTTGATTGAACAACAAAAATTAACCCAAAAAAGCACTAAATGATCCTTTGTTTGACAGGCTCAAAACTGAATGTACCATAATCCATTAATGACGATTGCACTTGAATCTACTCACAAAAAATGAAAATAAGATCTAAATAAATGCAAACTACAATCGCAGACACAAAAACCTTTTCCTTGGTAGCCATTAAACTTAACACCATAATCCATTAACAACAACTGCACTTTAATCTCTCTCTCTCTCTCTTTATATATACATACATATATATACACATACATATATATATACACAATATACATATGTATACATACATACATACACATATACATATACATATACATATACATATACATATACATATACATACATATACATATACATATATATATATATGTACACATAGATATATATAAACATACATATACATATACACACACATATATATAGACTCAAAAATCAACACCATAATCCATTAATGGCAACTGCACTTGAATCTATTCACAATAAATGAAAATAAGATCTAAATAAATGCAAAATGTGGATGTACACACAAGATCCTTTTGCTTGACAACCCTGAAACTTAACACCATAATCCATTAATGACAGTTGCACTTAACTCTATTTATAATAAGTGAAAACTAAATCCACACAAAAGAAAATGTGGTCATACGCACAAGCCACATGAACTCAAATCAGTATAAATCAATAATTATTTTTCCCTCATTCCTCCCAACAATAAATTGGAATTGGGAAAATACAAAACTAAGCACAAAATATCAACTGCCAATGAAAAAATTGCAAAAAACTAGCACAATATTCTTTTTATCAGTTCTAAACACACATCTTCAATAGAAGTATTATCTCTCCAATATATCTATGATGCACATGCATCAAAACATCCACAATACATCATAAATATCTTGAACAAATAGACATCTTTCAATGTCTATTACTGTTTCATGAACACACAATTCATTTGGATTCAAAAAATAGAAAACCACGACCAAAATATCAAAATCCAATCAAGAAAATGTAAGAATATAGCTCAAACTCCATATCAATAACAAAGATACTACAACAAAATGTGATTTGAAATTGGGAAAATCCAAAACCAGGAACAAAATATCAATTGCGAATGAGAAAATTGCAAAAAATAGCACAAAATTCATTTCAACAGTTCCAAATACACGTCTTCAACAAAAGTCTTATCTATTTAAGATATGCATGATGCACATGCATAAAAACATCCAGAGTACACCAGACATGTGCCTTGAATAGATAAACATCTTTCAATATCTATCACTGTTTTATGAACACATAATTAATTTGGATTGAAAAAATACAAAACCACAATTGAAATATCAAAAGATGATGATGAAATTGCCAAAAACAGAGATTAACCCATAAAAACACTCATCAATAAGGAACAATAGATATTAAACCATTGGAAAAATGTAAAAAACTGTGAAATCACAGTGTAAAAGATATAGGAACTTACAAATGCCTACTTTTCTTCTTACAATACCATAGACATAAAACCTCTCAACACACACAGATTTCACCCTCATCAAACAATCTAAGAAAATGAAGAAAATACTCAACAAACTTAAAACTTGACACCATAAGCCATTAATGATGCTTGCACTTCAGTCTATTCATAATAAATGTAAATGTGCTAATAGTAAATACACAATGTCCTCGCTTAAACACCACACATCAATAGAAACACTGGGCCCGAAGACACAACCATATCAAAGAACATTACAAAGTCATGAAATATTTAAAATAGAAACAAAACATTAAGAATTTGTTAAACCAATTTAAAAAATTCAATTGATTAAAAAAATAGAAAACCACGAGGAAAATCGTGACAACCAATGGCAAAATTGCAAAGAAAAGCCAAAAATTGCCTTTTAATAGAATAATCCCAAAAACATTAGCAGACACGAAATAAAACATTGTCTATACGACTCCCAAACAAGAAAATAATAGGCATGAGCGCAATACATATATAAGTATATATAGATACATATATGTATGTATACATACATACATGTAGATATATATCTATCTATGTATATATATACATGTATATATATACATATATATACACATATGCATACATATATACATAGCATATTACCTAATGTAGACATGGACCTCTGATTTTGTTTCAATAGACTAAAGTGCACTTGGCATCCATACACGATAGATGAAACATTAACAACATTGTTAATGGTGGCTAACACAAAAGTCGACATTACTGAATTATGATGTTAAGTCTTTAATTGAACAACAAAAATTAACCCATAAAAACACTCTACAATAGGGAACAACAAATACAAAAGCTTAAATATGAGCAAATGAATAAACACACAAACAAAAGATTGGTTGAATTGTTAATCATGGTGAACAAAGAACCTGTCATTTATGAATTATGGTGTTAAGTATTTAATTGAACAAAATACAAAATGACAGTGTAAAACATATACGGACTTTCAAACACGTCCTTTTTTGACACATTCTTTGATGAGGGTCAAATCTGCGTCTCTTGATAGCCTTAAAACTTGACACCACAATCCATTAATCAATGAAAATTGGGAAGTAACAAATGCTAAATCTCCTTGCTAAAATGGAACACATCGACATAAACACTCGGTGCAAAGACAAAACTATATCAAAGAACATTACAAAGCCATGAATTTTTTTCAATACAAACAAAACATTGCCAATTGATGAAATGATTTTATACCAAGACATTTTGCACCTATTTAAACCTAATTTTCATTTGCATTTAATAGATTGAAGTGCAACTGCCATGCATGTGTGCAAACAAAACAGTTGTTCCATTCTTAATCATGGTCAACAAAGAACTCAACACTAATGAATTATGGTGTTAAGTCTTTAACTCCACAACAGAGACTAACCCCTAAAAGCAGTCAAAGATAGCCAACACTAGACATCAACCCATAAAATGTAGATAACAACAAACAATATACATTAACCCATAAAATGCACAGATGTAAAAAACTATAAAATGAAACTGTAAAATATATGATTTGCACTTATTTAGACCTAAATTTTATTTCCATTTAATACATTGTAATGCAGGCAGCATGCATGCATGCACATAAAATATTAGTTCTATTATGAATCATGGCCACCAAAGAAGTCGATATTAATGAATTATGGTGTTAAGTTTTTAACTCGACAAGAGAGACCAACACATAAAAAGAACTGAAAGATAGGCAGGAATAGACACTAACCCATACAATGCAGACAAGAACAAACACTAGTCATTAATGCATAAAATGCAAAGATGTAAAAAACTACAAAACGACACTATAAAAGATATAGAAACTTACAAACGCTTCATTTTCCACTTCCAATACAATAAACATAAACCCTCTCACTAGACATAGATTTCACCCTCATCAAACAATCACAACAAATGAATAAACAACACAAACAATCTTTTGCTTGATAGGCTTAAAACTTCATTTCCACTTATTTAGACTTAATTTTTATTTTCATTTAATAGATTGAAGTGCAGCTCGCATGCATGTGTCCAACACCAAAATTAGTTCCATTCTTTACCGTTGCCAACAAAGAAGTTGACATTAATGAATTGTGGTGTTAAGTCTTTAACTCAACAACAAAGACTAACCCATAAAAACACTCAAACATACAGAAGGCCACACATTAACCCATAAAACATAAAGAACAACAAACAATAGACATTAACCGAAAAAAATATATAATGTAAAAAAGTATAAAATGACACTGTAAAAGAAACGTGTGGCTTTTCGCTTTCAATACCATAGACATAAACCTTCTCGAAAGACACTGATTTCACCCTCATCAAACAATCTAAGCAAATGAATAAACAAAGCTAAAATGACAGTGTAAAAGATATACAAACTTATAGATGTCTCCTTTGTCGCTTTCAACATGATAGATGTAAACCCTCTCAACAAACACAAAGTTCACCATCATCAAACAATTTGAGAAAATGAATAAACAACACAAATAATCCTTTGCTCGATAGAATTAAAACTTCACACCATAAATCATTAATGACGATTGCATTTTAGTCTATTCACAATAAATGAAAATGTGCTGATAGTAAATGCACAATGTCCTTGCTAAAATGCCACGTGTCAACAGAAACACTGGGCCCAAAGACACAACTATATCAAAGAACATTACAAACTCATGAAATATTTCCGATAGCAACAAAACATTGAGAATTCGTTAAACTAATTCGAAAAATTAAGTTGATTAAAAAAAACACAAAACCACGAGGAAAATTGTGATAGCCAATGACAAAGTTGCAAACAAAAGACGAAAATTACCTTTTAATAAAATAATCGCGAAAATATTAATAGACATGAAATAAAACATTGTCCGCATGACTCAAACAAGCAACTAATAGGCATGAGCAAGATGAAAACATGTGTCTCCTACCTATAAAGACAGGGACTAATAATTTCAAAAAGAATATTTTATTTATTTTCATAGTAATGTACTTCATTAAGGAAAAAAACCATGCCTAAACACAGGAAGAGACATCGGATTTTAGTAGTGCCGATGGTTAAAAAGCACTCAAATCAGATACATGGTTTCAATATAATCTTCTATGATCAACCAGAAAAGTCTAAATTTTACAAACGACCTTTTCTTAAAATATAAATTGAGCACCCATGCCATTTCCTTCAATCAACTAAGAATCTAGCCTCGAATTTGAAGCGACGTTACATTGAATTTATTTGAAGTAAATCATGGAAAGAACGTAGTAGGAAGGGAAATTAATCTAGTCGGAAGGTAGTGTTGCATTTCATAATACTATCCAAGTCATTGACCGATTGAAGAGTGAGGATAGAATACCCACGAGCATATCTCAATTTCCCCGTTCCTCCCACAACAGACATCTCTACTCCAGAGGACTTCGTGAAGAGATCTGTTCCCTAGAATTCAAGTGTGCTCCCATTATATTCCTTGTTCTCAAACACGAGAGAACCCAAAGTGAATTGCACTGCGCTTCACATCTGAATTAGAATACAATCCTTTCGCCCTTCCCACAACAGTGGAACAGCGATCGGCCATTTCAGTCACAAGATCATCTATAACCAGCACCGTTCCAAAGCTTAAGAGATCTGAGGATGTTCCATTTACTCCTGCCACTACTATGGCTGTTGCATTGGGTTTACTCACTATGTCGTGAACGTAAAACACAATATTATGCTCTTCGCCATAACACCATGAACAAGATATTATTGCAAGGGAGATAACGAAAAACAATAGCATTTGGGAAGCCATTGGAAATCTAAAGGAGGATATGTGAATACACTGTGATCTGTTACTGATAGACCTCATCACTACTTATAATCATCAGATCCTGATCTCCTCAATGGAAAGAGTCGGTCAAGAGAAATATCTACAAGAACCATGTACCACAGACATTGCATATTACAACTTGCAAACATAGAAACAAAGTAGTGTTCTTCAAAGTCTTAACGCGGATCCAATTATATAAAATTGACTTCGTGGTCATGTTCCAGCGGGACCTTGCGTGAAGGATTGGTTGTGTCAAGAGCAATAGAATTACGAAGTCAACAAAAAAACGTTAGCAGGATATAAAATTGAGTTCTATTGATGCCACCGTCGTATCAAATAGTTAGGGCTTGGAAGGAGATAAGATTTGATTGCTAAGAACAAAAGTTTTTACACAAATATAAGCAATAGAAAAACGTGAAACCGCCCGTTAGGCATGGGTATTAAAAAAAATTTGAAGTACGCGTAGGCTACACCAATACACTACAAGAATCCATCAGAACACCAAACTCAAAATGTTTTTAAAGTCAATCAGATGGAAGGGGTAAAAGGTTAAAATGTTATGGTCTATCCAATAAATCTTATTCTGAATTTGGGATCTTTTTTTCACGTTTTAATGACTTTTGAAGTCAATCAAATGGAAGGGACAAAAGTTAAAAATGTTATGGTCTATCCAATGAATTCTATTCTGAACTTGTGGCCCTCTCTTCACGTTCTAATGACTTTTGAGGTCAATCAGATGGAAGGGGCAAAAGTTAAAAATGTCATGGTCTACCCAATGAACCCTATTCTAAACTCGGGGCCCTCTCTTCACGTTCTAATGACTTTTGAGGTCAATCAAATGGAAAGGGAAAAAGTTAAAAACATTATGATCAGACCAACCAACCGTATTCTGAACTTGAAACCCTCTATTCACGTTCTAATGACTTTTGAAGTCAACCAGATGTAAGGATCAAAAATTAAAATATTATGACCTACCCAATGAACCCTATTATGAACTTGAGGCCCTCTCTTGAGCTGGAAAAACTCTTGTTTTTACCGGCGATTGAAGGTTTGCCGTGTTATAAACTATAGTCCTAGTATATGCTCATGCTTTCAAATCCCAATCCATTTATGCCTCGACTTGGTATGAATTTCACATGTACGTGTTTACATTTGGCCTATATCGAGACACTTTATTTGTTTGTACTCTGCCAAGAGTATAAATGTTACACTTGGCCTTTCTGCAAATTTTAAACTCTGTCTACGGTCACCTAGTTTCATCTATTGCAAACCTTGTTTGTATGTAATTAAGTGTTAATGGAATCTGGTGGATGACTCTTGGCCTTTTTACACTCTTGGAGACTTCATTTAGGCTTGTGCTTTCTCAGTTAAAATCCCTTTTGGTACATGGTACGTTCTATACATATAACCCATGCAATAGAGAGCCCCATATGCTCTAAGTCAAATGCAAGCAATGTGTATAATTAAAACTACCATAAGATAGCATGATAAAATGAGTTAAAGTAACAGCTTCATGAGTGTACAGATTAAAAATTAAATCAAATAGTGAATGAATATAAATGTTTGATTGCATCGACAATTCATGATCAATTTCTTCTTTGTAATGATATTAAAATGTCGCCTCAAGTTTATATGGCATTTGAATTTCAAGGAGGTGTTTCTCCATCTTCATTATCATTAATATTATTATATTCTTAATAAGTGAATCATTTATCGAGGTTGGATAATACTAAATATTGTATTGAAAATATGTCATTTACATCTAAAACATACTTTGAGTCCTTGGTTTTATACTCAATGTTCACAATACCTATTTTTCTAAGAAAATTATCTCAATATGTTTAACCATCTACTAAGGTCTACTTCCTACATGCAATTTTTTTTGTGTTTTTAATGTAGTGAATCTACAAACATGTATAGAGCAATAAGAATTCAATCCATTAATATGATTCTTTGAAGATAAATGGAGAAAATAATGACTTTATTCCTCTAAAATGATTATTCTCTTGACCATAAAATAGTTTGTGAACCTTGCACACATTTTGAACCTAGTAGTACCATAGAAAAGCATTATCTAGCCTATGAATCCTAATGCTTGTGCTAAAAAGACATATAGAACCTCATTCTATAGGATTATGCATAGGTCTAGTATTTTTTTTCTGATTCTGGCACTTAGAAGATATCAAAAAGTGAAGCATCTATTTCCTAGAAATATTCTACACTAAATGAGCATAAATACTAAAAAAATATCACTAGTAGAATTTCGCAAATAAATGACTAGGTGACTAAAAATTTTAGTCACAACAACTAAAAATGACTAAATTCTACTCATTTTTTGCAACTCGGCTATAAATGACTAATTTGGTCGTTGACTAAAACATATTTAGTCACAAAAATAAAAATGACTAAATAATTAGTCATCAAATCCAAAGTAGACACTTTTAAAAAAATAACATTTTGTTCAATTATTGGCACGATGTATTCATGCGCGTGATGTATTGGCGCGATTATTCACGTTCATTGAAAATTCATTCATCTCACTTGACCTCGCTTCGTTCGTTCATTGCAGACCTCGCTTCATTCATTAGCTTGGCATGAGGCATTTTGACCGGTTATAGCAGCTACTTGCATGTGTGATAAGGATTCAGAGAGGACCTAGAGACTTTTGAAAAGGTGGGCAAGGGCAAGGAATTTGAATTCATCGAGGCCCTTTGTAGTGCAATCGGATTTGGGGATGCCCTCAGCAATGAATTCAGAGGTAATTCGAAACCCTCATTACATTAAACACAAATTTGAAATGCTCATTACAATCTACTACTCTTAATAACTTTAACAATCTTGCCACTATTTTGCTTCATAATGTGCTTGAGCTAAATATAATAAAATTTGGGTGTTAGTGCCAAATTATAATTTCCTCAAACATTTTTGATACATTTTCACTTCAAGCGCCAACTGTCCTTGTGCAAAGTAAACATGTGCTAGATTTACCCACGCATTAGGGATCTGAACAAAGATGTTTCCTGCTATAGCTTCTTGTAGCTATGTAAAAAATTACTTTGCAATATCAAATTGACCCCTTTCAACTAGCACAATGGCTGCCTCATTTGTAGCATAAACATTTCCTGGTCTTTGTGCCAACATATTACAATATAGTTCTCTAGCCTTCTCAAGATGTTGTGCCTCCACCTTTGGATCCCTCCTCTCATTGCAAAAAGCTGAAAAATAATTCCAATTTAATTTCCAACTGAAATGTCAACACAAGAATTCTTTGCATCTGATTCATTTTGTGCAGCTTTAGTTGTTTCTTTGCTTTAAGCCAGTCATCTATTTTCAGTTCCATTTTTCCATAGATAAAGTATTTGATGAGTTTTTATCCATCTTAAGTGCATCCCCAATCAATTCTAGGCTTAGTTGGATCTCATTCCGAGCCTAAGCCATGGTTGCAAGATATAGATATGTATCCACATAATCAGGAAACTTGAACAATATTAGCCTATATAAAAGATTTATTTTTTTCAATATCATGTAGTTGTTCAAATAACCTAACAAGATTAAGTAGTGTTGTGACTTTATCCCATGGTAACTCGAGTGAAACACTACCTTCTTCTAGTTGATGGAAGAATTTCATATCCTTAAAGAGCATAGGAAAAACTACAAAATTAGCACTAGAGCTTTTATTTATGAATTCAACCCAAATGCCATTTCCTAATGCCTCCATAAAATTTTGTTAAGCCAACTCTAGTTCATCACACTCAAAATGAAGAACCCCAATTTTGTTTAAAAATTGAACATGGGTACAAGTCTTCTCCGCTCTTCTTCAAATGAGACTTTGGTGTCTTAAAAGAATCTAAGGCTGCAGTTGGGTTTGACAATATTAATAACTCACCCATCTTGATAAATGCATGGGCATCAGGTGGATCTATGCAAGTTGCCTTTCTTAAAATTTTCAATGCCTTCTCTGCCTGCCCTTTCTGAGCATATATATGGCCTACAACTTTTAAGTTCTCATAGTTCTCAGGGTGGACCTCCAAAACCTTTTCAAAATTTGAGAGAACTCTTAAGATCTCCCAACTTCAATTGAACTTATCCACAAAATTTTGTGGCCTCTGGCTTTCCTTGACTGATGTCATGTAGTAGTGGCCAGTGGTGTCATAATCACCTTTACTATGATAAGATCATGCAAGACTATAATATGAATGAGATTTCATGAGAGGGTGGTCAGTTGAAACACAAGTTGTCTCAATCAACTATCCACAAGAAAATGTTGCCCTACAGTTAAGAAAAAATGGTTTTCTAAATGATTCAATGCCATTGCAGAGTACGAGTATAATTCAAAGGCTCTATACATATTTTCCATTCCTTCATGAACACTACCTTTTTCACTAACTATGAGAATCCTACAAGTAAAAAATGTACAAAACTAACCACAAAGATTTATGTAACTTCTAGGCAGAACATCATTTCCTAATGCCTCCATAAAAGTTTTTTGAGCCAACTCTAGTTTATCATGCTCAAAATGAAGAACCCCAATTTTGTTTAATAATTGAATGGGTACTTCTTCTCTACTCTTCTTCAGAAGAGACTTTGGTATCTTAAGAGAATCTAAGGCTGCACTGGGGTCTGACGATATTAATAACTCACCCATCTTGATAAATGCATGGGAATCATGTGGATCTATGCAAGTTGCCTTTCTTAAAATTTTTGAAGCCTTCTCTGCCTGCCCTTGCTGAGCATACATATGGCCTACAACTTTTAAGCTCTTACAGTTCTCAGGATGTACCTCCAAAACCTTTTCAAAATTTGAGAGAGAACTCTTAAGATCTCCCAACTTCAATTGAACCTATCCACAAAATCTTGTGGCCTCTGGCTTTCTTAAACTAATGTCATGGGGTGATCCCACAATACTAGTTTACAATTTTTGGCCAAACTGGACATTGAACTAATTTTTTCTAACTAAATCTTCACTTTCAGACACCTATAGTGGCTAAACTGTGAGGAATTTGAATATGATGCAAACTAGTGATTTGTGACATTTTGTTTGTAGATACTAAATATATTTTTTTTCAAAAATTTTGGAATAAGATTGCACTTATTTTTCCATCTCTTTTGAAAACTAGTTTTTTTAGTAAACACCATTTTTAAGGAGTGATTCTCATCGTATAACACATAAATTTTTTTCCATGAAGAATAAAATTATATTTTTTTCAAATTTAGATTTGTAACTATAATATCTAGTGCTTCCAATAGGTTTCATAGTTTTTTATTGAATATTTTTTCCTTAATCAAGTTTCGAAGTCAAATCGATTACAATTCAAACATAGGAAGACCGTATAACACAACTTTTTTTCTATGTATCGAAATTCTTATTTTTTTTTGTTGGATGAAGGACTTGAATATCTGGTGCACTCATATTTTTCAGTTTTTTTTTAATCTTCTATTTTTGCACACGTGCAAAATAGAGAGCTTGATTTTCGGTGAAAAACCTACATTCACAAGAAATAAAAAATAAATATAATAATAAAATTAAATTTATTTAAAATTATAATTTTTGGGAAGCTTATAATAAGGACTACATACTAAGAAAAATAAATTTAAAATGAATTCATTTGATCCCTCAAAAGGTAAATCAAATGTTTTTTTTATCAGCATTTTGATAGGTGTAAAGGAGACTTCGTTATAGGTATGGTTTAAAACTAGTGGGGTTCTATCCAAGGGGGTTTGATCTAAGGTGGTTTGATCAAACATTCTTCAATTGGAATCCTTAAAATAAATTTTTTGAGGCTTAAATCATTATATTTTCTAAAAATATGTGATTTAAGCAAAAATCAGAATCTCCCAAAAATTGTAAACCAACATTGTGGGATCACCCCATGTAGTAGCGGCCAATGGTGTCATAATCACCTTTACTTTGATAATATCGTGCAAGATTATAATATGAATGAGATTTAATGAGAGGGTGGTTAGTTGAAACAAGACTTGTCTCAGTCAACTATTCCACAAGAAAATGATGCCCTGTAGTGAAGAAAAAATGGTTTGCTAAATGATTCAATTCCATTGCAGAGTACAGGTACAATTCAAAGGATCTACACATATTTTCTATTCCTTCATGAACACTACCATTTTCACTAACTGTGAGAATCCTACAAGTAAAAAATGCACAAAATTGACCATAAAATTTTATGTAGAGGAAGAACATCATTTCCTAATGCCTCCATAAAAGTTTATTGAGCCAACTCTAGTTGATCACTCTCAAAATAAAGAACCCCAATGTTGTTTAAAAATTCAATGGGCACTTCTTCTCTTCTCTTCTTCAAAAGAGACTTTGGTGTCTTAAGAGAATCTAAGGCTGCACTGGGTTCGAACGATATTAATAACTCACCCATCTTGATAAATGCATGGGCATTATGTGGATCTATGCGAGTTGCCTTTCTTAAAATTTCCAAAGCCTTCTCTTCCTACCCTTGCTGAGCATATATATGGTCTACAACTTTTAAGCTCTCACAATTCTCAGGGTGGACCTCCAAAACCTTTTCAAAATTTGAGAGAGAACTCTTAAGATCTCCTAGCTTCAATTGAACCTATCCACATAATCATGTGACCTCTACCTTTCCTTGACTGATTTCATGTAGTAGATGCCAATGGTGTCATAATCACCTTTAATTTGATAAGATCGTGGAAGATTATAATATGAATGAGATTGCATGAGAGGGTGGTCAGTTGAAAAAGATTTGTCTCAGCCAACTATTCCACAAGAAAATGCTACCCTGCAGTGAAGAAAAAATGGTTTGCTAAATGATTCAATGCCATTGCGGAGTATGGGTATAATTCAAAGGCTCTACGCATCTTTTCCATTCCTTCATGAACACTACCTTTTTCACTAACTATGAGAATCCTACAAGTAAAAAATGCACAAAATTGACCATAGAGATTTATGTAGAGGCAGAACATCATTTCCTAATGCCTCCATAGAAGATTGTTGAGCCAACTCTAGCTCATCATGCTCAAAATGAAGAACTCCAATGTTTGAATGGGTACTTATTCTCTGATCTTCTTCAAAAGAGACCTTTTCATCTTAAGAGAATCTAAGGCTGCATTGGGGTATGGCAATATTAATAACTCACCCATCTTGATAAATGCATGTGCATCAGGTGGATCTATGTGAGTTGTCTTTCTTAAAATTTTCAATGCCTTCTCTACCAACCCTTGTTGAGCATATATATGGCCTACAAATTTTAAGCTCTCATAGTTCTTAGGGTGGACCTCCAAAACCTTTTCAAAATTTGAGAGAGAACTCTTAAGATATCCCAACTTCAATTGAAACTATCCACAAAATCATGTGGTCTCTAGCTTTCCTTGACTGATGTCATGTAGTAGCGGCCAATGGTGTCATAATCACCTTTACTATGATAAGATCGTGAAATATTATAATATGAATGAGATTTCATGAGAGGGTGGTCAGTTGAAACAAGGGCTATCTCAGTCAACTGTTCCATAAGAAAATGTTGCCATGTGAAGAAAAAATGGTTTGCTAAATGATTCAATGTCATTGCATAGTATGGGTATAATTTAAAGGCTCTACGCATCTTTTCCATTCCTTCATGAACACTACCTTTTTCACTAATCGTGAGAATCCTACAATTAAAAATTGCACAAAACTGACCACAAAGATTTTTCCCCATTTCAAACAACAAAATTGCCAAAAAGAAATGTGTTAAAAACCTGCAAAAAATGCAAATAAAATCACATTGATTTTTGTGCCAAAAAAAACCATGAGACCATAGCTTGTTTCTTACTATTATGCTTTAATATATTTTTTCCAAGCATCCATAGCTTTTTCGAAATCACCTATTTTAGGCTTTTAGCCATAGCAGCAAGGTAGTGAACTGTTCGATAATTAAATGCTTTGGTAGACATTGTATGAAAAATGTGGTAGCATAGACAAGGCAATGAAATTTTTGAAAAAATGCCTCAAATAAATGTGGTCTCATGGAATGCCATGACAAGCAAATGCAATTGGTAGTTGCTCCTAGTTATTAGTTATGCAATGTGAAGTAATTGCATAATTGCTTAGGTTGACTTTGTAAAAACTATATTGTAATTGAAATTTTGTCATCTATCAACATCTAGTTATTAGTTATGCAATGTGAAGTAATGCTTTGAGTTTGAAAGATGTGCAATGCAATGTAATCAAAAATTTGAATAAACTACAAAAATATAATTTTTACAATTCATTAGTTAAACTCTCTATTTTATTTGCTCTCTATAACTCTTTCTATAGAAATGCCTTTCAATTAGAAAAAATAGTTTTTGTCTCTCAGTCTACAATTTTTTGTTGCTATGTGTAGAACATTACAGATGAATCAATGTAAAAGGTTGAAATACCATGCATTTGATGAGAGAATAGCTGATGAGAGTGACATGGACAAATATCCATGTCCATGTAATGACTGTCTTGGTGGAAAGGTGAAAAAAAGAAGTTAGATTTATCGACATATGATAAGATATGGGCATAGTGGTATAAGCCCTTGGAAGGTCAATTATTATGAAGATATGATAGAATGATAGAGTGTGAGAGATGAAGAGGCAACAAACATAGATGAAGTGGCACCAACCATAGATGAAGTGGCACCAAACATAGATGAAGATGCAACAATTTTAGACGAAGGGTTTGAAGTTGATAAAATGTTGAATGAGGGTCTAAATGACGATTGGGCCAAGTTGATGGAAGATGCTTCAAAGCCTTTGTGTGCTAATTTTAGGTTAGGTCATTTGACAAAATTATTAACTTGCAAGTGGTGTTTGGTTGGAAAAATGAGAGTGTAGATCAGTTATTGGAATTATTAAGTTCGTTGTTACCACCTGACTCCAGATTGCCAACAAAATTAAGTCAATGTAGAAGGGAAACCACTAAGCTAGGATTAGGGTATGAAAACATCCACACATGTGTGAATGGTTGTGTATTATTTCACAAGAATCTTGCAAGTGAGAGTGAATGTCTAAAATGTCATGAAGCAAGGTATAGAGAAGGGTTGAAATCAGCTATGGTTCCTAGAAAGGTTCTTCGCCACTTTTTCGGTAATCCCACAATTACTTTGAATGTATAGGTGCAGAGATATTGTTGAACTTAAACAATGGAATGCCCAAAATAAGAGCACTGATGGAAAAGAATGACATGTGCCTCATTTTAAGACGTGGATGGAATTTGATAATAGATGGCTTGATTTTTCTCAAGATTTTCGTAATATAAGGTTGGGTTTGGATCTAGATGGGGTGAACCCATTCTTAGATCAAAGTACTAAATGGTCAACTTGGCCAGTGCTTTTAATAAATTATAACTTTCCTTAATGATTAGAAACTAAACCATTTTTCTTAATGCTATCATTGATTATACCAGGAAAGAAAAGTGTGACTTCAGATACAATTGATGCTTATCTAGAGCCATTATATGATGAGCTAATGGAATTGTGAAAAGGAATCGAAGAAATTCAATATTTAAGGGATGGTCATTCAATCAAATTCACTTTAAGATCTTCCTTGTTGTTTACAATTCATGATCTTCCTACATATGGCACATTATTTGGTCTTAGAAATTTATGGATACCATGGATGTCCTCCTTGCAACTTTAAGGATTTTGTGAGGCACTCAAGAAGTTTGTGTAAGTGTATTTATTGTGGACATCATGCTTACCTTAAAATGGATCATCCATATCATCAACAAAAACACGGTTCAATGGTCAAGAAGAGAATCATGAAGCACCATTGCTAATAATAGGTGATTATATTGTTGAGAATGGACAAAAAAGAATGTCATTTTTTGAAAATGATGGGATTGCTGGTAGTAGATATGATCCATGTAATGAAAGCGGTGTAAAAAGGTTGTGCATATTCTATAAGTTTCCATACTTTAAGGATATAGCCATTAGACATACTATTGACTTTATGCATAATGAGAAAAATATAGTCTATGCTATTATAGAAACTCTTTTTTGTGCTTTTGATACTATTTCATCACATGAAATTTTTTGAAAAAACTAAAGATTCATCAAAATATTTGGGTTGAAAAATATGATGATGAAAAATATACAAAACCTAGTGCTCCTTATGTTTGAACAAAGGAATATGCACAATTCTTACAATTGATGTCTCAGACTTGCTTTCCCACTAGATATTTAAGTAGTAGTATTAGAAGCCAAACTGACATTAATGGCTTAAGAGGACTCAAGACCCATGACTATCATGTCATAATGGAGAATATTTTACCTATTGTGGTAAATATATTAAATTTGGCAAAGGGGCCAAGATTGGCAGTTATAAGTTTGGGCCTAATATTAAAGAGAATGAGTCTACCTGTATTAGATCCTTCAAAATTTATAGTTTGAGGAAGGAGGTTGTTGAAGTCCTTTGTCTATTGGAATAGGAATTTCCACCAACAATCTTTAACATTTCTATGCATCTTTTGATACATCTACAATATGAAATAAAGCATTGTGGCTCGATAAGAACAAGATGGATGTATCCTATTGAATGATATATGAAGGTTTTGAAAAAAATTGTTCGTACTATGAAAAAACCGAAAGGTAGCATGTCTGGGGGATATTCAATGCAAGAGGCCATGGGATTTTGCACAAAATATATGAAAGATTTTAAAAATGTCAATCGACGTGTATGGGACGATAACGAAGAAGAAACAGTTGCAGGTGAAGTATTAGAAGGCAATGGATGTCGCTTCAAGATATCACATCAACAAAGAAGTGCAATACATGCCTATATTCTTCAAAACACATCTTCATTCGATAAGTGGTGCAGGTAAATAAAAAAATTAAATAATTTATTTACTCAATTGCATTTACACATTTATAGTATCAATCTTACTATTTGTACATTAATATTCTATATATAAAATATGAAGAAGACAATCAATCTTGGATGCAACATTGACCTCAAAGGTGCAAATGTCATGCTTATTTGATTCAAGGTGATTCTTTTCCAAAATTTGAAGAATGGATTGTTAATGCATTCAGTGATGCAAAAGAAGAAGGTCAAGATATAACAACGAAGGAAAGTGAGGTTTCACAATCTCCACATTTATGGGCTTCACATTTCAGTGGAATGCGGGCCTATGGTAGTCATTTAAGAGTGCAAGAAAAAAACAAAGGAAAGATAAATTGTGATTGTGTTGTTAGTGCTGAATTTATTCACGAAACTGAGAAGAAATTTTATGTTGGATTCATCCAGCAAATTATTCTAGTGGACTATGGTGAAAATAGTCCTATATTATTAAAATGTAAGTGGATCCGACCATCTGCAATACAATTTGATGAATGGATTTTTATGTGTAAATACAAGACAATTTTTATTAGAGACGGATGAGCCATATGTTACCCCTCTTCAAATTAACCAATAATTTCTAATTGATGATGTAAGAAGCCCAGAATGGTTGTATGTCATTCAAACATAGTCTTGTTCAAAACAAAAATTCATGGAAGTTGTTGATATAAAGTCTGATGGGAAAAATGTTAATTTACAAGAAACATTCAAAGAAGTGGATGAAGACGATGATGGAGTGTTTGAGGAAGACATTTTGATTTAAAAAAATGAAGAGATTGGGAGAGAGAGAATGCATTGCATGTCACATATGAGGATGAGGAAGAAAATCAAGCACATGCAAATGCGAATGATTAGGATTCTGATCTTGTTGGCAATGCAAATGATTATGATGATGTTTTGTCACCTTAAGAGGTTATCTTGTAACCTAAAATTTGGTTATATGTATGGTGTAATTTATTATTGAATGCAATAAAGATCTGAGAATAGGTATGCTTATTCATTGTTGTTTTACTGATTCATTTCTTAATGCAATCATCATTATTCTACTGGTACATTGTATACAAAATATGAGACGTTCACTACTGATTTGAAGTGCATTTAAAGTTAGGCTCAATCATTCTTCTAAGTTTTCTTACTTTGGTTCAAAAATTGAAATTAAATTTATTTAGTTAGAATATAATTTCTTCTATGTCTTATATGTTTCCTAGATGCAAACAAATAATGAACAACTGTGATTTAATAATACATATAAATATATTAACATTAGGTGAACTAAGCCTCCCCATTATAAACAAAGAAATGATCTCTTAGGTCTGACCGAAACTAAAAACTAAAATTTAGAGACTGCAAAATTAGAAAATTGTTCAATCTTTTCAATAAAATGATATCTAAAATACTACATTCATAATAAAATCTAATACTGCACTACTGTAGTAGTCAATAGAGGTATGTGCGGGATGGAAAGACATATAGGTCAATGTACAAATGCTTACTGCAATACCACGACAATCAAATATGAATATCATGGGGTGGTGGTGAGAACATGTTAACAACTAAAGTAAACCGAAGCCCCGCAAGGGGTACACAGTGACCCTGTAGTATGGCGGTGAACAATCACTCAACCAATAGAATTAACCTGTTGTCTCATGGGAGTCCAAAGGGGTGTGCAGGGGGTGGTGATACTTCTACCACTACCCTACAATGGTCTTGATATGACAAAGCGGTATGGCGGTGAACAGTCACTCAATTGCTAGAATTAACCCTCTGTCCCACGGGAGTCCAAAGGGTGTACACTAGGTGGTGGTACTACTAACGCTACCCCATAGTGGTCTTGAAATGATAGAGCTGTATTGTGGTACAAGCTATCAAAGCATTAAATGATTACACCATTCGATTTCCCAAGATCAATGCCATGTATTCAAACTCAAAATATGGGCAGATTCTGAAATATTTTGCATGAATTGACATTAATAGCGAGGTGACCGAGCTCAACAAAAAATATTACTTGGGACTTGATGGAATTTTAGAAATCATTCACAAAGCTCAATGTGCCAGAGGCAAGGGAGTTCAAGAAGGAAAACTTTGTAGCTATTATTTCGTCGGGTAAGTTCACAGAAACCCTTTGTAGAAAGTGTATAAGAACATAATTTTCTTCTACAAGTAGACACTTAAAAACTCAAGTAGGAGTAAATTCTTTATCATGCCACCCAAAAGAAGTCAACTTGTGAGTAAAACTAAAGAATCCATAGTTTCTAAATCAAAGAAGAGGTCCCTGCAACAATCCATTTTAGATGTTTTACCTAATTATGTAGACAAAGGATCCAAAAAGGTGTTTAAAGATACAACCCATGGATGTAGAGACCCAATTATCGCTATCTCAGGGTGGGATTTATTTTGGTACTTCTATGAAAAAAGGGTTGAGAAGATACTAGTTTCGAATCCTTAGACCTTATATTTGGCCAAATTGATAGTCCCAAATGTCTTCATAGATGTTGAGTTTATTAAAGTATTGGCACTATTATCACTCGGCTACCAAGACTATAAGAATTCCAGATGGTTCACCATTAGTGGTGCTGACTAAAGATGCAATTATAGATATTTTTATGTTAAACAAGCAAGCTATCACCAAGATTGACTTGGACAAAAGTGAGGAGGATTATAGGAGATTGAGAAAAACCTACATGAGTGATGAACTTCCTTTACACATGAAAAAGGGTGTAAACAATAGGAGGATACCTATCTCCCCCTCCCAAAATGAGCCATTTTCCATAGAAGACTTCCAAGTATATTTCAAAAGAACTTATTTTTCTTTGTGCCAAGTTCTTGGAATAAATGTTGATGAGAGGATGCCAACATATCTCATGATGATGGAAATGAGGATACAAAATCCTGAAGTCAACATTGAGTATGACTTTTCTACTGAAATTGAGAAAGGGCTATATGAGGGATTTTTGCAAGTAAGAGAGAACTTAGCTCCCATCACTTTCATGAAATACTCTTTGTTGTGTCATTTAATATTGTACCAAAACATAAATAGATGGACTAAAAGAATGAGTTTGGGAATGATTGATGATGAAGGGAATAGGTTGCCTGTACAAAACTGGTGTTACATCTAGGATAGTAGATGTAAAAATAGTAATTAAGTAATTTTTCATGATGATTTCATAGTAAAGGTCATGGCCGCTCTTGGTCATATTTCACCAAGATTGCCTAATAAAATCATGCAAGTATTAAGACCTTTAGTATTGAAGCCAAAGTAGGGACACTCACAATTTCGGTGACTGGTTCTTCTTAGTAGACCAAACAACAATAAGGGTCTATGGGTGTCCTTAAGCCCCACATGTTTTACCTAAATTTGTTTCTATTCAAATTGCATTTTTAGAATTTATGTGGAAAATATTATGGATGGAGTAGGATGTTATGAAAAGATAGAAAAAAGTGGACATTCATCCTTGACCTAACTAAATGTGAGGAGCTATCCCTAGGGTCTGACACTCTTGAATAACTGCAAAAATATTTGAATATGTGATATTAATTGAGTTCACAGGGAGAAAAGGTCTTTGATCCTGAAGGGAATATTAATTTTATGAAGCAAACACTTCTCACTAAAGCTGGGATTACCCATGTAATGGATTACGAAGAAGATGTAATAAGAAATTGTTGTACACCTGATGAAGTTTTTTAGAGGAAGAGGAAGTGGGAAATCATAAAGAGGCTTGAGGAGGAGAAGAAGAAAAGGGACACTAGATTCCAAGGATTCTATGTTGAAGAAAAGGATCCTATCAAAAGGATGAACGTAATAATTGACAACTTTGAAAGATTATATGTTGAACCAGAAAAGAAACCTGAGGGTTAGTCTTTGAAACCCTCCAAGCTTCCCATCAAACCAAAGGGTAGTGTAATCATAGAGCCCCTACCAGACATTGCCACAATACAATCAGAAGCATCCCCTAAGCAAGCAAGTCCTAAAAGGCAGAAGACACATGGAGTGGCCCCCTTAGTGGCATATGAATTAAGTGAAGGAGTAGGGATATTGAAGAGGTAGCTGATGTACTTTTGAATTTTAAAGATGATGAAGTTGATCAACCACTGCCTAAGCTTGCGAATGATTCTCAAAAACTAGAAGAAAGAGTGGATGTACATGGGCATAATGATCAAGAAGTGCATGATGATGAGAGGGTGATTGCTACCTTTAGGTTTATTGAAGATGATGAATTTATTCAAACTCTCGAGTTTAAGGATTTTTGGTTTAAAATGAAAATGAAAGAATTTGAGGAGAGAATCCAAATTAATAAGATGGGCACTGAGGAGTCATAGCATGATCAGATTGCTTCCCAAACTCTTGAAGAACTTAGGATTAATGAAATTACTGTTAGCCCCCAAGAAGCAAGAAAATTGGTCTTAGAAAGTAATATACTAATTATTCTTGGGATGGATTTAAAAAATATATTCTTACTGGATCAAGTGAGAAGCCAAGAAAATCCCATGTTTGTTTTTGAATTCAATTCAGATGAGGGAATGAGTGGCACAGGTTACAATCCAAGACTTGAAACCCTAGCCTTTTGGACAAAGCAAAAAGGAACAGAAAAACCAAGATTGCTTGATGTTGTAAAATAAATGAGAGGGACTTCCATGGTAAATACACTTCAAGACACATCAATATTGGAGGTAGCTACTATGACAATGTACTCAAGAATGTTTACTAGGGGTGTGGTTAAATCTATAGAGCTTAGATTGGCAGAATATGAGAAAGCATAGACTGATATGAATGATGAAGTGAATAGGTTGTTCATAGAAAATTTGAAATTGAAACAATATTTGAAGGGAGCAGGTCCTTTCCAAAGCACATATTTAATAGTATACCATCCCCCTACCATCCAAACTGATATAGGTGAATTCACTGTTGAACAAGTTAATGTGCTAAAACAAGAAAATGAGAAATTGAAAAAGAGTAATGAAGAAACAAAGGAAAGAGCAAAGAGAGAAACCATCAGGGTATTGGAACATATCTTGGAGTATAGTTTTAAACTAATTATGGATAAATAGAAAATGTGTATGAATGTTATGTTTCCTTGTCACAAGTACTTGATTAGATAAAGGCCCATGTACCTATATTGGACTCCTTATTCAAGAAATGGCAACCTGTACATCACATCTTAACTACTTTGTACAAAATTTTACAAAGGAGTGTTGAGGTCCTCGCACCTTTAAAGCCTACTGAGCAAAAGGTTTGAATGGTCACAAATGAATTTCAGGGTATGTGCAGGATCATGATGGGCCAAAAAGTGGCGATATGTAAGTGATATGATGGCCCATGTGGCTAACAATTTTTTTTTTACCTTGGTTGATGAAATGAAAAGGGTTTTTAGAGGAGATTCTCAGCTTTCCACCAATATAAATTATTCTTTACTTTGAATTTAATAAATAATAATTATTTATTTTCTATTTGAATTATGACTAAACTCCTCATTGATAGGATGATTGAAAAACATCTATAGCTTTCAAATGGAATCAATTTTTTTGAATCTGAAACACGCGTCACATTCTATGCTTCACATACTATAGGATTAAAAAAAATAATTGAATTTCATAAAGTTTTTACCAAGTTAAGGTGGTTAGACATACAAATTTTTTATATTTTTCAAAAGTTGTAATAAAAAAATCATAATTAAATATTTACTTGGAAAAAAATTACAAAAAAATATGCATCACATTGGGACATGAGTCCTCTACTTATGTCTAAAATATTATAATTTTTTTTTATCATTTTATTGTGGTTAGGGTGGTCAGACGAACACCTACTTCTTATTTTTTCCTTGAAATTTAAGTACTACTGCATTGAAGTTTCAAATTTTCACACAATAGATTTATTTAAAAATAAAATAAACCTATTAGTTTAGAAAGTACATTCAATTTGATACAAATTCTATTCTTACATATTTTTGAAATGATATAGATATTTATTCAAAATTTTAAGTCAAGTTTCCTAACTCTGATTTTCTGAATTTTCATTGCCACTTAAGGGCCTGTTTTTTCCATGATGATCATGCACATACCCTTCAATACATGTCTGTAGAAGACCAAAAGATCAAGGAAAGAATGGATTCATTTCACATGCTAAATTATTGGTTCGTGCCTAAGATACTAAGGGATGATGATCAACTGAAAGGCTCCAAGGATTGGACAAGTGAGTTTAGCAAAATTGTTCCCAACTACCTCACTAATATACAGAAGGATGGTGACACAAATATTAACTGCCTCAATTTAACCTTGGATGTAATAATTTCATTGGATGATGGGTACTCAAAATTCATCATGGATACCAAAGGGTTATTGGACAACAGATGGAAGATTCACCTAGTCAGCACAAAAAAAAAAAAGGAGTACAAATGGCCTCATGATTACATGGTGTACCAATGAGAGCAAACATATCTAGCTCCCCTAGAAGAATAGGCCTTGCAGTGAAGTACCAAGCCTTGTAGATACTATCATAGAAAGAGGACCTTTCTAGATCTGAATGATCATTGGTACCTTATGATGAGTAACAAAATTTCGTATCTTGCAAGTGTTGTGGACTTCAACATCCGATAAATACTCTTCACTTCTCATCTTTCATTGCTTTTAATGTTTTATGTAATCCTATGTAAACAATGATAATTAAGAATTTCTATTTATGTTAAAAGCGGGTAACTGCCAAGACACTTTTTGACATGTCAATTAGGACAAAATTTGAAATGTATTGTAAAATATTTTTGAAGATCGATAGAATGAAGTTATAATTAGTGGCTGCATTCTGGTTTCAATCATTTGTTGAAGTGAATTAATGAAAGTTATCTTGTTCTATCCAATTTGATCTTTCCTTGTTATTTAAATAAATACATCAAGGGTATATATGGTTTATCAAAACACATTTGGTGTCAAACAATTCATTTTGTACTATATTTTGGTGTCAAATCTTTGGTAATTATGGTTAGTTTCATTACATTCAAATTTTGAATTATGGGAAATTATATACAGTAAATCGATTGATGGTTGTTTGGATAGTGAAATTAGCTCTCTTAGAAATTAACTAAAATATCTTATCTTGAAATATCTAGAAGGATTATTTTATTTAAAGAGGATTTCGTGGTTATTTTTCTAACAATGATTTTACAGTCCAACTAGCTTGCTATTTTCATTCAAGATACAAGTCATGATCAAAGTCAAGCACATACCAAGAATATGGTATTCTAATTCAAACCCTCAACCTCACTTAGTTTAGTCTACTTACATGTGGATATTAAGGAAGTTGCTAAACAATTAATATATATCATTCATTGTTTGTGAAGGAAAATCTTGTGAGATCCAATATGGTAGTGGATCAATATCTGATTTCTTTTTTGCTAATACTGAATGAGTTTAGGGTGTTGCAACAACCAAGACGTTATACTTTAGAACATCAAAGTTTATAGTTATGGTGGTTGATACAGATCCTCCTGCCATTCTTGTTCCTTTGATTTCATTGGCCAAAGATAATGTATTTTTTTCTCTCTCCTTGTACCATTTTAAATTTTGACATTATTGCAACCTTTTAAGATGTCAGATGGGCATTGCAACATTTTTAAGCTAAATCCATGTGCCATACAATACCCAAATCATTCCTTAATTTGTGAGAGGCTTTCCTTCAATAATCTCTGATATGTTTCAAACGTTCACTGGAAATCTTTACATCATGTAGATGTTGCAAAGGTGCATTCAAGGGATCAAAACCAATAAAATAAACACAGTTTTATTCTTATTGTATAGGGCAATAATCACATGGGTAAAATGGTGGGATTGGACCTAATGAAATGATGTTTGACATAGTACAAAACCCTTTTAACTGCAAATTTTTCCCATGATCAACACCCCTTACTTGCTACCCTTTTTTCTAATTTTGATGAATTGTAAGAGAATAAACCTAAATAACTTGCACAGGAACATCAAATTTTTGGACTTATACGGACGATGAATTTTGAACTAGACTTAGTGGTGCTTTGTGTATTTTTTCAAGTAGTTTTTTTCTTGCAAGTTTAATGGATGCCTTAAGTTTTTTTATTAATCATTAGTTTGAAAATTACCATTGTAGAAAGTACCTTATGTGTTTGTGCCTTCAAAAGTTGAATTGGGCAGTGCTTGTAAAGTGAATGGGGAAGATGATGTCACAGTTGGGAAACTTGTTGTGAAACATCAGGTTAGTAATTTTTAGATGTTAAGGCTTCCCAGTTAGATATCAAAAACCTTTTCTCATCAACTTAATTTGGAATTTACATATAAATGGATTCTTTAATGGCACAGGTCTTTATTGAGACAACACATGAACTAGGGTTGACATTTTTTTTGTCCAAGTCTAATGGCATTCTTGGGGTTGGTTTCTAGGAATTTTTTGTTGATAATGTTGTTCTAGTCTGGTTAGTTTTGATAGCCTTCATTCTATAATATGTCAACTTCATTCTATAATTTGAGTGTATCACTTTTCTTAAATTTTGAACAAGGTTCTGAAATCAAGGGTTCAATATGCATATTTCGGGCCTATGTTGAACACTCTATTTAAGGCATTTGTTGACAAGGCTACAATTTTTTAATCGATTGATCTTTCTGTAGTAAATTTGCAATATACAATGCACTTTTATTCTTTTTGAATTTAGACGAATATTAATTTTGTTGGTTGTATTGAAGCACAATTTCATTCATGGCGGAAAAGGTAGCACCCTATTGCTTATATCCGATGGCACAATGCATATAAAGGAGGAAATATTCTAGTTGGGTTATTGTTGACTGCATTGAAGGAGCGAGCTTTATATATGGGACACGATCAACACTCTCCTTATATTCTACACATTACAGCTTGCTCCAGGAAGATTTCCCACGTTGTAGAATTTTTAAGAGATGAAAGGGGCATGTGCTCGCATTGAAGGGCTCCAAGCATGCATTTCCATCATTGTAGAAGTATTGTGGAGAAGTTTCTTTCTTGCAGTCATTTCTCTGCAATATTGTAACTTATATTTTCAGTCTTGTGACTGAATATAACAATTGTAATACTCTATTTGTAAGTTGTAACTAGAACACCTTTATTTTATTAATAAAGTTCACCGATTTTGCCTTCTCAATGGTTGTCTTATTGTGTGCATTTGATGATTGATGTCTATTTCTGTGTTTCATGCTTAAATCCTCAAATATCAGTCACTTAAAATGACTAAATATACTACTAATTGACATCAATTAATAATTCAATTGACTAAATATACTACCAATTGATAGAAATCGGTGAACAAAGAATAAATTAGACTAGACATATGACCAGTGAAATCAATGAATAAAAATAACTAAATATACTACCAAATTGATCAAAATGATGATTAAAATTAATGACTAAATACACTACCAATGCACATAAATCAGTGAGTAAAAATGACTAAATAAGTGACCAGTTAACAACAATCAATGACTAAATATATCAGTGAATAAAAAATGACTAAATAAGTGACCACATTACAACAATCAATGACTAAATCAACAACTAAATAAGTGACTAGTTAAATATATTAGTGAATAAAAATTAACTAAATAAGTGACCAGATTACAACAAATCAATGATTAAATCAACGACTAAATATATCAGTAGAAAAAAGTGACTAAATAAGTGACCAGATCGCAACAATGAATGACTAAATCAAGACTAAATATACTACCAAATCGATCAATCAAAACAACCAATAAATGACTAAAAATGGTTTAGTCATCAATTTGGTCATGTTATATATGACTAGAAATAAACTACTAGTGGTCACATGACCAACTGTGGTCATTTATAAATAGTTTTTAGTAGTTTATTGTTGTTTATGTACTAGTGTATGTAAGAACCATTATTGTTTACACTTAATAATTTTCCATATGATGAATCTATAGGTCATTCTTGTAATCTAAAAATTTAACTATGAATACTTATATCTGATGAATTATTCTTACAAGGTTTTCTCCATGCAAGAATTGATCTTGTCGATGGTTGCACAAGTATAGGAGATGATTTCTTATTGCTGCAATTTTTTTGAAATTTCATTGTATAGAACTCCCTCTTTCTTTCCCCCTCTATGCAATCTTTCAATTTCTCAACCTTAATCTAGGATAAAAATAAATTAAGTGTTATTGATCTATGTACATCTCTCACAAAAATGTCATCACATGAAAACAAACTGAAATCAAAGACATTGAATGAAAACATGCATGAAATGAACCCATTTCCCATCTATAAAATTAACAAGAAGAAATGAAAATTTTATTTATAGTTAAGTGTAATTAGACATCCAAAAAATATGATGGTATTTATTTTCTATTTGACTTCTATTAGACACATGTCTTTCTATAAGAAAAGGGAAATTCATCCATGTTTGAAGAATTGTATGATATTTCAAAAAATCATTTCAACTTATTTACTCATATTCAATGTGTACCCTTTTGAACTGCTAAACAAGAGGACTATTTTTTTATTATTTCTCAACAAAAGCTAAGGAGTCTTAATATTAGATAAGTTATAACTATTGAGCTAAGACATATAAATAAATAGAAGTTTTAAAAAATCTTGGGAAACCAAACCTAACTAATAATAAGATGCAAAATAAATAGAAGTTTTAGAAAATCCTGGGAAACCAAACCTAACTAATAATAAGATGCAAAAAAAAACTCATAGTGCAATGATTTAAGAGACACATAGATTTGGTATAATAGACTACTAATTGACTAAAATACTTCAAGAATTATATCTAGATAGAGTTTTAAGAATAAAATAACATGATAAGGAGTTAAGAAGGTAAATCCATGTAACAATTTCTCTTGGTTTGAAAAATTGTTAGAATTTGTCAAAGATCAAGTTTACAAGATAATGTTTTCTATTTTATGTTTCTTCTTTATTTTAGGATTTCCTATCCTTAGATTTTACATATTTAAATACCAACATATGTTAAAGGATTATATATCAAAGTGAGGAAGTTTATTAAATTTAGGAGGGAATTCCCTAGTAATCTCTCCCTAGAAGATAAGAAAATTTCTTAATTTTGATGGTCATGGGTCATATCATGTGGCCTTGCCAACTAAGAAAGATATTGGAGATTATTCTTATGAAACTACTATAAAATATTGCACTAGTTGTAGTCACAATTATATAAACAAATATGGCAAGTTAAAAAGTATAAAAAATATTTTTGAGGAAAATTAAAGTATAACATGTTAAAACTCTAAAAATAGATAACACACTCACAAAATTACCTAGTTATTCCAAGCCATTACATGCTCATGTTATAATATATGTTCCTTATGTTTGTAACATGGTTAGTCTAATTGATCAAATACTAAAGAATTGAAACAATAACAAGATGAAATGATCAATTAAAATCCGTATTCAATGAGATTTGTTTAACAATTACAAATCAAGGTTCAATCAAAGCATGGAATACCAAATTAATGCAAATGAACACCTAATTAACAATTAAAAACTTCATCCCATTAGGGGATTAGTGCTGAATTGGATGTGGAGTGCTCAATTGGAAGCATAATCCATGGTTGATTATGAAAAAGCTTGATGAATTGATGGTAATGGTGAAGTTGATTCACAAATGTTCAATAGCTCAAGTATGAAATTGGGTAGTGTAAGGTTGCTCAACTGCTTTGAATGAAATCTCATGTAAAATGAGAATTATTTATAGATTTTTGGAATGAATCAATGGTTGAGATTGAATTAGCTAATCAATGGATGAAAATGGATAAGAGATGAAGACATGGATCAAAGATCAAATCAAGGGTTGATAATGCATTATGACATGCATCAAGGATTTTAATCAAAGATCCAAATTGCTTGAGACAATAACAAATCCCCTAATTTAAGGAAGCATGTGGAAGATATTTCCATGCGGAGGGAGAAATTTGAATTTGAAAAGGGAATAATCCATGTAAATATTCTTTGAATGATTGGAGGAAATTAACCAATTAAAAAATTTAAGAAATTATTTAATTTTGCAAGTGGAGGAAATTTGGAACTTTAACTAAAAAATTAGGAATTATTTAATCAAAGAGGGATTTATGACATTTAATCAAATAATTTGCATTATTTAATCAAAATGAAAGAAAAATTAGTGTAAAGTATGAATTAATCAAATACAATTAGTTATTTGATTAATAGGAGAAAATAGTGAGTTTAACTAAATAGTTATTATTTAATTAAATAGATGAAAATATGTGAATTAGGAGAGAAATGGTGTTAATAATTAAAATATCAATGTGTGATATGACAAGGAAATTTTTAAGTGCCTACATTTTCCCCCTCTTTGAAGTGAGGTACCTGATGCATTGCTTCAAAGAATTGGTATTGCTTAGATCAAAATTTAGAAAAATTCCAACCTTTTTATGGTAGCCATTGATATCTATTGTAGGAAAGATATATCTGTAAGACATGTTTGGATGTTGATTCATTGATATTTTTTTGATAGGCTATTGATATGGTGTTTGACTAACACATTTGATAATGATCAAGATTTTGATTTTGTGTTGAAGTTCAGTTTTTTGGATAAGTGTTGCACTTGTTTCTGTTTGTTTTTCCAAAGGTGAGGATGACGATGTTTACTATGGTTGAAAGTTCATTGTCCACAGGTGAAAGCGAGATGAGATGGGTGATTTCATTTTTGGAATATTTCAATGCATTTTCTCTTTTTGAAATGCTTTGAGACTATTTTTGTTATTTTAAGGTTTTTTGAATATTTTTTAAATTTTCAAAATATTTGAGGTTGTTTTGGGTTTTTAAAGATTTCTAAATGTTTTTGAATTTTTGGATGTTTTGAAAATGTTTTGGATATTTTTTGACTTTTGAAGTGATTTGGATTTTTTTGATTTTTGAAGTGTTTTGGATGTTTTTTATTATTGAAGTGATTTGGATGTTTTAAGGTTTTTGAAGTGTTTTGGATGTTTTTGGATTTTCTAAATGATACCTAGATCATGATGTTGATGTCATGTTGTGAGATATAGGACATGGATCAAGAGTTATTTGAAAGCAAGATGCAAGTACCTACCTCCGGTGTAAAGAAATGTTTGATATTTCATGAGCAGATGCATGGATCAAGATGATGGATGGATATGGATAAGCATGTGAAGCATGCCAAGGATTATCTTGTGATTGGATAAAATGTTAAAATAGAGTATGATCATCTTGATAATGTAATGCTCCCCAAGATTAAGCTAATAAAATACTACAAAGAAACTAAATAAGAGAAGTAATTAAATAGAATAAGCAAAGATACACTACTTAATTAAAAACTTGTCTAATGTTATAAAAATAATGATGAAGTCTTGTACGCTCCAAACAAATATTTTTTTTCCTTTTTAAAATCAAACATTACTATTCCAACTTTACAGTAATTGACAACATCATTTGTATTCATCTAAACAACACACAACCATGAGTCATATTATTGATAGGTTAGCATTAAATCTCCACAATAACATAATCTTCCAGAACATCCATGTTAGTATTATGACTACCTTTATTTGTTACCATTCCTTTGGGTATTCACACTTACTATCTTCAACACTCTATACTAGCCTACCAACCCCATTAAATACCCATTCTAAAGATTATAACACTGATAATATCTAGATAATTAATATTGTCCCTATTTATTTATTAAATATAGCATTACCAACTTCACACTTAACATTTTTGTTAGTTATATATATAATACCAAATAAATTATTACTCTCTAACAAGGACACAAATCTGAAAATAAAAGAATAAATAAAATCGACAATTTGGAACCAATATTTCTAAGCACTTATTCAATTTTAAGGCTCTTAATGGATAACTAGAAACTAATTTAAAAAAAAATAACTTAAGAATCCATGTAAGGGATTTTACTCATTTTTATATCTTGTTGAATGAGAAATTCCTTTTGATTTCTCTTGTCTTCACCTAACTTGGTTTCACTCAATTTGTTGCTCCTGTTTTAAAGTAGGAGATGATAATGTTCTAATCATAAATTTTATTAGATTTACTGGGTTTTTTTAATTTTCTGATATGTTTTACAAATCTTGGATTTTCAGAAACCCTTTAAATTTTATCATCTAACTCTTTATCTTTCATTCGTCGTGAATAGGTTTGTAAGACTGTTTTATGATAGATTTTTATTGTGAATAAGGATGTCAATGTTTTCTTAATAAATCATAATTGCTGATTTGGGTAAATGCAATTTTTGTATATATTTTTCTGAGATTAATAATTGAAAAACCCATTAAATTTTATATTTCCATAGTATGTTTATGAGTTATTATGATTAAATATGTGAAAGTACTTTTAAACAGATTATTGTTTGGTATAGGGGCAGCAATATTGTAACATCAACAATTGATCATTTAAGTGGGTTAGGATGAGTCTTTGATATTGTTTTCTAAAATTTTTGTTTATTATTTCAATAGCATAAATACCCTATAATATACATTAGATAATTTACTCAAATAAAATTTAGCATAGTTGGAAAATGTATGTATTAAACATTTACACAACATCTTTCTATACATAAAATATCTCATCAAAACTTGGATTTTTCTAAGACCAATATGAAAACACTCATTACAAATCAACAAAGATAGATAACTAAAATGTTAGACCTCACCAAGAAAGTTTTCTATCCATTTTGAGGAAAAATCTCTCCAAGCACTCTCTTCCATTGCTCCTCCACAAACATGGAAAAAACTCAAAATGAAGAATGAAAACCAAACATGAACTCAAGAACAATCCAAAAAGAACAAGAGAGAAAGCCCCCTCCTCCACACACATAGAAAGAATAAATGGAAGGAGAAAAAGAAACCACCTTTTCAAATTATCAACCACCCTTTCAACTCTAATTTTCGTCACTTTTCATAAGTGGGTAATTAGAGTGGGTTTAGACTTTATAAAAGGGATTTTATGGAATAAAAATACCCCTACCCCACAAACCTATCATTTAGTGACTTTTTTAAACAAATAAAATCACATAAAGACTTTATAAAACGTAAAATAAGTGACCATATTAATAAAGTGACTCAAGGGACTAATAAAACAACTCTCACATACACACAACCCATACCACACAAAACAAGGTTAAATCACATGCCCATGATAATAATCATATTTCACAAAGACATAATAAGTAGCTATGTGACCCCCTTATCAATATTTACCAAAAAAAATTAACCTATTTAATCAACCAAGAAAGTGTGTCAGTATTACTCATGATTAATAATAGTTATAATAAATTACTTATAAATTAAAAATTCCAAGAATAATAATAAACTAGAAAATTAGATCCATTAATCTACATAGTAACACTTTTTACTGGTATGATATTTTTTTTAGAGTCAAGGAACAATTGAGTGAATACTATCTGTTATCAAAATATCACCACTGATGTCAATATAATATTTAACTTATAATGCATACCACTAAAAGTAACATTCAATATCAATAATTATCTTCATAATCACACCCACTCACATCTATGACATGTAATCACCTAACTTAAAATATATAATAATATTACCAATAATTGAGCATCTTGATCAATGTATATTTACGTAGAGAAAGAATGAAACTCACTCGACTATCACAATAATTCACAACAACTGTTAGATAGGATTAATCAAGAATATGAACATCTTCATGGTGTAGCAACAACCATCACTCATGCTTACTATCCAACATAAGAGAACATAGAATTTATAGTATATAAAATATCAACAACCAATAGGATCAACAAGGCCACAAGGGATAGGGTCTTATGTATTCTCCCCCCAGGATTGGGCTTCCTCCTATAAGTCCCTAAAATTGAAGGTAAACACAAGCAACAAGCACTTGTAAATAATATCTTATGCAATATTTCCCAAGTATGACAACAAAAAATGTTGTCTTCCAAGGTGTTCTAAAATATTAGGCAACTTTACAATTTAACTGTCTACTCAAAAGACTATCCATCCATGATACACAACAATATTGTAGATACCCATTTCACATTACTTCATATATCACTTATAAGGTTATTAAGCACTACACTATACATATATATATGTTCACTTCAATCATCATTACTTTGACAATTCGGTCAATCATTTCACAACATAATGAAATTACATCTTAAGCAATCATTCATTTCCTTTTATCATGACAATTCCAACTACTAATACATAAGCATCACAGATATTGGTTTACAACACTCACACCATCAACACAACATCAACATATCACATGGTTCAAGGAATGAGATTTATAAGGAGGAATAGTGCCAAATATAATATCATTGATTCGAAGCAACTTCCATTACTATGTAATCATGATAATATTAAGAAAGATGGTTTTGAGGTCCTCTCTAGGACCCCTCCATACATTTCCTACTAGCTTCCCCTTGTTTGTGTAAGGGAGTTAGCCTCCAAGAAGGAAGGTGCACAAAGAATCACACACTAGAGGAGAATGGACTATGACCATCCCATACTGGTCCCATTTACATCCCCATCCTCACAAGATAAATTCCCTAGCACATCTACACCCACATACAACCTGCTAGGGATCCCTCCTAGATATAGAAGTTTACAGAGTTCACATTGTGACACATACAAGTAGCTCAAAGAAGCCTCAAACCTAAGAAGATAAAAAAAATATTTCAAAATTTACAACAAAATCTCAAGAAGTAAATAAAAATAAATCAAGTACAAAGGAAGCATATCAATCCAAATAAAAAATGTTTAAATCAAATTAAGTCCTTGAGGCAAAAGGGACCACACAAATTAAATATCCCAAAATATAATACTACTACCAAAAACAACAAAAGAATCTTCAAAATAATATACATTTCATGCAAAAATTGACACATTACATGCATTATGTGAATTCTTCAAGCCACTGAAGGGGTGGAGGGGAATTGTGGTTTTCAAATCACATAGCCAAAAAAATATAGTGGTCTCAAACCACTTATAACAATATGGTGGTCTTCAACCACAAAATAATCATATAGTAACAAAGCATAGTCCCACACAACCCAGGACATGCCAACAAAATAGCCATAAACATATATATATATATATATATATATGAAGTAGCTAGTAAAGGAAGTTATCATTACACTAAAGCTTACACAAGAGAACATCATTCACCAACACATATCTTTGTAATCAACCCTGTAGTTCTATCATAAGGTCATTGTAAATCATGTAACTTAAGAAATGATGTAATATTTTGTTGTCACAAGCCTTACATTTTGTCATTTTATATTCTTTTAGAAATTATTGGATAATAAGAATTAAACAATTGTATTCTTCTCCCTTTGTTTCCAACACTACTCATGAACCATGACTTGTTAAATAATTACATGTATATGAATAGACCAATATTGATACCAGAAGAACACTGCATCTAATACTCATACCTTTGAATATCCAATTTTTGTAACATCTATATTCCAAGTGGAAGCTCATCCAAAGTTTGGTACACCGGATCCATCTTCAACCCATGGGATATACTAAGGGAAAAAGTTTTTACACTATGTGCATACAAATGCAGTCCTCAAAGGGGGAGTAGATCCAACTCAACGTTCTAAGGGAGAACCAAATTCTTGACATCTATCCATTGGCTAGCATAGGGATGCATCAAGAATTAAAATGTTACCATGTTCCAAAGAATGAGGGACTCCCATCAACCCCAAATGAAGGAGGCTCTCAACCCTCAAGCAAGATCCACTCCTTAGTGACAAACAAAAAAGACTCCACACTAAACCAAAACACACAACAAAACATGTAATATCATCACACATAATTTAACATGATGGTATAAGCAAGTAGATCATCCCAGATGTCCACCATACCCTTATCCCAAGTTGGATACCTAGTATCACAAACTTGAGTCACAAACATAACAATCATTAGTTTCTCACAACACATATTATAATGCACTTTCATAACTTTAGACACACTTATAAAAAACAACACTTAGCCACTTTGAAACACATAAAGACCACTTAACACTATCAAATTATGAAGTGCTTTACATTTGAAACAATTACCAACACCCAATTACATCACTATCACATTGGATTTTTAAGAAGGAATTCCACATAATTCTCAATCCCCAACACGACTCTCAAACATTAGAACAATAAATAATTTCACCATAGATCAAATAACAATATACCACTAAGGATAAAATCCTTTCTTACAACATGATTCAACTCATAATCCCATTTCCCCAAAATTTAAGCATCATCATTAGAAATAAGATAATCACTAACAATTGAGGCTAATTCATCTCATTTCCAATCTTCTACGTGAGAAATAAGATAATATTTTGTGTATTATTTAGCAATACTAAAACATCAAATCTTTTGAATAGGGAAAATTTTAAACTTTGAATTACTTTCATCAATAAAAGAAATCAAGAGTTTCATCCATAGTTAAAATTTTCACTTTCAAACAATCAACATTAATATTTCCAAATTTTAGGCATGTCATCAATATATGAATAACATTGCATTAAATTCATAGCGAAAATTCACACTTGTCTAAAATCATCAACTCAACTAGATAGTTTTCCTAACTAAATTGTAACAATAACAAAATCTAGAGTGGGCAGTATTCTTAACAATCAACCCATGTGTTATGGTGGATAACTAGATTGTATTGAATTTTTAATGCAAAACTAAGAGAGCATCCAATTATTATGAACCACTTTACTACAACAATTGTTACATAATCTCTCAAGGAAATGACCCTACATAGTTAGCATCCATCGCTATTATGAAGCAAGTTAAAGTGATGAACACGAGTAACTTTAATTAACTACCTCCAAAATGAAATCACCCATAAACAAGACTATTAATTCTTTAAAAGAAAAATAAAAATCATATAAATCACTTTCCTTCTATTTGGTGGTGAGCATTAATAATACAACATTACCTTCTATAATATATTAGAGTTGTATAAGACCATACTGCCAAAGTGTCAGGAAGTTTTCTATACAAAATGGTGAAAGAGAAACAAGAAAGTGAGTCAAGAAATTTACTAATTCCATTAACAATAAATTATTCCCATTATATAAAATGTTCCATTAACATGGTCAATTGAAAGTGGAATAAAAAATATCATTATATACTCATATAATACAACAAGCTTAATAATCACAACTAAATTAGATGAATACAACTTTTACCTTTATTACAAACTTGTTTTAGAGGTGTAATTCTATTGAATTATTAAATCACACAACATAATTTTATTATTTACTTAACTTACCAAAATACAAGCTCTTTTCAAATTTTCTTCTAACCATTAAGCCCAAAATAGATGCTCATACCTGATTAAAGGGAGAAATAGATGCTCATACCTGATTAAAGGGAGATTGCTCACAACTATTCAAACGATCTTGTTAATATGTGACTACATCATACAACTATTCTTCAATTGAAAAAAACTTGCTAGAATCCAAATTTTTAGTATTCATCATCACTTTTCAATAAATATTATAAATCTTTTATATTACTAGATTTATCTAATTAAGGAATAAGTTCTTGAAAAAAATGGTACTAAGATCTTCTTGCCTAATTTTGGTTAGTAATTGTGAAATATACCAGCATTCCACATCTTCTACTCTTATATCAAATGCTACCTCTAGTTGAGGCTAATATCTATCAAATCAATCTCTAAAGATCAAATTTCTTATGCAGAGGAGATAAGCACTTACATCAATTTCAATAGTTATAATTTGCACCCAAACATCTATATCCTACTTTTCTCATATAATGTAGCAAGATAATTAGAAAAATAAATTTCCAATAGATGTATGGAAGTATCCCTAGAGGAGTGGTAGAGTTGAGGGGTATTAAGGATATTCCAATTTAGAGTGTTAAGGTAGTAGAATCTACCACACATGTAAAGGATGTGCATAAGGAGGTTATAGAGTTTTTTTCCAACATAATTTAGAAGTATAGGGAGTAGGTATAGAAGAAAAGAGAGAACAATATTTTGTAGAAGGATAATTAGCATTAGAGTATTTAAAAAAGGAAAATTTCTTAAGGAGAGCACACAAAAAGTTATGTTGGTAGAATATGTGGCCTTGTAAGGTGATGAACAAGATATCAACAAAATATTATGAGATATTTTCCCTAGGATTTAGACATTTCACTTATTTTAAATGTAGTAAATTTATATATAATTATCATGCAAATACAAATATAAGAGTTGAAGAATAAGAAGTAAGTGCAAGATCAAAATTCCAAACTAGAAGAGAAATATTCCAACAAGAAAGATGAATCTAGATGTAGAATATATTATAGAAGAATGTCCTTAAGAGGAATAGAGGTAGGGAATATATGTTGAATAGTTGGTCAAGTAAAAATATAGAATCATATAACAGGTTTCATAGATTTCTCCCATAGAATCTAGTTTCTATGGATACTATTGAAAAATTAAGACTTCATGAAAGTTATATGAGGAAAAGTTCACTCTTTTCTTACATAGGATATTTCATGCATGAGATTATCTCATTAATAATCAATACTATATCAAAAAATATTTGATTTATTTCTTTATTTTGTAGGTTAGGTCTTTGCATTAGGATATTGAGTTTGCGATTTCTACAACATGTTTTAAACAATTTGTGGATCTCGGTGTGTTAAGCATGAGAGGATAGACATGAATTTATTGCTTCACCAATTGATAGAGGACCTTATCATAGTTTTCTTCATCCAACTAGACATTTTAAGTTGTAAAAATCGTATCATATGCATAACTAATATCATTTATGTGAATTCAATGAAGAAGAATCTATTTGTCTTATCATTCAAATTTTACTATCCATCAAGCTGCCTTAAATATTTTAAGTATCATTTAAGGAACCAATAATACTTATGTGTTCCTTGATCTAAATTCAAAATTCATGTCTTTCATATGTTGGATTCACACCCTTGGGCCTCATACCTAAGAGATATTGGATAGCCAGATTATCACCTTAATGATATGAATTTAATCCCAAAATATTATTTGGCTAAGCAAGAAAAATTAAAATATAGAATTAGGTTCACACCATGTAAATCATTTGACCTAGTTCAAAACACAGTAAATGTCTTCAAGATCCCACCTAAGTATTTAACCAAATTGAAAAGATAATTTGTGATCTTAATGATGCACCTAGAATTTATATGTTGGTCCTTATCCTTAGGGAATTGTAATAGGTTATAGATGTGCATAAGTATGCATCCCTTTGACATTGTAACGTACCTCTTGAACCTTGAAGGTTTGTAAGTTTTAAAACTATATAGAGATCATTATGACCCATAGTTGTTCAAATTTACATTTATTAATCAATTGAATTTTAAATTTTATGTTAAATCCAATTTCCTATTTTATTCCATTATTTGTGTATTTTTCATTGTGCTAATTTGTTTGATAGTCCTTAAATGGATTCTCATACCTTGACTTGCATAAGTTTTACTTTCAAGTGATACATGGTGTTGTGTGTCATTTTCTATCACTCATGATTGTTTCCATGATCTCCTCATCATATTTATGGGCACCTAGGTCATAAAATTTGACATCTCTATCTCACCTAGCCTAAATGGGGATATTTGATGTCTCATATATAGTGGGAAATCATGGGGTCATATTCTATCAAATTACAAACTACTAGAGAAACTACTCATAGTGGAACCTTTCCAAAATAGTGGTGTGTTTCCCTACAAACCACTATGGCCACCTAATATTTTTTAACTAAATTTATCCTCAACTTAGTCTCGCATGCCACTATAAGGCCTATGTAAATTCCTCTCCAAATAATCCATCAAAATACATATTTTCCTTTAGTACCCTTCTCCCACACCATTATATTAATCTACTACTATCCCTCTTGAAAGCATAAGACATGTCATTGCTAGTAACCTGTATAAGATGAAATGATCTAGCTATTAGTGTAATTGATATTTAATTACACTTGCATAACTTTACTTAGGTTGAGCTATTTTTAGGTCAACATTAGGGTTGCATACTTTGCTTTTATAAAGCAAATCATCTCATTGTAATATCGATTTCCTGAATAATATCATTTTGCACATTGACATGCAAAACTCTGCTTTTTTATGTTTTCTCTTATGTGGAAGGCGTTTAGGTTTGCATGTCTGATCTAGGGTTTCTAACATGGTATTAGAGCTATTGGAGGCTCTAACATGGTATCAGAGCCTTGACATGCAACCCCTTCTCAAAATCTAGAGAAAATCATTGTAGAGTTCGTCTGGGGTTCCTCGAGGATTTTATGCCTTGAGTTCATCTATGTGGAATTTTGGATTAGATTGGGCCTTTCCATTGGATTCAGAGCACTGGAAAAAGTCAAGTTTGGCTTTTATTTTGCAAATTTTGGCCATTGTTTGCCAGATCTATGAGGGTTTCAGTTTTGGTATTTTTTTGCAAGCTTTGGAGGTCGCCATTTTTTTGGAGCATTTTGAGCCGAAACGGAGGTCACCATTGCATTCGCAACGGCTAGAAACCCTAAGATCACCTTTCGTTTTGTCGATTTTGGCGAAGTTGATCCGGAAGGCAAAATTTTTTTGCCAAGAAGGCCGTACGGCCTCCCCAGCACGCGTTCCGAGGCACACAAATTAAAAAAAATGCAAAAAAAAGGGTTTCTTGGGTTTCATGCCACCGCATGCAGGTTTAATGGTTTTTGCAATGACTGCTCCACCGGGCAGCCACCACTGCGCCACCCGCGAGCCGCCAGCCACCGGCGGTGCTACCAACTGGCCGCTAGTCGGCTCAGCCCCCGCGGGCCTGCAACCTCCAGCCTGCGGTCATATGGGGGACCAGGCGCTATGCGCCCAGCCCCTGGCCCGTTCTGCTTCAGCCTGCGGTCGTATGGAAAACCAGGGGCTCCGCCCTAGCCCCTATCTGCCAGCCCCTGGTCGCATGCAAGACCAGGGGCCGAAATTTTTTTAGCCCCCTGGGCTGCCTACAGGCCTTATTGGCCATTCTGGAGCACTTTCACGAAACCGGGCATAACTTTTGCATACGGAGTCCGTTTTTCACAAATGAGATACCATTGGAAAGCTGATTTTGGAATCAATCCAGTGGTGTTGGTAATTTTTTCTTTTTTAACTCCAGATTTATTTTGCAGGTCCTTGAACTCAGATGTTGTGTTTTTCACTCCGGAGGGCATATCTTTTGACTCGGTGATCCTTTTTTCGCCATTCTTGCGGCGTTGGAAAGCTAGTTCACTCCTCTACACAGATCTATAGTCTATTTTCATTTTCTGTTTATGCATGTTAAGAATTCTCTCCTTTTGCAGTCATTGGGGATTGTAATAAATGAACTGATATAAAGTTCCTTCGGGGGGGTTTCTTGCATAATAATCTTCATTGTGTTTTGATGGCAACTCGCATGGGTTGTAATCTGGTTTCTTAGTTTCTTATTGGCCATATTTTGTCTTAGCTTGACACATACCAGATTCATTTTGGTTCACACTTTAGATTGAGAGCCTATGGTTAGTGATCCACATCGGATCCATCTCAGTTTGAGGGCCACTAAATTTGTAGTTATTGTTCTCGAGTCTGTATGATACTTTTTCCCATGAAAGAGTTTCAGTCTTAGTTTGGCATCGGCATCGAGATTCATGACTTCCAGATTCTATCATCATCATATCATCTACTGTTGCTTTATGGATTCCAGAGTTGTTCCAGTTTGGTGTTTTTGAGTGTTCCGTGGCATCGGGTCTGCTGTCACATTATGATGATTCCGATATGGTTTCTTGTAGACAGAAGTATCTTTCCTTGCTTGCTGGATTGCAATTCCAGTGTTACTCCACAATGTTCTTCCAATGCTTCTTTGCAGCAGTCATCTCATTGTAGGGGGGGTTGTCCCACTAGGTTTTCCTTCTCTACCTCATTATTGCATTTGTACATGGGTACCTGATCAGGCCTAGTTGCCGGGACCCATTCATGCTTTCTTGCATTCATCTTAGTTTTAGGTGCATGCTTATTTAGTCTCCCTAAGTTGCACTTATGGGGGGGTGTTAGTGTAATTAATATTTAATTACACTTGCATAACTTTACTTAGGTTGAGCTATTTTTAGGTCAACATTAGGGTTGCATACTTTGCTTTTATAAAGCAAATCATCTCATTGTAATATCGATTTCCTGAATAATATCATTTTGCACATTGACATGCAAAGCTCTGCTTTTTTATGTTTTCTCTTTTGTGGAAGGTGTTTAGGTTTGCATGTCTGATCTAGGGTTTCTAACATGGTATCAAAGCTATTGGAGGCTCTAACACTAGCAATACAAATATTCTCATAAACTTAATAATGAAGTAGTGTAAATGTAAAAAATCACTTGACCATCCTCATAGACGAACTTTTAAATGTCATAATATTAATGAGAAAATATGCACCTACCCAAGGAGTAGACTATACAAATATCCTCCATATTGCATGGCATAAGAATAAATTTGCATGCAAGGGATGACCCCTTGCCATCAAGTGTTGTCAAGATTGAGATATAATGAGTAGGATGCACTTACACAATCTTGGTATGTTCCCCACAATGGTATTTGTTAATGGTACACCATCCTATACATATCATTGTCTATTATAACATTATGCATATAAATTTCTATCAACTTGTGGGGTCATTTTCCTATCATATATCACTTTCCTACTCCACACTAGTAATCTAAGTATATGTTGAATATCTTCTAAAGTGAAGGCGATCTCACTAAGGGTGAAAACACAATAGCATGTCTCAATTTTTGACAATTTGTGGGGGGGGGGCATTGAAAATAATTTTTTTTAGTATTCATCATATATTTTCAATTATAACAAATAATTTCAATATAAATTATACTCAAATTTTAAAAAAATTAAAAAAATATTTTGATCATATTTAATTATTTTAATAGTATTTATCATAATTTTACAAGTTTCTTATTAAGTCATTTATTATAAAATATAATATTGAAGATTTTTTCTTTTTTAAACATAAATCCCTAAGACCAATATTTAGTGCTTTCATTTTAAAAATTTATTTATTGAATTTATTAAACTAATATTTTAATTGATAATAATTATACTTTAGATGAAAGCTAATAAAATAAATCTCTAATAGAGAAGAAAGGATGGTTGAGCGACAATGGCATCCCAACGGCTATATCTCAAAAAGGGACAGGAATCCACCTCCTCATGGCAATCATGGCAATCTCATTAAGGGAATCCAATTTGGCAGCATGCAATACAAGGGAATTTTTTTGTCAGACACAAATTTGCAAGGCCAAACTGGGCGCCCTTTCGCTATCACGGGCATTTAAACAAGGAGAAACAAGATGTTTCTGATTTATATGAGAATGATAGATTGTCGTATATGCAAAAGGATGGTTTTCAAAGCAGACAACATGAAGCAAATCTAAGATTTTTAAATCAACTATATAAAGAAAGTGAAGGTAATATAGGTCTAATCAAAAAGGGAAAAGCGAGGGGGCTAGGGTTTTAACAAATAATGATATTTCGTTTCAAAATAGTTTTCATGCAAATAAAGAACCGAGGCATGCAAGGGGTCCCTTCAATCCAAAACAACATGAGCATTCAAATAATGGTAGACATGAGAAATATATTGAGCATGTTGATACATATGGAAAAAATAAAGGAGAAAAGGGTTACTCGAAAAAGCAAGATTCAAAAAAAAAATCTACCAAACCCCAAATGCAACATGCAAATATAGACAATGGTAGGCATGACAAGCAAAAGCCCCATTTGCAACATGCAAGATAGACAATGGTAGGTATGAGAAGTAAAAGCCCTAATTTCAACATGAAAATACATACAATGGTATGTATGAGAAGCATTCTGCACAAGCTAATGGACAAATCAAAGGTGGAAAGGATTCGTTGAAAAAGAAAGAATCGAAAAGCCTTGAAGTCAAGCTTCCTCAAGCAAGGGTTTCAAAAGCTTCAATTTCAACGAAGGGTAAAAAGAGGTCTAATAGGAAGAGAAAATAAAGCAAGAGAAATACAAACTGTAACAAAAGGCCAGCTTTACAATGGAGGCACAAATAGGTAAGTCAAGATGAACCAACCCAATAGAAGGATTTAGCTGAACAAATTCATGGTAGTAGATCTGGACCGGAGCAGAAAGGTATTGTTAATATTACATTTTTTGAAGATCTACTACAAGCTCAAATTTAGAACCTTCATCATCGGGAATTAATTTGTAAGTTTTGGAACCTTACCCTTGAAATAGATGTATTGAAGCATTTATTATTTGAAGAATGGGAAGGGGTTACCAAAGTATTTTATTTGGATCAAGCAAAGGGTATTTTTTTGTGTGCTCTTTGATTTGAAAACAAAGAGAGATGCTATTTACAAAATAAAGTCATGGGTCTTCGAAGGTTTTGGTTTGTGTATGCAACCATGGGTACCAAACTTTAACTCACAAAGATTTGAGGCTAGATTTGTGTCATCCTGGGTTCGGTTGCATTCTCTAGTTTTGGAGTATAGATAGCTCAAATAATTAAAATAATAACAAATCATGTAGGGATTTTTCTAAAACATGACATGGAGTTTTTTAGAAATCCTTCAAAACTGGTCAGGGTATGTATCTTACTTGACATCACAAAAAATTTCCCAACCCAGATTCATATAAATTTAAAGTTTGGTATTTGGGTTCAAGAAATTGTTATAGAAAATCCACACAATGTATGTGGGTGATCCCACAATAGTGGTTTACAATTTTTGGGCAAACTGGACACTGCAATTATTATTTTTAACTAAATCTTCACTTTCAAGCTATTGTAGCGGCTAAACCGTGAGAAATTTGAAAATGATGCAAACTAGAGTCATCACATTTTGTCTCTAGATTCTAAAAATATTTTTTTCAAATTTTTTGGAATCAAATTGCACTTTTTTTTCCATCTCCCACAAAAACTGGTTTTTTTCAGAAAACAACATTTTGAAAAAGTGATGCTCACCGTATACAACATAACTTTTTTTGTATGAAGGATAAAATTCTAATTTTTTCAAATTTAGATTTGTAACTATGGTATCTAGCACTTTCATTTGGTCTCATAGTTTTTTATTAAATATTTTTTCCTTAACCAAGTTTCAAAGTCAAACCAATTGCAATTCAGACATAGGTGGACTGTATACAACATAACTTTTTCTGTATGAATCGAAATTCAATTTTTTTTTTTTTTAATGGATCAAGGACATCAACACCCAGCCTCAGCATATTTTTAAAAATTTTATTTTGATAATCTGTTATTTTTCCACATGTGCAGACCAGAGATTTTGATTTTTCAGTGAAAAACTATGTTTAATAAAACGAAAAAATAAAATACATAATAAAAGCAAATCATATTAAAATTATATTCGATGGATAGCTCATTCCGAGGACTATCATTATCTAGTTGGGTTTCTGAATTTTTATGCATATTCATTTTCAAATTGAGCTTCGAGCGACAATTTTTTACAAAAAAAATCATTTTTTTTAGGAGATAGGGGAAAAAGGGTGTTCGGCTGAACCTCCTTTAAGGGGTTTGGCCGAACCTATTTACATTAAAATAATAAAAAAAATTCACAGGGTTCGGGAAAATGATAGGTTTTTTTTAAAAAAATCCTTATTAAAGGGGGTTCGACCGAACCCTAGTTCGCTCGAACCCCTTTATTTTAATATTTCCGCTCACATCTCAAAGGGGTTCGAGCGAACAATTTGGTTCGGCCAAACCCCTTCACTTTGTGTAGAGGGAAAAAATGACTTTTCCCTTCCTCCACAAAAGTGTTCACCACTTATGTGGGTTGACCCATGTGTGTTTTGTCATTCAACTGAGCATGTTAAATCAACATGCTCTTATCTTTAAAAATTAAAAGGGAATTTTTTTTTTATTGACCTCCCGAGCTTGATAAAAGGAAGGATAAATAGGAATTACTAGTGGTCAATGCATCTAGAAGGAAAGATGTAGAGTTATCTGTTGAAAATTTCTTTGAATTAAATGCACTTGCTTGTGAGGATCAAGGAAGGAAAGGGAAACAAGAGCCAAGACAAAAAGGTCTTGTAGAAGCCAAGGAGTTACTGGTCCATAGTAAAAATAACCTTGCCTTGTGTGCACGATATGGGAAAGGAAATCAAATTAGTAAGCCTAAAAATTATTTTGCAACCTTCCCTTCATTTTCATCACTAGTTTTAAATCAAATAGATGCTATTGTTAAATAGTTGATGTTTGGAAAAGAGCCTATTCAGATTTATATTAAGCCTTTGGAAGAAGGATATTTTTTGTCTCACCATTGAAATCATGAGTGTGCTCACAACATAAGTTATTAAGTGAAAGGAAATCAGAGAAAATGTTGTGCTCCTAACTAATGTTAAGGAAAATGTTGTGAACCCTAATTTACTTTGCTGTAAAAAAGAAGGTTGTCCTAATAATTTAGAGGAGCTTGCAGATAAGCTTCTATATTCAATAGGTTCATATTTATTTGATGAGATAGTAGAAGGGATTCTAGCTGAGGAGCTAGACTGTGTACACTTGCAGGAGGATCAGTTCCAGGTGCCTACCATTCAAGAAATACCCAAGGAAGATAATATGGAAATTGATGGAAAATTGGTACTAGAATTTGATTACTCGAAAACTTTATCATTAGCACATACACCAACCTCTCAAGTATCAGTCAAAAAGTCTTCGAGGAAATGAGGCAGAAAATCTAAGGCTACCAAATTAAAGAAAGAAATTGATGCGGGACTACATGCTACTTTGGATGGAAGTATATTAGTAAGTAAAAGGTCGAGGAGAGTGTGTTTCTCTCCTTGAGCACAATGAGGGTGTTGTCTTAGAATGTCAAAGACATTAATGCCTCTGACAAATGAGCTCAAATCAAATTCCAATTAGACATTTGTGGGGCATATATCATATTGTTACAAGAAACCAAAACACCACAAGAAGTATTTGGGGCGACAATTATGAAGTGATCAAAATGGAAATCAGCGCATATGCTAGCTCAAGGAGCTTCAGGTGGTTTAGTCGCATTATGGAATTCAAAAAAGGTGTCTATTGATGTGGTCGATAGGGGAAGTAAGTTGTTGAATGTTGAGTTTTGACCTTAACTTTAAGTTATTCAATGTATACGAGCCAACAAATACACATGAAAAGAAGAGATTGTGGGAAGTGTTAACAAGAATTATTCAGGGATTTGTAAATGAAAAGGTGATTCTGGTAGGTGATTTCAATGCGATAGTGTCACTGCAAGAAAAACAAGGAGGTATATGTCTACTGCAAAAAGAAGAAGATGATTTTAGTTATTTTATCTCATAAAATGCATTGAAATATATCTTGCCTCTGAAGGGTAAATTTACATGGACCAATCAGAGGAAAGATTTTCTGCAAATTACAGAATGTCTAGCCAGATTTTTAGTGTCCCAAAACTAGATAATAGCATCATATAATTTGGTATCATAAATATTGCCACTTGTGAGCTTAGATCACTATGAAATTTCATTAGAGATATCAAGTTTAAATCACATACTTCAACATAGGCCTTCATTTAAGTTTGAAAAAATGTTGTTTAGACATCCACATTTTCTCCCACTTCTTCAAAAATGGTGGGTTAGTGCACCCTTTCAAAGAGTCACTAAAATGTTTCAATTTTATAAAAAGTTGTAGTATGTTAAGAATCATATTAAAACATGGAATGCACAATTTAAAAAAAATATTTTTTCCCAAAAGGAGGAAGTGGTAAAGGAGTTAGCAAATGTTCATGCACATAATTCAACATGGTTTTGATCCAGTTATGTACGAAAAACAATAGAAATTTTAGTTGAAATGGGAAGAGTAAGGAAAGAGAGAAGAGATCTATTGGTGTCAAAAGTATAAGAAATTATGGTTAAAGGAAGGGGATCGTAATACAAAGTATTTTCATGCTTCTGCCCAAATCAGAAGAGTTGCACAAATAGTATTTTCAATTTAGGATGCTATAATAGGAAATTGGATTACAAATGCCAAGGAGATTTAGGATGAAGGGGTCAATTTTTTTAAGAATCTCCTAGCCCCACCTAGGAGGGGACCAACATAGGTAAAACAAGATGAGCATGTATTGTTGGCTGCAATTCCAAATATTATTTCTCAGGAGGATAATGAGGGGTTGATGAAACCGCTTACCTTGGAAGAAGTGAGGAGGGTAGTTTTTTCCCTTTCTCTGGATAAGGCACCAAGTTCGGATGGCTTTACAACTCTCTTTTTTCAAAAATGTTGGGATGCATTAGGTTTTGATTTGTTGCTCACTCTGGAAGAGTCACATAAAATGGTATAATGTTGAATAATTTTAATGTGACAAATATTGCAATCTTACCAAAAGTAAAGGATCCAAAGTCTTTTGTAGAGTTTAGACCCATCTTATTGTGCAATATAGTTTATAAAATTTTCACAAAGGAAATATGTTTAAGGTTGCAACATCTCATCCCTAAAGTCATTTCACAAGAACAAGGGGGTTTCATCCCAGGTAGAGAAATAACTGAGGGTGCATTGGTTGTGCATGAATTACTTCATTCTATTAGCACTAATCGCTATCTTCCTTCATAGTAAAGCTTGATATAATGAAAGCATATGATAGGTTTGATTGGAGCTTTTTAGTGAAAGTATTGGCCAAATTTAGGTTTTGTAGCAAGTGGTGCAAATGGATATTATCTTGTTTATTAGGGGCCAATTTTTTCAGTGATAATCACTGGGCACCTTCAAGTTTTTCAGTGCTATGCAAGGGGTAAGGAAAGGGAATCCTCTATCCCCTTTCCTATTCATTATTATGGCAAAATATTTGAGTAGGACAATAAAGGAGAGGCATAATTTGGGTCAATGGCAAGCTATAAATATTCCTTAGACAAGCATTTCAATTACACACACTCTCTTTGTGGATGATATTTTTTTATATGGGAAGGCAAATATTGTAGAAGCTAAAGAAATAAAAGGGGTTTCAAACATGTACTCCTTACTGTCAATGTAGAATATAAATGCACAAAAATCTAAGGTATATGTCTTTAACTCCAAGGCAGCTATTAGAAGGAAGATTGTTCAGGTTTTAGGATTTTAGGTGGCAGAACTTTCATGCACATATTTGGGGATCCCATTCTTTATGGGAGAAAACAAGACTTCTTACTAGTATAAGGTCATAGAAAGGATTAAGTCTCGAGTTTTTGCATGGAAAACCCACTGGCTATCATTATCAGGTTGTATTTTGTTAATCAAGACTATTTTAGGAGCAATCCCAAACTATTTTATAGAAAATGTACAATAAATCTGAATCAAATTGGTATAAGATAATGCAAGAAAAATACTTAGATACTCAAAATACAACAAGAATATTTACAATATCTACTCCCCCAAACATATCTGCTATGTGGAATTTTATGGTGTCTTGTAGGAAGGTGGTCACTTATTACTTGTCTTGGGAAGTGCATAAGGGTGAAGATGTTCACTTTTGGAATGATTCTTGGAATGGTTACCCCCCTTTCAAAGATTTTCAAGAATTGCAATCAGCTATTCCAATATTGTCTTAGCTATGGGGCACTATATTGATTGATTATGTTGACTTAGTAGATTTGGTAACTGGGAGTGTAAAATGGAAGCAATTTTCATAAATGAAAATATCAAAGGCTTTAAAGGATTTCATGCATCATGCCTTAGCTGAAAGAGAAGTGTTTTTATCAGGATCTTCTGATAGAATCATTTGGATTCCCTCCAAAGATGGTAATTATACAATCAATCAAGGGTATAAAGAAATTCTTAATAGAGATACTCAAATTCAATCACAAAGAGCCTTTTCTTTTTGTTGGAACAGTATGGTTATGTCAAAAGCAGGGAATTTTGCATGGCTAGTTTTATGTAAAAGGGTACTAACAAGTGAAAAACTTTAACTAAATTAGGAATTGAAAAACCCTTTAAATGTGTCTTATGTGAAGAAGAATTGGAAAATGTTGATCATTTATTCTTGTAGAGTGAATTTTCTCAGGAATGTTGGAAATTTGTGCTTCATAAAATAGGCTTTTCGGCTCCTTTTCCAGAGATAGTTTGGGATCTATTTCAAGCTTGGCATGTGTTATTTAAATCCTATTTTTTTTCATACATTTGGCATCTAATACCAGCTACAGTTCTTTGGTCGATATGGTGGGAGCAAAATAAGCACATTTTTAGAAAGTTTTCCTCTTCAGTTTAGAATGTTCAAACTATAATTGAGAAATAAGTTTCAGAAGTAGTTAATTCTTATTTAAAAAATGAAAGAATGTTAGTTCTCTCTTCACAACTTGGGATGATAGTATAATGAAGAATTGGAAGAATATAAGTCTACCATTCAAAGGAAGCTTGAAAAAACCTCACAAGTCAAGAGTTGATAGGGATTAGGTTAAATGGCAACCTCCAATCTTAGCCTTTTTAAAGTTGAATTTTGATGGAGCTTTGAAAGGAAATCCGAGAGTGTCTCGTGTGGGGGTTTGTATTAGGGATTCACATGGGGTTTTGAAGGTAGCCAAGTTAATTGCTCTACCTTTAGGTACAAATAATATTACAGAGGCAATGACAGTTCTTCATGGTTTGAAACTAGCTAGGAATTTAGGTATATCCAAAATTCATATAGAAGGTGATTCATTAATAGTCATAAATGCATGCAAAGAGAGATCATGTTATAACTGGAATTTAAAGTATGTAATACAGATTGTTTGGGGGTTACTTGATAAATTTGAAGCTTTTCATATATCACACACCTACATAGAGGGGAATAGTTTGGTAGATCAACTGAAAAACATGGGGTGCCAAAGATAGGAAGTGTCTATTACAGAGGATAGCTTCAAAGTTGATGCTTTCCCAATTTTAGTAGAGTTAGTGGCAAGAGAAAGTGTGCATAGGGATATTTGAAACTATGATTTTGTTAAAATGGCTTCATTGGATCATATAAATTCAATCTTCAATTCTATTCTAAGTGGCATTCAATAATGATGGAGGAAGGATAAATCAGTGTGTTAGAAAGGAGCTGATTTGCATAGGATTTGGGAAATTCGCAAAGGAGTACTTCATGCAGTGGAATCAAATGTGTTTGTTAGAAGTGTCATCTCTATCAAGGTGGCTTGGTACTAGTTTTTCTTGTAGCACATGTGAGTAACAATCATCAAAATTAAAAGGATTCGAGAAAGGATCCGACTAAGCAAGTGAAGGAAATTTTCTTTAAAGCTAAAATTTGTTGGAATGTATGCAGGTGTAAGCAAGTACAAAACACTCCCTATAATGATGAAGTTGCATTAGTTTTGTGACAAGTGAAGGGATTTAGGTGTGCAAGAATTGGCAGTGATTTACGACAACCAAGGACATGATGACATATACAGGCTAGTGTCATCTTAAAAAAATAATGTGAAGGATAGATTATATCATTCCCCAGGCTTGTTCGCATTTTAAGGCACTTTGTGAATATTTGCAGAAGTGTTTCAAAGCTATGGGTATGCATCAACAATTTTCCTCAGAAGAAGAAGGTAAAATATGGGTTTGCAGAGCCTGTTGTAGAAAGAATATGGAGTACTTGTTGCAAAACTATCAAGTCTGGGTTCCTATTTATGAATGGGAATTACCATTCTCAGATGCAATTGGTGATGCTCAACTCACCTAGGTATTCAAAATTTACTGTTATCAGTTTAAGAAAAACATGAAAAGGATTATTGGGGACAAGATTTGGTATCCACAGGCACGAAGGGTAATCTTTCCTTCATAGCTAGTTTCCATTTTTCTTTCAAATGAATTTGATATGTTGCATTTGTTGCCTTAGCTTCAATTAATTGCTAACAAAGTAGTCAGGGAATTTTTTTTGCAAGATATTAAAATTCTTAAGGGGGTGCAAGCTTATGATTTGTGGAAGGGGCAAGTTCAAATTGCTGGTCTTTTTCTATGTCATTTTTTGCTCAATGGTAATGTATACATCTCTATTTTATATGCCATCAAGAATACATTGGAAATGCAGAGTTTTAGATATCTGCAATTAGGAGGAAAACCAATGCATTACTGGCTCTTCTTGCACATGTTCATATTGAACTAGTGGTTGCATCTGTTCTAGAGACACATGGTAATCAAGTTCTAGTGTCTCCACTTCCTCAAGCCCATGCGCCTCCAGTTGTTCATGACTCGGTGTTTCAAGCTACTCCTGAGGCGAATGGGCCAGATAATATTAGCTCTTTAATTCCTATGCACCAACCTCATGTTCCTAATCTCAACATTTCTCTGGCTATGCAAATTGCAGAGGGCGGATATCAAGAGCACTAGGGAGAGAACAAAATTCAGACTGATGTAATGGAAGAATAGGATTTTCTTTTGATTAGTTGCATATATTTTGATAAGGGATAGTATAGTGAATTTTGCATATATGGTTAATGCGTGTTTATGGTTTTTACTTAAGGGAAATATGTTAATATCAGGAAATACAATTTTAGTGTATAAATGGGGGCTGTGAAATTTTGTCATATGCAAGTTTTCATGATAACAAATATGGCTAGAAAGAGCCATTGTTACTCGTTTTTGTAAAACCTTCCTATTTTTATTAATATATATATAGGCTTAATGCCTTTCGCCTAAAAAAAATGATAATTATACTTTAGACATATAAAGTGACTATAACATATAAATTTTTGTATATATGTACATCCAAATTAAATATTTTGTATTGAAATAAGGACATCAATATATATTACAAGGTTATTTTCAAGAATATTTGGACATTTGGTATTTTCTCAATTTCCTAAATGTATGTGATTATTATTGGTAACGAACCTATGTTTGTTATAAACATGAAAAAAAAAAAAAAACATATAATAAACATATTTTTATAAAGCTAAAGTTGAGGACTATTTATGCATGGAATTTCATATTTTTATAATTTTGTTTGATCCAAAATTGTCGGATCTAAAGTGGCAAATTTTAGTTAGTAAAATTGATGGGATCAATTGACATGCTTTTATATATTCTTGGGATCATTTTCATAGGTACAAATGGAATTAAATTATAAGCTATACATATTTATATGATATTATAGGATATAGATTCAGATAATTTTATAGGCTATAAATTCAAACATATGATTTTAGGATTTAATATTTACTACATATTCAATTACAAGCTATAGATTTAACATGTCCTTTAATTATCATATATTATGATTCATTTTCCTTATCCTACTTCTTCTCACCTACATGCCATTTTTGCTATATCCTTGGCCTTAGGTGATCTTATACATGTAATCCCTTTTCCTTTCATGTTTATATCTATTAGTTATGCTTGTGTGTCCATGTATACACATTTATGTCTTACATGACATTTATGTGTGCTTACATGTCATACCTTCCACTTTGGATATCATTTGCTGATTATCCTCATTGTTAGGGGCAACCCCTCACCCCTTGGTAGATGTTCTTACATGATCAAATTTGTCACTTATCACTTTTTTTCCATAAACTTAATAAACGAATTTGGTTGAGACTAATGATTAATTAATTTATGACTGTTTGATTATGGATAAATCTATTTTAAATTAGATGTTATATTTAAATGCTTGAAATTTAAAATGAAAATGGATATGAAATGTTATGTGTACGTGTTTCAATTATGATTTTATGGATTATCCTATTGATGTAAATTTGAGTGTGAATGTGTGTAGGAATGTGTCGAAGGCAAGAACAGGGTTGAGGTAGAGGTATCCTATCTACTTGAAAATAATTAGTATGATGGAAATCTGATGCATGCACACACTCACATAGTTACATCCATCTTTCATTGTATGAATATGATTGTACGAGAATGTTTCAGATTTAAAGTCTAAAACCAGTAGTGCCTCAGTGACTTTCATTTCTAAATCACTCCAAAAGAACTAAAAACTATGCCAAAAAGCGGAAACATGCACAATAGTTCTCCCCCATTGATCCTTCTGAGAAAAGCACATGCAAAATTAAATCAGATTCAACACCATGAACAGACAAACAAATGAACACACAAATTTACATGGGGAAAACCCTTTCAGGTAAAAAATCCCACACTCCAAAAGATAGAGCCATTGTATTATTCAACAACTAAACAGTTACAATACAATATCAAGCTCATAGCCATTACAGGAGTTACATCTTGTTCATCTAGATAAATATAGGAAACAACATATATCTGCAACCTTGCACTGTTACAATGTCTTCACAAGACATAAAGTGAAGGTTCCCTTCAGCTCTTCAACCCATTTGCACAACCAACCTTTTAGCTGGCACAACCTAGCGGCCACCTCAGATTCACATCTGCCTAGGTTCTGAGTGTATCAGTGTTCATGGTTACAATGCTCTATGCATAACACTCAAACACACACTCTCCGATCTCTGACCAAGCTCACCGATCATGGATCTGCTGATCCACCAATCATTCAATATTTTGATCTGATCTCCATCGGCTTGCTCTACTTTCAACTTTGGCTTCTCAACTTTGGCTTACTATCGATCACCACCCAACCTCGCCTTTTAACTCAACATTAATAGACATTCCATCGGCCTCAAGCCGACCTCTCAGCTTCCCATCAAAATTGCATTCCCACCAAACAGCCATCAGGGTCTTATAATACCCCCTAACAAGCTTCACCATCTCGGGTTGCATGCACCGCCCTAGCAACTGACGTCGAGCCGCCCTGCAATCAATTCACACTCAGATTAAAACCTCGAGACACGTGCACAAGATTTCAGTTAGTAGCTATTGATTTGCAACAATGATGCAAAATCAACCAATGAGATTTTTCCATGTGTCGCACTGCCATTCATCTGTCGCTTGCAGATCAATCGCACTGAGCTCCATCGCTAACCATCAGTTAGACCTCCAAGGCTAGGCAGTCACAAATCTACCACTAGCTAAGGGAAAATCCCTGACGGTATGGTGGTTAGCCAAACAACTGCCAACAACTAGCTAACCCCACGCAACCGCCAGCCAAACATTCCACGGTCAGGAGGCATCCGCCTTTGCAAACACAACCACCATTGTAGTGGGGCCCACCGAGACACTCATCCACCACTCATGAACTTCTGGGGCATTGAGTAGGGAATCTCCAATATTCCCTCGAGCCCACCCAAAACTAGTTTCCGCTGCTACGACGCGTTCATCATCCTTTCACTCCGCACAAAACACACTTGCGTCCCACTGAGCCAAGTGTAAGCCATTGGAGCTCCTTCGGGGAATCTCAAGCGACATCCACCATATTCCCTAAGGAACTCCCAAGATGCTAAAAAGTGTCCATGGCCCGCCAACATAGCATAAATGCTCGAGACCCACCATCCTTCCAGTGCACACACTGCTTAACTCACTGCCATGCGTCGAACACACAAGCAATTCTCCTTGACCAAAAGTTCTCAACGCTACTTGCATTAGGATGGCGCAAAATGCTATAACACCATCGGATCAAATCCTCCACAACCATCGATCAGGTTCTTTGCCACTTGGTCCAACTTCAATCGCTCAATGCATATCGACATATCGATGGGACAAGAAATGTCATCCACCGATATGAGATCGCCTCGCCGCATCAGCCCATCGGTGGAACAACACAAAGACTCCCGATGATAGTGATCGCTAGCCGATAAGAAATTCTGCCAAGCCAGACTTGTCGGGCTGTCGCTTGAACACCACTAGGAGTCCCGCCAACCGGACAGAGTCATGGTGACAAGGAAAAGGTTGAACACATGAAGTCCCCCGGACCAAAGCGATACAAGCCAGCAAGATTGAGGCACATATTTTCAATAATCTCCCACTTGATGAAGACTTGGTGGCTTCCTCCAGAACCTGAACGCAAAGAATATCTCCACCATGCTTTCGTGCTATAAACAAGACAACTACAATGACATCTGAGATTTCCACCAACACAGGCAACAATTCCAACCATCCTTCACAAGAAAAAGGAACAAGCCAAGGCAAAATTACACCAGTCTCTGGAGCACAAGCATCAAATCCTTCAGATGAAAAAGGGATCAGACTGTCACCACTCGACTATGCTCACCAACCATATAGAAGCAACACTGCAACAAATTCAAATCTCTCCGATCGTGAACACAAAAGGTGAAGCCATTCTCCAAAATAAGATAAACCAATCAGCTAGAACAACAACCAAAAAATTGACTACCCCCATCCAACTAATCAAAACCCACATGACTGAAAATAGTACACACAACTTGTGCTAATCCATCCAATCATGCATACCTCCAAGGTATGCACATCAGTAAACTCATTCCATCACATAGCCACTCATCAACTACAAAATACAAGCACCATGTACAAACCAGTCAGGAAGACTAAACACATCCAAGAGCTCCCATTGCATGGGCAATGACCAGATGAATGCAAAGAATGGGAATGAGGGCATTCAACGCGTCTCTTCGTTAGCATCCTAGAAAACAAATCACTATCACAAGTGATCCAAGCATACCAAGTCCACCAATCATGACACATAGAAGAGCATAAACATGTAGTACCAAGGAACATCCACAATGATATGCGAACATGCCCTTCTACACACAGTTCTAAATGATACCTATGTCCAGTATGACCTCCTTCACATCCCAAAGGGAAGCCTCTCAAATAAGATCAAACCAGCCCATATTCTTATCTCCTACCAATTCTCAAAAGCACCAGGAGATAAACTATGCTATCCACCTTTCACTATGGATCCTCTAGAAACTTAAACAGAAAATCAAGATCCACATCATGAAAGCAAGCATAAAAAACACATCTAAAAAATATAATGGGAAAATACCTCTTAGAAGAACTTCACTGCCGAGAAGGCCAAAGGGAAAAAGATGCTCCTCTAGGATATAAAATTACCATAATCTATCTAAGAACAATCTCCTTATCAGTCTCTGTTGAACTCGCGTTCAACCAAGGTGCAGGCTACTCGAACTTTCAACTATAAACAGTAACAACAACCCCTCCTGTTTCTCCATGTATGCATGAACACCAGCAACCAATCATCTCATGCTAAAATCCAATCTGCATTACTGCAATGAACATGAAGTTCTCAAGCACATGACCAATGCACTCAAAACACAAAGAAACACCATACCATTGTCAAAGCTCTAATCTTAAGAATCAGGAACTTATCATGACATCATGATCTTACCATCCCCCTTAAGAGATCCCATGCTCCAAGCGAACATACCAAGGTCTCAAGAGCAATGCATCATGCCAAAAATCTAATGCGTAAACAAGAATATACCATGACATAAAGAAAACAAACTCTAAACCAACATCACCTATCAAGCACCACTGACACCTCAACCAAAGACTTGCACAAGGCCTCCATGGCTCTAGGATGCTACACATCCTCAAATAGTTCCCATGCAAATGTGAAAGAGCTCTTCTGCAGCAATAGGATCTAAGAGCACCACCTGAAACATCTACAGCACCAAAGAAGATCATTCACCACCAAGTGATGAATACACAGTCACTGCTAAAGCTCCCACTAAACATGGCACCGAGCTTTCCAAGCACCATGACCAACCATCTGTTGATCCGAAAACCTCCAGGTACAGATGACAACATGTCCATCTGACAACAATGTCGAGCAATACCAAGGTCTCTGAACCACACAGACCGCATTATCACTATCAAAAGCTTACACTAACTAGTGTATCAAGCTTTCCATGACATCATGATACACATGCTACAGGTCCCCCATAACTGACTATCCAGGTACCCAAACACCATTCCTCCTCACATCTCAAAACAACTACACCAATGCATAAGTGGCCTAAGACAAGGCCATCAAACAGATCTGCACCACCACTAAAGCAACCTCGTGGATATTGATAGTCCACTTTCAAGTTGACTCACAACAAACATGTAGGTAAAGAAAACCCACAACATTGCACAACTTGTAGATGCAACTAGTGAAAAACCTTGCAAATCTATCATCGCAGTGGAAACTGCACAACTGAGATCTCAAAGAGAAAACCCATGTAGATAACATAACTCAAACACCAGATCAAGCTTAGATCTGATTTTCCAATCACGTTCACAACCCAAGCACCATAGTCTAGGAAACCAGCAAGCAAACACCACAAGAATGCTGAATAAAAAACACATACCAACACTTCCATGTAGAGAAGACATCACACCTCCTCAAACATGTTGAACTACAACTATCTCATCTAGTCACACCCCAAAAGCTAGGGTCTAGAAAATAGTTTAACAACAACTCCACAAATCACAAGTTTAACTTGACCATGCAAAACCACCGTGTTCCCAAAACACACATACACATCCATATCCACTGCACATCTAGATGACTCAGGATTCTACACACAATCATCACGGTTAACCAGAACAGTGAATGCACATGAATATGTATCATAGACTTTTTAGGGAAATCCACAGAAAACCCTTCAGAACCAAAGACATGAATCTGAAACATGTGAGTACAAAGTACAGGTAAACATGAACTTCAAGCCTACTCTAGACCAATTCCAAGAACCACAACCATGCACATGCATGCAAGAGAGGCAGGCTATTCAGAAGTTCTAGACCACCCAGATCAACTTCACAGCCTTCATGCAATCAGGGCAACAAATAAAACACCTTTAGTGCTAAGTCAGAACACCCAACACAAGCATAATAATCTATGGAAAAATAAAAACCCAAGCAACTATCAGGGAGCCTCTCACATTGATCTAGTATATGAACTACGCTCTGCTGCAACACAACCATAAGCATAAACTCACACCCCTTGCATCAGGATCATTTGTTGGCAAACAAGAGCCTCAAACGACATCGCCACAATATGATCAACTCCAAAACCTCCTATATCTTTCATGCTGCATGTTGAATCAAAAGAGAAAGAACTCTTACTCATCATAAAGGTCAAGCATCAGCCGATTCCTCCAGATTCCCTCAAGCTTGTCAAGCTCATAAATCCTCGTAGGAGAAAAAACCCAGAACTCCAGTAACCAGGAGAAGGCTTTGATACCACTTTTTGGTATCATGAATAAGCCTTGACCACCTTTAACCAGCTCTGATACCACTTATTGGGGTTACCGTATGAGAACGTTTTAGATTAAATTCTAAAACCAATAGTGCCTCAGTGACTTTCATTTCTAAATCACTCCAAAAGCAATAACAACTATGCCATAAAGCGGAAACATGCACAATAGTTCTCCCCCATTGATCCTTCTGAGAAAAGCACATGCAAACTTAAAACAAATTCAACACCATGAACATAAAAACAAATAAACACACAGATTTATGTGGGGAAAACCCTTTCAGGTAAAAAACCCCAAACTCCAAAAGATAGATCCATTGTATTATTCAACAACTAAATAGTTACAATACAATATCAGGCTCATAGCCATTATAGGAGTTACATCTTGTTCATATGGAGAAATACAGGCAACAACATAGATCTACAACCTTGCACTATTACAATGTCTTCACAAGACATATAGTGAAGGTTCCCTTTAGCTCTTCAACCCATTTGCACATCCAACCTTTCAACTAGCACAACCTAGCGGCCACCTCAGGTTCATATCTGCCTAGGTTCCGAGTGTCTCAGTGTTCACGATTACAATTCTCTATGCATACCACTTGAACACACACTCTACAATATCTGACCAAGCTCACTGATCATGGATCTACCAATCCGCTGATCATTCAATCTTTTGATCTGATCTCCATCGGCTTGCTCTTCTTTTAGCTTTAGCTTCTCAACTTTGGCTTTCTACCGATCAGCACACGGCCTTTCCTTCTGGCTCAACATCAATCGACATTCCATTGGCCTCATGCCAACTTCTCAGCTTCTCGTCAAAATTGCATTCCCACCAAATGGCCATCAGGGTCTCATAATACCCTATCGACAAGCTTCACCATCTTGGGTTGCGAACACTGCCCTAGCAACTAACATCGAGCCACCTTGTAATCAATTCACACTCAAATCAAACCCTTGAGATGCGTGCACAAGATTTCGGTCACCAGTCGTTGATTTGCAACAATGGTGCAAAATCAACCAATGATATTTCACCACGTGTCACACTGCCATTCGTCCGCCACTTGCAAATCAGTCACCCTAAGCTCCATCACTAACAGTCAGTCAAACCTTTGAGGCCAGGCAATCAATAGCTCTACCACTAGCCAAGGGCAAAGCCCTCACGGTATGGCAGTTAGCCAAACAACCACCAACTGCCAGCTAAGCTCGTGCAACCGCTAGCCAAACATTCTGTGGTCAGGAGGCATTTTCCTTTGCAAACACAACAACTGCTATAGTCGAGCCCACCGAGACACGTGTCCACTGCTCATGGACTTCTGGGTAATCGAGGAGGGAATCTCCAATATTCCCTCGAGCCCACCCAAAACCAGCTTCCACTGTTGCCACATGTCCATCATCCTTTCGCTCCACACAAAACACACTCGGGTCCCACCGAGCCAAGTGTAAGTCGTTGGAGCTCCTTCAGGGAATCTCAGGCGGCATCCGCTATATTCCCCAAGGAACTCTCGAGATGCTAACAAGTGTCCACAACCTGCCAACACAACATAAATGCTTGGGACCCAACATCCTTCCACTGCGCACATTGCTTAACTCACCGCCATGCGTCGAATGCACAAGCAATTCCGCTTGGCCAAAACTTTCTCAGCAATACTTGCATCAGGATGGCATGGAATGCTATAGACACCATTGGATCAAAGCCTCCACAACCATCGATTAGGTTCTTCACCGCTTGGTCCAACTTCAATTGTTCAACGCATATCAGCATATTGGTGGGACAGGAAATGTCACCTGCCGATATGAGATTGCCTTGCCGCATCGGCCCATCAGTGGAACAACATAAAGACTCTCGCCGATAGCGATCACCAGCCGATAAGAAATGCCACCAAGCCAGACCTGTCGGGCCGTCGCCAGAACACCACTAGGAGTCCCGCTGACCGAACAGAGTCTCAACGACAAGGAAAAGGTTGAACACATGAAGTCCCCCAGACCAAAGTGGTACAAGCCCACGAGATTGAGGCACACATTTCAAACAACTATGTTTATAGTATTTATGTTGGTGAAAGTAAACTTAATTGGAAAAAAATAGAAGTATGTTCATGGTTAATATGCTTTCGAGAGTTAAGTTGATTGAATGGAAAAATAAAATATTTTATTTTAGTAAATTGCATAAATTATATTTATATCTTTTAATAATAATATAATAAATGGGTAAGTGCATGGATCTGTGACACAATTTTGGCTCTTAAGATTCCACTTTTTTTCTAAAATCAAAAAAATCTGATTTGCACGAGAAAATCAAGATAGTTACTCTCAAAATTTCAAGATGCAGCAAGAACAAGAGTTGAAGTGCTCGGAGTCTAGTTTCTAAGCTACTAATTTTTTTTGTATTTAATGAAGATTAAGGGTATCAAAAAGGGGGGGGGGGGAACAGGTCCTATTTTTATCAAAAATCAACGTAGCGCTTGAGGGCTCTCCCCTTTTTGATAAACATTTTTTAGAATTTCAAAAATCTAAATGGTGAGAAATTAGCTAACACCATGCAGTTTATCCTCATTCTTTTGGATAATTTTTTTAATGAATATATAATATTTTATGAATTTTGAAAGTGGACACATCCTGAAAAGCTAAAATTTGAGCATGATCCGCCCTAAATTTTTTGAAAACTAATCAAAAATTGATTTTTTTTCATCATCATGTGTAGAATGGAGTCTAGTTTTAAAAAATGTAATTTTTTTCACATTTCGATGAACAAGTAACAATCTATCCTAAAACTAGCACATGCTGGTTTTTGACAAAAAACAGAGGCACTTACAATAGAAGTTATGGATCAAAACCTTAACTATATAAAAAAAATAAAAAATTATATATTTAGATAGCTAAGATAAAGGTTAATGCCATCATAGTTTTTTTTATAAACTTGCATTGAAAGACATGAAAACGTGACAGTGAACATAGACAAAAATATGAGGAAATTTGGAAAATCCTATCAATTCACTCGTCCAAAGCAAGTCATTTAGTGAGCACCAAATTTGGCACTCGCCAAATGACACATCACTTTTGGTGTGCGCCAAAGGTGATGTGTCACTTGGCGAGCACCAAATTTGGTGCTTGCCAAATGACCTACTTTGAAAAAAATCTAACTTTCCCATCTCTTTGGTTGACCACTTTAATAATGTTGAAAGTGCACGGTTTATGATCGTAGATGGATAATTGAGATTTTACCTTTCATATGCTCTTTGCCTCTTTACCCTAACTGGATAACTCTCTATCCCTCTAAAGTATCTCTCTCTCAGGTCTTACACCCTCCCATGCTATATAGACTACTCTCTCTCACTCCAATCCCCTCTCTCAAGTCTCATTCCCTCCCACCCTATCTAGATAAATCTATCACTCCAACCCCCTTTCTCACACTCCCTCTGGTATGTTTGTCTCTCTCACTCCATCTCCCTCTCTTAGGTTGTTATCTTTCTCTCTCTATCTCTCTCTATCAAGTCTCTCCCTCCTACCTCCTCTCCCTCTCTCAGGTCTCTCACTCACTCACTCACTCACTCCCTCTCTCTCCCACTCCCTCTATCTCTCACTCCCTTTATCTCTCTCTCAGGTATCTCCCTCCCACCTCTCTCTCTCTCTCTCTTTGAGCCTATGGGATTGTGTTATGTTCCTCTACAATAAACTCTCTCATTTTTCACTATCCTGAAGGCGTTTTCCTGTGGTGGTGATTTTTCACTTGGGGAAAAAGTTGTCAAATGCAAGTAGTGTAAAGTTGCAAAGAGGTGCAAATTTTGTTTTGCAACTCGTGTGACCAAAAGAACTGTTCCAACGCGTCTGGGTGGGTAGTTTTATGATAGGTATGGTCCTCTTTCACACCCAAACATGTTGAATCGTTCTGAGCTACGTTCAACCAACAAAATCCCTTAAGAGTCCAAAGTGGAAAATGGTTGCAATCTTCGACAGGCTATTACTTGGACATTGTGATGCTTGGAAACTTCTCATCTAAGCTATAGGATCATGTTGGGATCCTCTACAATAAAATATCTTGGTTTTTTCTATCTTGGAGGCTTCTTTCCATGGTGGCAACATTTAACTTGGGGAAAAAGTTGTCAAATGAAAGTAGTGAAAAGTTGCAAAGTGGTGCAAATTTCATTTTGCACCTCGTGTGACCAAAAAAACTATTCCAACACATCCAATTGAGTATTTTTATACTATTCATGGTCCTTTTTGACACCCAAACATGTTGAATCACTCTGAGCTACGTTCAACGAACTGAATCCCTTAAGAGTCTGAAGTGCAAAATGACTGCTATCTCTAATGGGTTGTTACTTGGATAACATGATGCTTAGAAAATTATCGTCTGAGCCTATGCAATCATGTTGGGCCCCTCTACAATAACCTCTCTCATTTTTCACTATCTCGGAGACATCTTCTCGTGGTGGTGACATTTCACTTGGAGAAAAAGTTATCAAATAAAAGTAGTGCAAAGTTGCAAAGTGGTGCAAATTTCGTTTTGCAACTTGTGTGACCAAATGAACTGTTACAAAGCATCTGAGTGGGTATGTTTATGTTAGGCATGGTCCTTTTTTTCACCCAAGCATGTTGAATCATTCTGAGCTACGTTCAACCAGTAGAATCCCTTAAGAGTCCCAAGTGCAAAATGATTGCAATCTTCAATGGGTTGTTACTCAGACACCATGATGCTTAAAAAATTCTTTTCTGAGCCTATGGGATTGTGTTGGGCCCCTCTACAATAACCTCTCTCAGTTTTTTCTATCTCAAAGTTGTCTTCCCATGGTGGCAACATTTCACTTGGAGAAAAAGTTGTCAAATGCAAGTAATGCAGAGTTGCAAAGTGGTGCATCTTTCATCCTACAACTCGTGTGACCATATGAACTATTCAAATGAATTCAAGTAGGTACATTTACACTAGGCATGGCCCTCTTTCATACCCAATGGCTGCAATCTTCGATGGGCTATTACTCGGACACTCTGACATTTAGAAAAATTCTCGTCTAAGTCTATGGGATCACATTGGGACCCCCTACAATAACCTCTCTTATATTTTTCTACCTCAGAGGCGTCTTCCCGAGGTGGCGACATTTCATTTGGAGAAAAAAATGTCAAATGCAAGTAGTGCAAAGTTGAAAAATGGTGCAACTTTCATTCTGCAACTCATATGAGCAAACAAACTATTCCAAAATATTTGGGTGAGTATTTTTACACTAGGCATGGTCCTCTTTTGTAGCCAAACAGGCCAAATCGCTCTAAGCTACATTCAACCAACTGAATCCCTTAAGAGTCTAAAATGCAAAATGACTGCAATCTTTGACGGGTTGTTACTCAGACACTGTGATACTTAGAAACTTCTCGTCTAAGCCTATGGGATTGTGTTGGGACCCTCTACAATAAAATATCTCAGTTTTTTCTATTTCAGAGGTTTTTTCCAGTGGTGGCGACATTTCGTTTGGAGAAAAAGTTGTCAAATGTAAGTAGTGAAAAGTTGCAAAGTGGTGCAACTTTCGTTTTGCAACTTGTGTGACCAAATAAACTATTCCATCAAATTTGGGTGAGTACATATATGCTATGCATGGTCCTCTGTCACACCCAAACACGTTGAATCGCTCTGAGCTACGTTGAATCGATTGAATCCCTTAAGAGTCCAAAGTGCAAAATAGTTACAATCTTCAACGAGTTGTTACTCAAACACCGTGATGCTTAGAAACTTCTCATTTGAGCCTATGAGATCAATTTGGGCCCCTTTATAATAACCTCTCATAGTTTTTTCTATTTTAGAGATGTTTTCCTGTGGTGGCGACATTTTGCTTGGAGAAAAAGTTGTCAAATGCAAGTAGTGCAAAGTTGCAAAGTGGTGCAACTTTTGTTTTGCAACTCATGTGATCAAATGAATTATTCCAACATGTTTGAGTGGGTACTTTTATGCTATGAATGGTCCTCTTTTTCACCCAAACACGTTGAATCACTCTGAGCTATGTTCAACTAGCCGAATCCTTTAAGAGTTTGAAATGCAAAACGGTTGCAATACTCGACGGGTTGTTACTCGGACACCATGATTCTTAAAAACTTCTCGTTATAGCCTATGGGATTGAATTGGTCCCCTCTACAATAACCTCTCTCATTTTTCACTATCTCAGAGGAATCTTCCTGTGGTGGCAATATTTTTCTTGGGGAAAAAGTTGTCAAATGCAAGTAGTGCAAAGTTGTAAAGTGGTGCAACTTTCATTCTACAACTCGTGTGACCAAACGAACTATTCCAACACATTCAGGTGGGTACCTTTACACTAGGCATGGTCCTCTTTCTCACCCAAACATGTTGAATCGCTCTGAGCTACGTTCAATTGGTCGAATCCCTTAAGATTCCAAAGTGCAAAATGACTGCAATCTTCAACGGGTTGTTACTCAGACACTGTGATGCTTAGAAACTTCTTGTCTAAGTCTATGAGATCACGTTGGGACTCTCTACAATAAAATCAATCGGTTTTCACTATCTCAGAGGCATTTTCTCGTGGTGGCGACATTTCAATTAGGGAAATATTTGTCAAATACAAGTATTGCAAAGTTGCAAAGTGGTGCAACTTTCATTCTACAACTTGTGTGACCAAACGAACTATTCCAACATGTCTGAGTGGCTATTTTTACGCTAGGCATTGCCCTCTTTCGCACCCAAACATGATGAATCGCTCTGAGCTACGTTCAACTAGTTGAATCTTTAAAGAGTCCAAAGTGATAAAAGGTTGCAATCTTCAACAGGTTGTTACTCAGACACTGTGACACTTAGAAACTTATCATATGAGCCTATGGGATCACATTGGATCCCTCTACAATAATGATGCAAATAAAAACCACCCCAAACCACAACTCACAAAACAACAAAGATTAAACAAAGAGAGAATCCATTTCAAATTAAATCTAAAACTTCTTTCATTCAAATTTATACAAATACAAATTTCTAAATAAATTTTTGAAATCAAATCTCCATAAATGTACTCCTTGTAGCTTCTTTTTTTTGTTTCAAATCTCTCTTTGTTGTTGTTCAGACCTTCACACAACTCCAAAATCAGTGCACCTCTCACACTGGTGCCTTATCTTTCCTTCACTAGTGTTGCTCAAAACTGCAACCAAAAACCCCAAAAAATGCCTCTACAAAAGTATTTTTCTCCTTCCCATTGCTCACAAACTTCTTCCCACTTTTTTTCAAAAACCCTCAAAAAATGCATTGAAAATTATCAATTATTGCCCTAGAATGGGTGCCCCACTCTCCCCAAGCATAGATATCCATATTATAAGTTTATGCAGTGTTAAATGGGACATTTTAAGCCTCCATTAACTCCTACAAGTGTTGTCTTTACTCCTAGAGGCGTTTTTCTTTATTCTGGGCATTTTAATATATCTAAAATCTTGATTTTTTCTCTTTTATGATTCAAATTCCCCCCACATTATTTATGCAATATATAAATAGTTAATGAAGGAATAAAAACTAATATTTAATTTTCATAACCCTCATAATACCCTTCCACAATAAAATTGATCAAATCGGTACTTTGGAAGTGCTAAATCGTGTGCTGACAGATGCAAAAAAGAAACTTCTTTGATTCACACAAAAATTGGTGTGCAAGCATGGAATAGTACCCCATGGACTCTTGCAAAATTATTTTACACCAATCCTCCAAAATCTTGAGATATTAAACTTTTCATAAATCGCTGACAATTTTTTAAACAAATTTTTGGCATTAAAATCTACCAATATGAAAAATATATGACTTTAATTCTTTTTGCATATTTCACATGCCACCTGCATAAATTCCCCTACCAAATTATTCTATTGCAATCCTTACAAGTTTTCCAAAAATAATTTTTGAAAACTACTTGTAGAGCCTTAAAATTATGATTTGATAAAAAATGTTTTTTCTTTCAAATTTGAACACACCAAGAGATTTCCAAAGCCAAGAGATGTTAAATGAGCCCCACAACACACCAAAATTGAATTCAAACCTAAAGCTTATTTTTGGTTGATGCTGATCTTGCTAATTTGTCCAGATGCTCTTACATCAGATACATCGGGTAGGAAATTTTTTGTGAGTAGAACTCACAAAATGGAGTGGAGTAGTAGGACTACTCTTTCAAGTTGTGGACAACCTATAGCTAACTCCATAACTAATTTAGACAAAAAGAATTTTTTCTTCCACCTCTTCCAACACTTAGCTAGAATTCTTGTCATCCTCCTCCACCAAGTTCCTCCTAGACCATCATTTACAACCTCTATACACAAATATGCAACATTCACATACCCATTTTCAATTACAACTTTATCTTCTACTCCTGCAATCTCTTCCTTAGAGGGTAAACAATCAAAAAATTTAAATTTAAAACTAGAAATTACCTTCTTTGCTTCCCCAACATAATTTTACTCATACTCAAAACCTTTCATCTATGCATCTTCATAAGGCTGTTAGAATTTCTCTCATGTAGTCATGTCCTCCAAAGGACCATGTGGTGTAGGGCACCCGAGTCTTCATGATATAAAAGGGTGGTTAAATGTTAGTTTTGTGTGATTGAGTCACCTTTTTTTTGTAATAAGGTCTATTTAGACCATGTTTCATGTTTTAAGTTAATGTGAGTCATGTGGGGTCGTTTTTGGGTTTAGATGTCAAGTTTTGCAAAAAGTTGTAAAGTTGTCAAACAACTTTTGTATTTTTTACTTTTGTGGGGAAGTTGAATGAGTTGGGATTTGAAAAGCAGTTAGAAACGGTTGGGTTGTGTTTTTTTATGTTGAAATAAGATTTGTAAAGGTTGGTATGGGGTTTCGGTGGTGTTTTTGAAGATTGAGCATCAATAAAACACTATTTTCTATGTTTTTCCATTGGTAATTGCTGCTATAGTGACTTGTACAGCCCGGTACAACCTGGAAATGGTCTAAGTTTCATTGGATTTGATGTTGAGTTGAATATTCTATCTTTTTCATTTGATTCAATTAATATTTGAGAAAGTTAGAGTACATTTACTAAAAGGTGCTTGAAACCCTCATTTAGTGTGTGTTTTGACAAAACTATGAAGTTCTTCCCATTCCACCAATGAACCAACCTTAAACTCGGTGGAATGGGTGTAGATATGTTAGGTTTTGTATTCTAGATGTTTTTAGGAGCAAGGGAGGAAGATTTGTGAACATTTGTTGATGCCCTAGGTTGAAAACCTCATGTTTTGGGCATGATAGATGCATAGGAGTTAGGGTTTGTAGAAAATTTATTTTGAGATCATTCTATTTGATGTAAATTAGATGTGCAGACCCCATGTGACATGTTGATAGATCTAGAATGAAGAATTGAGGTTTGGATATTGTAAAACCAAAAGTAGTCTTGTGGAACTAGCCTAATTAGGCCTATTTGCAATGTAGTAGTTAGATTTTCAAGGGTTTGTTCCAAAATAACCATATCTGCAAACTTGATATGTTTTCAAATGGCTAAAAGGGTATTTGGAATGGTGATTAGATTTTGGGTTTTGGATTTGTTGGGTCTCAAAAAATGTAGGTTTGAACCACGAGAGGTTTCCAAGCTCTCACAACGCTTTTGGCCAACATACAAGGCCAATTGATGCAATTGAACCTTCTTCTCTTTAGGTTTTGCTAGACAAAGGTGGGTGAACCTATGTGAATGATGCATATTGATATGTATATCCTATGAAACAATCTACCCACAATGACAAAGGGAAGTGGACAGATAAAATCATTACAACTACTCCTACTCCTACTACACAAATGAAAAGTTTTGAATAAGTTGTTTGATATGAAATTAGATCTCTGGGTTGTGGCAGATCAGTGCCTTTTATCCACATGGGAAATGGAGTCAAAAAAATAGAAAATGATATGTGTTTTCCTTCTTTGGTTTAATTCTAGTTGTTAGGCACTCTGAAAATAAAATTCCAATTACTGGCATACAACTTCATTTATTTATGTCGCACATAAATAGTGCTGGAAAGTTTCTTAATTTGGTTCTTCTTTAACTACCCAAAAGAAATCCTAAAATTGTAGTGACTTACTTGAAGGGATTTAATTCTGACTTACAGACACCAACAAATAAAAATCACACAAAATGGGAATACATACTAATAAAGTAGATATTATACTTGATATGTTGATTTAAATAATTAAAGGATCTCAAGTTGGAGAGAACCAGATAAAAGAATGTAAATTATTGCAACACAACAACTAAAACAGGAAGATTTCACCAATTTATGAAAATTTTCTCCATTGCATTGTTTCAGGAAGGTCTGTACATTATTCTCGTTCCCAGTCTTATTTTTCTCAGAAATCTATCTCCTACTCTAAACCCGTCCTCAAACTGATTTTCAAAATATTTATATAATACATATCTTAAGGGTCGTGACCCTTCATTTTCTATCATAGCCGTTTGATATTCCATGACAGATATAAAATATTTAATTAAGTTGCCTTTCAGAAAATTAAATATTTTTATATAGTTTTGCATTTGATTTTATCTTTATATCTTTTCTCGCCTTTATTTTTCTTTCCCCGTGGCTTTCATTGTTTTTACCGCTCTATCGTGGCTTAACTTTTATCTCCTTGAGGTATCGCGGTGCTTTGACTTTGACCGCTCTGGCTCGTTCATCTCTACCTTACCGCTCCACTGTGGGCTTTATTTTAGCCACCAATGGTATGGCGGTGCTAGCACTAACTGTCCTGTTTGTTTTCCACCACACCACCATGGTCTCCACTTTGACTGCTAGCGGTACCGTAGTGACCCACTATACCGTTCACTAGCTCCTTTGACCACTGCATCTGCCATCCATCGCGGTCACCGTGGTCACCTCATGGACCAGTGGCGGTACCACGGTAGCCACTTCAAGTGTCTCCTCTGCTAGTGACTTACCACCCATTGCAATACCACGGTCTAAGTTTAGACCGCATGCGGTGGCACGGTAAGCGCTTTACACCTTCTCCTTAACTGCCACCGCCATACCGCGAGCCCATTGTGGGAGGCCGCTGTAAAACGGTAAGTGATATGAATAATGAAATTTAAGGTAGTGGCATAAGGAATAATGCGTTTGAATATTTTTGATGGGGGTAGAATGCATTTTTATGAAAAAGATAGAAAAATGATGGGATTTAAATGAAGAAAAACTTAGGATTTTCATGGAATTTTATGGAAAATAATAGGAAAACCGTAGGAAATTTTATGGAAAGTTTAGGTTCTAACAGAATCTACTTAGGAAATTATGTGGGAAAACCCTTGTTTGTTGTTCTAAAAGGGGAATTGAAGAGTTGTAAAGGAAACCCACCAAATTAGGTTTCTAAGTTTGAAAGATTTGGTTTGTTGAGTCATTTTTGAGTTAGTGAGATCATCCACCTTGCTCTGCATCAAATTGGTATCAAAGCATAGGTAGGTTTGTAAAAAGGGAAAGTGTGAAGTGAAAAAGAGAACATGGTGCCTCCAAAAGGTAACCCTATGGCTAGGGAAATGAATGAGATGAAAGAGAAGACTGCAAAAGAGATTAGGAGATTGAAGGAACTCCAAGATATGGTGGTAGCAAGGCTTGAGGGTGTTGAAACTAGCCAAAGAAGAGGTATGGTTATGGGTGATGAGAGTGACCCTGAAGAAGAAGGGGAAGAGGAGAATGAAGAAGAAGAAGAGGAATTAGATCTTGATGAGCAGAAGATGGCCAAGCTACTGAGAGCAGTCAAATCAGATAAACACAAGGTAAAGATGGATGTACCTATGTATGGAGGGAACTTGAATGATGAAGATCTTTTAGATTGCATTGCAACACTTGATAATTACTTTGAATGTGAAGATATACCTGAGGAACAAAAGGTCAAGTTGGCAAAAAAAAATTGAAAGGTCATGCCATACTATGGTGGGATTATGAGAAAACTGAAAGGAGGAAGAAAGGCAAGTCAAAAATTGTCTCTTGGGATAGAATGGTTGTCAAGCTTAAGGGTAAGTTCTTACTAGCTGACTATGCAATTCAAATGTGCAAGAAACTTCAAGGTTTGAAACAAAGAGAGATGGATGTCAAAACTTATACTAAGGAGTTTTATAAGATAATTATTGTGAATGGTGATCCTAGACCTGCACAAACACAAAGAAAAAACACACAATTAGTCCAATATAAAAGTTAGAAACAACATTCTTGATGAAATTTATTTGAAACATGAAAACAAGAAATAATATGAACACAATAAAAAAAGCTATTAAATCATATTTAAGGGGAATTGGTGCCATTTTGATGTGAAAAATGGCCCTTTCCCAATTCCTTGCAAGCTTGATGATCAATGGTGAATATTTGATACTCCTTGGTGAAATTTCTCCATAACCTAGCTATGACAATATGAAAAATGGATGAAAATGGATAAAGATGGATGGAGATTGCTCAAAACTTGAAGATAGTAATGTTGTATGAAGTTTTGGATAATTGTGGATCCAAAATCCAAATGAGAGCCTCCTATTTATAGAAGAGAATTTTTGAGAAAGAGGCAAAAGGGATGAATGTGGGACAACAAACCAACTAATAGCAAAAGGCGACTTGTCAACATGTGAGTGGACAAGGTGGAGCACATTTTGATGAATGTGCACATAAATATTTTTAGGTGGATATTTGAAATTGATGAAATGATAAGTTGGAGGGAGAAAGAAATGGAGTTAATGCCACTTGGCTCAAGGCAGAGGACATGTAAGAGGCTTCTAATGCCTTGTTGGATGTACACCCTCTTGGAGGGATTTTTGAATTCGAAGAATATTCCCTCTTTGATGTCATGTTGAGAGAAAATAAGAGATTTAATAAATCAAATAAAATGATTTACTTGTGCAAGTTGCAAAAGATAGAGGATTTGAGGGATTAAGATTAAGATGAAGATTAATCAAGATTTGATTAATTTAAGAGGAGATTAGCTGATGTGATAATTTGATTTAGACTTTTGGATTGATTTAAATCAAAGTTGAGGGGAATATGAATTTAGACTTACTTAAATAAAGTTTAATTTATTTAATTAAAGAGAATGGTGTTAGTTTTAAATGAAATAAAAATAAATTTATTTAATTTAAATGAGATGACTTTAGAGATTAATTAAATAAAATGAAATATTTTATTAAAAAAGGGACTATAGGATTAAAAAAATTGATTTATTTAATCAATAGAAGATGATGAATTAATCAAATAAATTTGATTTATTTAATTAAGAGATGAAATATGATGAATTTAATTAAATAAAGATTATTTATTTAAATGACTAGCATAGGAGATGATTCACGACGAACTAGTGTTAGTAAAATCAGGATCAAGTGTATAGGATCAATCTGTATACTTTTTGTGTCTACATTTTTCCCCTCTTTGAAGCAATGTACCCATTGTGGTGGTTTAAAGAATAAACTGCCAAGATCAAAATTTTTAAAAAAATTGATTTTTTATTTTAGATGCCCCACTACTACCCCAGTAGAAGAACTATGCTGGTATACTGCCCCCTTGAGAGATCAGACGAAAATTTGAATTTTTGGGTGATCTTGTGAAAAAAAATGACAAGCTGCACGACAGGTCTAGAAAGGGTTTAGGATGCAAAGAACATGCCAAAATACAAAAAAAATGATGCAACACGACCCTCAGTTTGGCAAAAATGGGATCAAGGGTCCAAAACCCTAGTTGGATGACTAAACAAGGTAAAAAAACCCTAACTTTCAAGGTTAAATAGGCCTTGAAGGGCCACTTTCAATTCATTTGCACACTCAACACTTTAGAGATTTAGTATTTTTGATCTCTAACCATTGTTTAAGATGGCGCAACGAGTGCTTCCAAGTCACATTTTGGAGTGAGTATGAGTGCACCAGCAACTACCAGGCATAGGACCACCAGTATGTGACCCTTACCTGACTTGTCATTTCATTTTTTGTTCGTATTAATTAGGGTCCAAAATCAAACTGAGTCAAGTGGCACTGTTTGGCACCATTGAAAGTGTTAAGTCGGGTCGTGTGGCCTTAAAGTGCACCACTATTGAGTCTTGTGTTGTGACAGTCTAGTTTCGAGATTAGGGTTTAGGCTTCAAATTCTGTCGCATATGCAAATTATGTCACGATGATGCAATTAGGAATTTAGGTTTAGTGGTCAAAATGGTCCTTCATCAAATTGTGACGTGGCAGTGTAGTTTGGACTTTAGAGGGTTCCAGCGGTGTAGTTCGGAACTTTAAAACAATGACATATTTATTGTTTCAATTGTGAAAACTCCAAATAGGATCCTAATTTTTTATGAAACTTGATGCTATGACTTTACTGGTGCAGGAGGACGTAGAGATTTTACATTCACGTGAGCATAGGTCCCTAGTACTTAACAAATTGGTTGGATAGCATGACCTGATCCTGGAGCGCCTTAGGGCGATAGGGCTATGGTATGTCACCTACATACCTTTTATCTGGACACTCCTGGGTATGATGACAACACTGGAAGAGTGATGACATAGTGAGACGTGATCATTTCACTTGCCTACAGGCGAGGTGACAGTGACTGTGGAGGATGTTTGGTAAATTATTTGATTATCAATCCATGAAGAGAAAGTCATCTATGATGTGGATGCCAAGAGAGACGCTTTCTTTGAGGTTATGGGCCTTGATGAGATTATTTTTGTTGAGGGACAAATCAAGCTAGAGCAGTACAAGGGTACGGTGCCCACCTTTCGATTGATTGTTGTTGTGATCATCTCAAGCCTTGTGGAACCAGATCGGCATGCCTGATACTTCAGTCTAGGATGGGGTATTGCCTAAGAGAAGATGCTCCACTAGAGAGAGTGCTTTGTGTGGGGTCCAGTGATGTTGGCCTCACTTTACCATGATCTACATGAGTTTTCCTACTTGGACAATAGAGCCATTGGGGTCGGGGTGGCACTTTTACACATCTAGGCATGGGAGCACATTGTAGTGTTTTTCCCATGAGTTACACCGGTTGGGATGGAGCTAGATGATCCCATAGTTTGGCGATACATAGGGGCCCTGAAATTTACACATACAAGAGTGGCCGACATCCCTCACTAGAGGAGGGTGATTGATGAGATGGCGGTCTTTACTTGGATGCCCTGGCTTGGTATGCCCACTTGGTATGACATCGTTCGACAACTCTTCTTTACCAGACAAGATAGACTCATGCAAGGCAAAGAGCATATGATGATAGAGTGTTATCTGCCAGATTGGGTGGCCAGGCAATTCAAAGAGACACAAGACAAACCCAATGACCAATAAATGGCCATATTTTCACCTACTATGAGGGAAAAGACATGGGGTCAACTGATTCTAGTCGAGGATGCAGTTACTTCTGTAGACACTGAAAAATGTTTTAAGTCTATGAGCATCATTTTTCTTAGTCATCATCTTTCAATAATTGAATAATTTTAATTATTCTATTATGTTCGATCATATTCCTTTATTAATTAAATAGTTTTTAATTATTTAATTGATTCACCTTCTCATTTCTATCTTGATCAATTAAAATTATTTAATTGTGTCACTAATACCCCTTTCTTCAATAATTAAATAAATCATTATTCATTTAATTATTTATCTTTTATCACATGTCTATAGTCAGATAATTATTATTATTTGACCTTTTATTCTTCTATAATTAAATAATTGACGAAATTATTTAATTATGTGTCATTCTTCTCCTTTAAATAATTGATCCAAATCAATTATCCATATTTAATTTATATCTCCTCCTTTAATTAAATTTATGAATTTAATTAAATCTCCTTTTTCATTTCCTCCAAATAAATGATTTAAAATAAATTATTTATTTGCCACTTGTCATCCCCTTCCATTTTCGAATTATTTATCCCTCTATTTTGGTCAAAGATCCCTTGTCATTATTTCATGTCATAGTCTGCATGTCCTGCATGTCTGTCATAGCCGTCAGACGTCATAGCCGTCGGCGTCATATCTTTTCCATGCATGGCATATTCTGGTTGCATCAATTCTCAACCGTAGATCTTGGCATGTTTCTAGAAACTTGATCTTGGCCATCCATTTCGTAACCTCCCTCTCATGAATCCTCATCCATTGATCTCAGAATCTTTCTAGAAGATCAATCTCGTCCATCCATTTGAATGGTTGTCTATAAAAGCAACCCTTCCCCTCCATTTTCAATTAAACAGTCATTATCTCCAACTTTCTTGCTTACTATTTGTAGGTATTTGCACAACTTCATCAACAAATCTGAGGGCAATATTGGCATAAGAAGAAATAGGAGAGACAAGAGAAAGAATCAACTTCAAAGGGGAGTGTTTTATTTCATTTGCTTTCATTTTGATTGCTCTTTTTGTTTGTATTCTTTTGTTTAGATTGGGATAATAGTTTAGAAGTGTTGGCTGTCACTTATCTAATACTATTTAATTTTCCCCATCTTACATTGGTGAACCCGACGTGAATCAAATAATATTGCAAAAAATCGTTTGTTTTCTTGTTTGTTTGATTGTTTTGCAGGTTACAACCAAGAAGTTGCATAAAATCCCATCATCTTTTTTTGAGTACAAAAAAATGGGCGCATAAATTCATTAAAAATGATCATCTGGGTTTTGTAGCCCTCGATTTCAGCTTTTCGAAACTTCAAACGGTTTAAAATTTCGTTAAGATTTGAGAAAGTTATGGCTATTTTAATATTTGCTATTTTTTTAGTTTAGCTATTAAAACCCGCGTTTTCTTTTGCCTATAACATTTTTTTCATGTAGAATCTTGGAAAAATAATTTCTGGGTTTTGAAGGTTTGAGTTTTAGCTTTCCATGGATATAAACCAATTGAAATTTTGTTAAGTTTTTGAGAAAGTTATGATTATTTTAATTCGTTGGTGTCATTTTCTTTTGAGTTACTAATCTCTTGTTTTTAGCATGTAGCACAGCTTGGAGAGAGTCTAAAAAAATTGTTTCTTTAGAAACAAAAATCGAGCTTTTAATTTTTTTAGTCATAATCAATTTTGTTTGCTTTCAACAACTACAAAAAATTGCATTTACACTCATCGGTTAAAATGAATATGCATTTCATGTCATGGGCTTAAAATGAACACAAATTGCATTTCCACTCATTGATTAAAATGAACATGCATTTCATTTCATGGGATTAAAATGAACACAAATTGCATGCACACTCATTGGTTAAAATGAATATGCATTTCATGTCATTGGCTTAAAATGAACTTTGTTTGTTTCATATCAAGTTAGATTTTTAAAATGAACAAAGTGTCTTGTGTGTCCTCCTCACATTATCATTCGGTAATTAAAATTTATAAGTGTCTTCAATTTTGTGTTACCCTTTGATGCAATAATCGAAGTATCCTCTCCCCTTGCGCATTTATGTGATCCTGGGTGTAAGAGAAACGGTTATTGCCTCTAGAACTTGGGCCTTGGTGGGAAAAAGTACTCACCCCAAGGCGACTCAGACCGGCAATGGAGCTTTTTGGCCAAGCTACCCTCGACCAGTATATAAATGTGAATCCTAAGGGAAAACCTAGGATTACGAGTGCGGATGTGTCATACGGACCAAGTAGTACTCCCCAAAACCCTATTGAGCATAACCTCTTCAGGCTAGAGTACCTCCTAAATGGAGCTTAATCTTGTGCCCCATGTATGGCCACTCGAACGGGGGTCCCAAACTAAAAACCTTTGTGTAGTTGCCAAAATCCTTCTATTTTCTAGCGCAACAACGGTCGTTGTGAAGGCATCCACATTCTCACAGTTCTTAGTAGAGGTGATCAACCTGCCATGGGAGTTTTATGGGGGCTGGAAGCTTGGTTGGCTTGAGAAGTGAGTGCAATGTAAGGGGGAGCCCATGCGGCCAAGCTTCTGGATTCACACGCTAAGAATAAGTGCGGTTGGGGAAACCCACGTGGAATCTAGCGAATATTGTCCTTGCTTAACCTAGGGTTGTGCTTGTCTTCATTGTGCATGTTTTCAAATTTTCAAAGACAAGATATTGTGTTTGTCAAGTGTTTTTCTAAGACATTGAGACAAATAAACACCTTTCATGGACTTGGAAATGAACATTCAATTTGAAAAAATTCCAAATTTCACAGTCTAAAAGCCAAGACCAAACTTGTCCAATTTGATATCAAACAGCCTCTGTCGAAAATCAAAAATAAAATTGCTCAAATTTTCCATTGGTGACATCTTTAGTTTGCATTCACCCATAGGTTCATCCTTTCATATCATATCCTTGGTAATAAGGTCATTATCATTCCACCATTCCTTAATCTTGGTCTTAGGTACATTGGCACTTTGCATCCTTATATCCTTGAAAATCTCCAAAAAAAAAAAAATAGCACAGTTTCATATCCATTTTGCATTGGAACCTTGCATTGTCATCCAAAGGTCACAATTTTTTTTATGTTCGTCACTAAGTTTTCTTTATCCATCATAATCCAAATTCATGACCATGTCTTCACTTTACCTTGATCTTCTTCGTAGTCAAGCTGAATACCAATCAATCCTCAATCGTCAATACTAACCACTTACATACCCTTCTTACCAACAATCCATAAGCTTTAGTCCTTCATCCATCTACCCTCACTATCAAGAGTCCCTTAGCATAATCCATGCCCTTGATCCACAACAAATGTCCATTAATCATCCTTATCCTAGCCTTGACAAGGGAAACCAACTTTCCACTAATCCATGTCAATCCTCCACATCCTATCATAACCCATCATCCACTAGTCCATTCCAATCCTCCACATCTTATCCTAGTCCATCATCCACTAGCCCATTTTCATCCACTCCATCTCAAACTACATTTGGTCATGAAAATACATTTGGTCAGGGTCTCCAAAACCACATCACATTACCTACACCTTGGTATACATGTCAAAATAAAAGCCCAAAGCATGACATCGTAGCTTCACCTTCATATCAAGATCGAAGTAGTCCATCTCATGATCCCATCCTTAAGTCCATCCAAGAAGTCCTTCTGGATAATCATGGCACCCAAAATGCACCTATCCTTGATCAATATCCCATTCCCAATCATGTCATCCAAGATACACCTATTTTTGACCAAGATCCTACCATCGAATAAGAAATCCAAAATGATCCTCTCAGCGACCTTTACACCATCCATGATCAAACATTTGAAGATGATCCCATCCAAACACAAAACACCTCCATTCCCCAAATTGAGACACTTGCCTCCTTTGGACACATAGATAATCAAATCAATGATATGGATAACATCAAAGAAGATCATAAAGCAACTACTATTGATCAAGTCAAAGGAGAACACAAAGAAGCTACTATGGATCAAGTCAAAGAAGAAGATACAAAATCTACAACAAATCAAATTGATATCCCAAATGATCGAGAAGAAACAAGCATGACGAATGATAAATCCAAAACATCCTATCAATTAGGAGCATCCACCTTTGTCAAAGCAGGATTTCTTGTAGATGAGGAGATTCCAAGTAACAAAAACCACATACAAAATGACATCTTGTTTTCAAAATAAAAAATACCTCATCGGAAACAAAATCTATTAAAGCATGCAGTATCAAGGAAGAGGACTAAGTCTACATGAGCAAGGCATTATAGAACCAATACAATTTTATGCAAATCCTAGACATCAAGGTCTTGGTTATTCTTCAATCAGAGAATCAAATGATGTTAGTGGTACCTCCTTGATATTGGGGGAAACTTTATCTAATATAAACATCAAAATGGGGGCCATGAGTAGTCCTTTTCATAAGGTTGTTTCCAAAACTCCTTCCATCCACACCATAAACCATCATTCCAACATTAATAAATCTTCCATTTGGAACCAACAAAAAGAAAATTATTATAAATCCAAAATTCAAAATCAAATGTCAAAGGCCATTGAATCAAACAAAAATTCAAGTGGACAAATGAAGTTAAAATGGATCCCAAAGAAAAATGGAACAAACAAAGAAAATATTTCAAATCCAAAAGTCAATCAAAATATGGAGCCACAAGAAAAGAGGACTCCCACATATAGTAAATGTCCACCTCCTTTAAAATGGTCATCAAGAAAGGCATATAAAAATGTTGGTTCCAAACACTATCCTAATGAAAATTCCAAACTCCATCATCCACCATCCCAGGTTTGGAAAATAAATATTGCTACATCTAAAACACCAAATTGTCCATCCACACCTACCATCATCCATCATAATCTTGCATCTCGCCTAAAGTATAAAAATCCTACTTCACAAATCCATCGCATCTTGGCAGCAACCCTTTATGATAAGGACTCCCATGGTACTCTATCACGATGTGCATATTTTGATAAGGCCAACACTAGTATCAAAGAGGATCACAATGACATCGATCAGTTGTATGCAAGTGCTATGATCTTGACAAGACAATTACTCCATAAAGGTCACTATTGGCATATCATGACACCGGTATCTACATCAACACCATCAAAAGATTCAGAACAATCAACAGTCATCCAAACTATCAAATCAATATAAAAAGTCAAAAAATATGTCACCTTGATGAAAAACTGGCAAGCAGGCGTCTTGTGTGACATCATCAAAAGGAAAGAAAAAAAAAATAGTAAAGAGAAAAATTTCGTCCAATAGTGAAAACCATTTTTATGGCGCTTTGGATAAGTACCATGATGAAAACCTGGCAAACAGGCGTCATGTGTAAGAGAAATTATCTATGTGGATTATTACACTTGGGGGCAAGTTGTCTCATCTTCCATGCCTTTCTCATGAAACTTCCACCTATCAATGTAAGCCCTATCATTTCCATCTATTCTCCCATCTACCGTGATCTTGATAAGAAATGGGGTACAAACATAAATCATGCTTTGGAAAAATGTTGGACATGTCTATCCTTTGGTCATACACTACCCATGAAATATCATGTCATTTCCTTCATAGAATTTATCCAAACCCATATCTTGGAGAAAACAAATTGTTCCTATGCGAAATAGTCCTTGGAGATCATATCCTAATTCTTCCATCCAATAATCCTCATGTCTCTTATCCTTTGCCAAAAGCAATCCATTATCTTTTCATACCTATTGTTGGACCTGGTTTCCCTTGTCGTGGTTTAAGGATTCAAACTCACTTATCCAAGTTCCCTCCATAATCCCATCTAGTTCTAAGGTTAGTCATTCCAAATGCAATGAGTCTAATCCATACAATCTTGCTATGCAACCTAGCACATCATCCAAAACATTTCTTGGCTTTGTTCCTAGCCCTGTTGCGAACCTTGATCCTTTAGTCACATAATCATCATCCTCATGTTGTTTCGGGATGTGTCCTTCCCCTATCAAACAACATTGTCATCATCATCATCACCTATCAATTGGTTTTCAGCTTGACTAGGGGCAAGATCATGTTTGTCCTTAGATTCGTGTGCATGCCTTCCTGGTTGATTGTTTTTCATGATCACTATAGTTATCATCCATAAAAAAGTCTCATTCATCCATAATAAAGTCTCATTCATCTATAATAAAGCTTTTTCATCTTTCCCATGGCCTGAAAACCATCGACATTTAGCATCCTTCGCTTCCATATCCACCTGTCGCATTCGCCACTTCCCCTCGTGCATAATAAGTTATTCCTATACCTGACTGGGGGCAATTCCAGTTTGAGTCAGTTTTGTTAGAGTGGTCGAACTACGTTGCCTCTGCGCATTTGCTACGTAGGCAAGACTCATCTTAAATGAGCCCCTCGAGGCATTAGGTCAGTCCCTTTAGGTTGTCCAAATAAAATCATGACCTAGTATTTTGTCAAATAAGACAAATTCAAGTCGTGTCGAACTACGAGGTCTCTGTGCACTGCTACGTAGGCAAGGCCATCTATCGATGAGCCCCCGAGGCCCCCTAGGTCAAGTCCTTTAGGGTTCATCGAGTTGGGTCGTGTGCTTGATCCGAGAGCAATCATCATTCAAACTACATCAAGAAACAACAAACAAATTAAATCTTTCATCAATCAATTATCCTATCATCAACTCAATCAAGTCACTAGTCTTATATCGGAATGGGGCATCATGTCATTTGTCTCATTTGGTCTTATCTCTTGTCTTTTATCAAGATACATCCTTCCTGGGATTGGACTTTCTCAACCTTGTCATTCACCTTAAGCAGGATGTGTCTTTCTTGCAGTCAGGGTGTCATGTCAACACTTGTCACTTGGTCAACTTTATCAGATGTGTCCTCTACTAAACAGGATGTGTCCTTCCTACGGTTGGGTATCATCACATCGCTTGGTCATATTCATCAAATCTTTGTCAAACAATCAAACAATCTTGTCAACTTTGTCAATCAATCTTTCCTTAATCAGGATGTGTCCTTCCTGAAATCGAGCATTATCATTATCAATCAACTTTGTCACACCACTCAATCTTATCAGCTTGGTCAATCAATCTTTCCTTCATCAGGATGTGTCCTTCCTGAGGCTAGGCATGGTCAATTAAATCACTTTATCGATCCTTATCAACCTATCAATCAACTCGGTCATCTTGGTCAACCTAATCAACCAACCAAACAATCATCATTATCACTAGAAAACACTCTCTTGGCAAACACTTTGTTGGTATGGATTTTCTTATCTTTTTGATTGGTTTTGGGTCATGTTACTAGTCTCCTCGAGGATGTCCTATCAATGGATTTAGAGGGACGATGATGGATCATGGCCTCTTTTCTCTGTTTGCTGCCTGTGGTTTGTCTTGGCAAAAAGACTGGGACAATTGGGTCCCTAGTATGAGCTGGGGCATTCCTTGTCTTTTTTGATTGTTTGTCTCTTCCAAATGGTCACCTTGCACACCTTGGTTTATGTCATACCATGGTGTTTGTGGTCCATTTGTGACATTTTTGATGCCCAATGATGATAAATATAACAATGTAAGCATGAAAGTTGGTTCCCTTATCATTTCTTGTCTATCTTTTTCCCCTTTTCATGCTAACATTTCTTCTATCCTTCATCCTTTAGTCTTATCTTCCATTTCAAGAGCACATTCATGTTCTTTGAACCCGCATGTCCTCTCGAGGGGGCATACCACAACCCTCTTGGTCATCCTTCCCCTTTCTCTTTACACTGGGGCATATTTCAGAATTAAATTTCTTTGACACAATGCGATGAACTACATTATGTCAAAGAGGGGCAAAATGTAGACACTGAAAAATGTCCTAAGTCTATGAGCATCATTTTTCCTAGTCATCATCTTTCAATAATTGAATAATTTTAATTATTCTATTATGTTCGATCATATTCCTTTATTAATTAAATAGTTTTTAATTATTTAATTGATTCACCTTCTCATTTCTATCTTGATCAATTAAAATTATTTAATTGTGTCACTAATACCCCTTTCTTCAATAATTAAATAAATCATTATTTATTTAATTATTTATCTTTTATCACATGTCTATAGTCAGATAATAATATTATTTGACCTTTTATTTTTCTATAATTAAATAATTAACGAAATTATTTAATTATGTGTCATTCTTCTCCTTTAAATAATTGATCCTAATCAATTATCCATATTTAATTTATATCTCCTCCTTTAATTAAATTTATGAATTTAATTAAATCTCCTTTTTCATTTCCTCCAAATAAATGATTTAAAATAAATTATTTATTTGCCACTTGTCATCCCCTTCCATTTTCGAATTATTTATCCCTCTATTTTGGTCAAAGATCCCCTGTCATTATTTCATGTCATAGTCTGCATGTCCTGCATGTCTGTCATAGCCATCAGACGTCATAGCCGTTGGCGTCATATCTTTTCCATGCATGGCATATTCTGGTTGCATCAATTCTCAACCGTAGATCTTGGCATGTTTCTAGAAACTTGATCTTGGCCATCCATTTCGTAACCTCCCTCTCATGAATCCTCATCCATTGATCTTAGAATCTTTCTAGAAGATCAATCTCGTCCGTCCAATTGAATGGTTGTCTATAAAAGCAACCCTTCCCCTCCATTTTCAATTAAACAGTCATTATCTCCAACTTTCTTGCTTACTATTTGCAGATATTTGCACAACTTCATCAACAAATTTGAGGGCAATATTGGCATAAGAAGAAATAGGAGAGACAAGAGAAAGAATCAACTTCAAAGGGGAGTGTTTTATTTCATTTGCTTTCATTTTGATTGCTCTTTTTGTTTGTATTCTTTTATTTAGATTGGGATAATAGTTTAGAAGTGTTGGCTGTCACTTATCTAATACTATTTGATTTTCCCCATCTTACAACTTCATTCAGACAGCTGGTGGCTAGGCCATGGCCATATGACTAGGGGCAGGCAGATGCACATGCTACATAGTCATACATTGATTGGTTCAGGCCATAGGTCAGATTGATAGTGGTTTAGGCAGCCTTACCATGACAGAGAGCTAAAGGCTAGTCAACAGGGTGAGCACAGGATATAGGAGCACCTAGAGGTAGAGGCCCAGGAGGAGGAGGAGGAGGAGGAGGAGGACAACCTCCACGTCAGCCAGAGTAGAGGGACCAATAGATTCCATTGAGAGATCAACAACCACCTCTTAGAGACTAGTAGAGGGATCAACACCCGCCATGAGACCAACAACCACCACCACCACCTCAGCTAGACCCATGGGATGCCTAAATACAATAGTTATAGGGGCAGGTAAAGGGGATATAGGTACAGGTCCAAGAAATTACAGCTGAGGGGGACCAGGCTAGATAACAAGTTCAGGTCCTCACCATAGAGAGGGATTAGGCTAGGTCGAAGTAGGATCAGGAGGTGGGTAGGAGACGATAGTTAGAGAGCATGGTTATTGCATCCTAGGGTAGGAAAATCTCAGCATAGATGTACCATGAGGTTTTCAGAGCGGAAAAGTATTATAGACTCCATTATTGGCAAGCTATACTAGCAGAGGCTCGAGTTCCAGAGTACTCCCAACAGACTGGGATGAGATAGGTAGAGGACCAGGCTGAGAGATAAGTGGGTGAGGGGAGAAGCCAATAGGGCTAGCCTTACATTTTTTATAAGATACAACATTCTTTTTGAGGTTCACGGGCTCTGTTTTTTATAGCTTCATGGGTGTTTGTATTATATTGATCGATACACATATTTGATCCCGATTCTTGTACCATGAAAATTTTATTATTGATGATATATATATGATATGGTTCAATATATGAAATGTGTCCTAATATTATTTATGCATGATGGATGTATGATTTATGAAATGCAGATGTTTATGGATGCACATGGTTATGAATGCCTTTCATTTTGTATATTTTTTATGCACTTTATGATGACGATGTATGATATGTGGATGTAAATATTTTTATATCCTTTTCACGTATGATGTGATGATGCATATATGGATGATATGATGATGAAGATGCATGGTTTATGAGATGCTTAACAAAACCTATATGATATCCTAAATGATAATGGTTTAGGGCTTGATTATGCGATATATGCAATGATATGTAAATGAAATGTTTTTTGTATTTTTCCTTATGCATTTATGATGGTGATATATGGATGTTATGATGTTGTTTTTATATGATTATGTGATGGTTACCAATGTAATCATGATATGTAAATGCAATGTAATGATGCAAAGTGATTATGATGATGTTATGATATGAGATGACCTATGATATTTATGGTTTATGACATGCAATAGTTAGGTTATGCAATGATTATGATTATGCATTATGATTTATGATCTATGGATGCAATAGTATAAATGCAATGATATGAATGTAATTATTTATTAAGATACTTAGAATAATAAATTTAGATTAGTCCTCGTAACTTAAGATGATGTGATATGAAATGTAATGTGATTATCACATGTAAATTCTCATGAAATGATGGTGATACGATATGCCTATGCAATGATTCATGCTTTGCAATGATTCGTGGATGCAATGTCATGATATGAAATAATGTACTATGATATGCAATGATTTGTAATGATATGATAATGTGAAATGATTATGACATGATTTATGAAATGTAAATGATTATGTATGTAATGATATTATAATGATGTGATATGCATATGATATGAATACCTATTGGTACGTAATGATTTATGATATGTAATGATTATGAAGTGTTATGTGATCATGCAAATGAATGATATGATGATGCAAATGATATGATGGTGTATATGTGATTATGCAATGGATGTTTTGTATATGATATAATTTAATAATGCCTATGTGATGGTACTTTTATATTTATAAAATGAATGCAAATTTATGGTTCATGATTGATGTTTCCTATATGATATGATATGATATGCATTATGCTGATGATTTGTGGATGTAGGGTGAATGCATTAGCGATATTTTTGATTAACTGTCATGGTACCATGTTAGTACAAAGAGAAGATAGAAGAAATAGGATAATGAAAAGAGGATCCAACAAGCCTACATTATTAATGATGATGATGTTGATTTTCTTATTAGGAATTAGTATTTTAAAAGGGCCATTTACCTTATGTTTGATAATACACATAGGTACGATGCATCAAGGTATAAAGAACCAGGATGGTGGTGTACCTAGTGTGATGGACTTTGAATCGACAACCAGATAGGAGTAATCCTATTCACACTTGGCATAAAAAACCTTATCTAGAATGCAGTTCAGATATTCCAAATATCTCAGACCAAAACATAGAAAGGAAATTTTTCCTATGTGGTGAACAAGACACCTAAAACATCCTCCCTACACCCAAACAAAGTATGCATGACTAGGTTATATTACAAGAATATCCAACAAGCACAAAAAACAAAAAGATAATGATCATTGCCCCATTTATTTCTCTCTAAATCCTTTTGTTTGGACATCATCGAGAGGTCATCAAAATGCACGCAAAAAGATAAGTAAAAAAGACAAAGATAAAGTAAACAAATAAGCTAATGTTCTTTATACCACTAGCCAAGACTAAACTACGGTGGTGCCTGATGTTGATGTCCATTGTAGGAAGGATGCATCCTAGGACATGATGTTATCAAATGATTTTGGGATTTGATTGGATGATGAGCTATTGATACTTAGAGTTGACTAACTTGCTTACCTACTGATCTAGACTTAAAACCTTGACGTTGGAGTACACACTTTTTCCTGCTGAGACTTGTTTCCAACTGTTTCACCAAAAGGTCAAGGTTGATGATGATTTATTATGAGTGATGCTTATTTCAGGTGAAAGCGAGATGTGATGGATGGATTTTTTTGGATTTTTTGAATGCTTTTGGTATTTTTCAATGTTTTGAGGATTTTTTTGGTATCTTTTGAGATGTTTTATAAATGTTTTCCTTTTCAAAATTTTTGATGTTTTTGGGTTTTCTTGAGACTTTGACCAACCTGACCTAAAGACCTATCCTAGGGCCTCACAGGTTGAATAAATATTAGCCTTGCCTATGTTATATACTCAAAGACCACATGGTTTGACTGATGACTTGACCAGTTTACAAGATGAAGATATAAACAAATGATGAATTGCCAGCTTATTGTAATGGAATCCTAAAGGATTGACCTAAGGTGTCTCGGGGGATGATCAAAGATCAAAATTTCCTACATTCGAGCTCAGAGACAACGTAGTTTGACATGACGAATCTATTTTTGATTTTTTTGATTTTTGACTTATTTTTGGATTTTTGGTTTTTTCTGATGTTTTTGGATTTTTCGATTTTATGAATGTTTTTTGATTTTTTGATTTTTTAAATTTTTTTGCATTTCTTATTTTAAGGTAGATTTCAAGGATATACATGAATCTAATATGATGCAGGTAAAATAACATGCCCCCAACATGATGCAATAGACTACTCTTATATAGGCCACACAAATTGACCTTGGGAATATGCCAAGTAGTACTAGGAGGGATTATGATATGAACACAAGATCAAGCTATGATGCAGATGTGGATGAGAGAATGGAAGGATCAATGGAATGCGAGGGGTGATGCATAAGGTGATGGTGGGTGGTGCAGAGCATGCTGTAGGGATCATGGTGGATGGAGAGGGCTTTATTTACACAAGGTGCCTATTTGCCAAGTTTTTACCAAGGTACTTGTCCAAAGCGCCACCGAAGTGATTTTCACTAGAGGACGATTTTTTATCTTTACTATTTTTAATCCTTTTTCTGAATTTTTTGGTTTTATACCTTGAATGTTTAGGCATAATTTTTTTTGAGATGGGAGCTATTGATAGGCTCCTACAAAGGCTCCCCTTTGGGTGTTGATAGATGATATGCCCCTGACTTGTAGCTTGTTGTGATGATGAAGGGTCCCAACCAATTGGGTTCAAACTTGCCCTTGCTATATAGATTTGGCACGTTCTTTTGATTCTCCTTCAATACCAGCTCTTCAACTTGGAAGGTATAACTCCTAATCTTCTTGTTGTAGCTCCTCTTGAGATGACTTTGGTAGACTTGCAGATGGTTTAAGGCATCCATGTGTCACACATCTAGTAGTTCTAGTTTGTTCAATCATGATACCTAATATTCTTCATCTTTAATGAGATTTTGTAGTGATATTCTTAGATATGGAAGCTTGATCTCACTAGGAGGATGTCTTCTGATCTATAGACCAAGGAGAATGGGGTTTGTACCTATTGGTGTGTGAACACTTGTTCGGTAGGCCCATAAGGCAAGATTCAACTGCAAATGCCAATCACGACTAGTTTCATTGACTATCTTTTTGAGGATTCTAAGGATGGTTCTATTCATAGCCTCATCTTGGTCATTACCTTGGGGGTAGCATGGAGTGGAAAGCGATGTTGGATGTTGAATTTCTGGCATAGGTCTCAAACATCCTAGTTTTTTAAAGGTGTCATGTTATCTGAGATAATGGCTTGTGGGAAACCATAGTGACAAATGAGGTAATTCAAGATGAACTTGTAAATCTTCTTTCCTATAATATAGGTTATCAGGATGACCTCTACCCACTTTGTGAAGTACTCCATGGTGGTGATAATGAATTTATGTCCATTAGATGAGGTGGGGTTGATTTTTCCAATGAGATCGAGCCCCCACTGCGAGAAGGGCCAAGGTGTAACAATTGGGTGGAGCTCTTGAGCTAGTGCATGGATGAGATCCCCATGTTGTTGACATTGTAAGTACTTCTTGAAATATTCATGGGCTTCATTCTCTATTGTCGGCCAATAGTACCCCATTCTTAGTAGCTTCTTGGCCAAGGTCATACTGCTCGAATGTGAATCACAAATATCATTATGTACCTTTGTTAATGCAAACAAAGCTTCCTCAATGGTTAAGCATCGTAATAGGGTTCCCTGAATGCTCCTATGGTATAGGGTGTCGCCTAAGATAACAAAGTAGGATGACTTCTTGACAAAGGTTTTCTTAAGGTTCAGAGTGATATCGACAGGGAGGACTCTGTTGATGGTGTTTTTATGCACTTCACAACACAAGTAATATGTAGGTGCATTACCTCTCTTGAAAGACAATTTTCCACAATCAGATTGCAGAACACTATCCCAAGGTCTCTCGGATGTCAGGTCATGACGATGCTTGGAATATTTTAGTTGTTTATGTGATTTACTGGAATCACAAGGTGGACTTACGTGGTCAAAGCTGTAGGAGAATTGAGTCAATAAATGGAGTTCTAGAGGTCTGGAATTACTATGCTTTGCTACAAGCTTAGACAACAGTCTTAGACTCCATTATTTCATCAGATTTGGCTTTACAATGTGCAACGAACCTTGGCACAAGTTGTTTCTAAAAAAAAGATAAAAAAAAAAAGGGCGAGGAAGAAAGATGTTTCTTGGACCTAAAACTACCGATGAACAGTGGTCATGGAGGTTCTTGCTATGGATAGTTTCCTTAAACTGGATTTCACTTAATCAGAATTCTCACAATATCATGAAATATGTGCTATCTTCTAGGGACTGCAGATGTTCATCATTCATTCATTATGGAAGCATGAATAAAGATAAAGTTTAATGAGCAGCAATGGAATCAAAGTCTAGACTAACTTTGCACAGTCATCTACCTTCAACAAATGACCAAAAGTATGGACAAGGAAAGCATACACACAACAACTATCTCCAAAACTAGAAATAACATACTAAATTTACCAAGTCTAATCTGAAGATGCTAGAACAACAAAGTAACTTAAAACAAAACTATAACTAAAAGGGAGAGGAATCATGAAACATATTGAGAAACTCAGAAATACACCAAAAAATGACTGTATTTGCTATTTATAATTTTTGCAGCATGCCTTTACAACAACTCAATTCTCTTAAAATGAGAGGAGGAGAGCCCTATTTATAGTTTTCAAAAAACAAAATGAGTGGCCAAGATTCATTTTACATTAGGGTTTCACCTACCCCACAATATTCAGCAATTTAAAATACATTCGTTATCTTTTCCCTATTTTGTCATCTAGTGACAACACTGTAGCAAATTTGTCTTTTAGCCATTTGCCCTCTGCTGTAGCTATTCCTCAAGGAATTCTTTGTCGATGACTGGATTGCCCTCCCGCTTTTTCAATGCGGCATACTTCATGAAACTTAGGATCAGGGACTGAAGCTTATCTACCTCCAGGATGTCAGATTTCAAGATTTGGTAACTCCATTCTTGAGAATTGTTGCCAAGCTTCTTCTAGTCTGCCTCATACTTAGCACCATTCTCTTTGCAAGCTTCTGATTGCGCGAAGGCTTAGGCCACGAAACACATGAACTCAGTGGTGATTTCGGCAGACATCCCATCTTCCATAATCTTCAAGAAGTGGGGCTTGATGTTCTCAGGATTGATCTCGACTGTGGGCAACTCATACCCCGTCATCAGTTTGAGATACTGAGTACACTCCTCTCTGGACTCCCTTGCCCATTCAATTTCTGGCACTATCCATTCCAAAATCTGCTCCAACCTTCTCTTTCGATGATTATAGTCTTGCTTCCAGGTATCCACTAGCCAGTGATTGTCGTCTTTGAAGGCAAGGTCCTTCTCCTAGATATCACTCGGCAACTCGAGAATGGCCTCAATCTTTGGGTAGGCCGCATCGTATTTCCTTGGGAATTTCTCATAGACCTGCCTTGTGTCCTCAAGAGTTTTTTGAACTTCTAGGAACCTATTTGCTACCTGGGCAGCCAAGTTGATGCCCGTGTTCCCTATGTCCAAAACCTGCCGAAACCAATTTTTCGTAGTTTTGTCCAAGTTTCGTCTCTTTTTGAGCTTGTCAATCTGTTCTCTATACAAAAATTGAGGTGGGGCCGATGATGTTGTAGGCTGCTCATCTGGAGATGACCACTGCTAAATATAAGTTGTTAGATCAGCTACCTGCTCCTTTAGTTCCTCTTTGGAGACCTTATCCTATTAGATAAGGTGCACCACTGTGGCGATCGACTCCTGGAGATGTTCAACCTTCTGTTCCCTTGTGGACACTCCGAGGTCGATGGTGGAGACATTATAAGTTATACCTTATTCCCCAACCATCGAAATTACTATCTACACTACCCTTGATCCCAAGGCATCCATGGTTATCTTTGATCTGACCCTCAGCTTCTTCTCTTTTTTGGTGCTTATTCGTGCTCTGGACATGATGGCTTCTAGCCTTGCCTTGGGATCCTTTAATGTGGGAGTCTTTTGCTTGAGTTGTCTTTGCAACCAATCAGGCATTTGGGGTTCTTCCCTTGGTGGTTCACTTTGAGTCTTGCTATCCTCCTTTTCGAGTTCGACAGTTCTGACAACAAGAGCCTTCTTATTTACTCCCGCATCTTCCTTTCCTTCACCCCAATCTTGTTCGAATGTCTCATGTCTAATGGGGGACTCAGTACATAGCTGCTCCTTAGGTGAATCCTTCTTCTCAGTGTCCTCATTTAAAGTATCCGATGCTCCTCGGGGCTCTTTGCTTGTTCGCTCTCATGGAGGAAAGTTTCCTTATCATGCTATGGAGTTTGGCCATGTTCCTCGGTTGGAGACCTATTACCTTCCATCTCTGGAGCAGCAGTTTCCTCTTCCTGTGCAAGCCGGTCCTTGGCATCCTTGTCCTCAATTTCCTTAAGCTACTTACCCCACTCTGCATTGAGCTCGGGTTCATTCAATTCTCAAATCAATTCAGCATCAAGGTCCTCACTGCCCTCACTGCCCTCACTGGAAGACTCATAGGCCACCTTATCAATCTTTCGATGCTCGAACAAGGGATGTTCGTGATATTCAAACTCTTCATACTCTGGTGCCTTCTCAACCTCTAACTGCTATTGTTCACGCTCATCTGATATTTGCATGGTCGCCTTCATCTTTGGTGATTCAATAGAGGGGGATGCCATTGGAGCGGAGGCCATAGCCTAAGCTATCGCAGCTTGGAATATTGGATTGGTGAGCATCCTCGAAAGCTTAGAAGGCACATTTTGCATATACTTCACAAAAGAATCTGAAAGGCTTGGGGCTGGCGTTGTGGCAGCGAAAACGGAAGGAATGGAAGGAGACATGGAGAAAGAGGTCATTGGTGAGGTGGCGGAGGACGATGAATCCATGGGAATAACCTACAACATTGGAGGAGTAGGAGCAAGGTGGACGGAGATATCCACCGTAGGCGGGGAGGAAGCAGAAGCTGGAATTGAGGCAAGTGGGGTGGCGGCAGTGATTGTAATGGGTGGAGATCCAAATGAGCTAGATCCTTTGCTTGCGATCTTGAGGGGCGAACCCTTAGGCATCACCATTGTCTCCGTGCCTCCTATTGTTTTTCTTTTCTTCTTAGAGGGCTTTGGCTTGGAAGACTTACGGGCATAGACTTTTGGTTTGGGTAATTATTCACTAGCCCCCTTTCTTTTCTTGGTCTTCAGAGATGGTGGGGTCTTTGATGTCTCCCCAATTGCAGCGGCGGCTTCCCCACCTTCAGAGCCACTTGGTTCACTTACATGCTCACTTGCAAGCTCGGTGAACGTCAGGACAACCCCTTGTTGTTTCAATTGGGCCACCTTCTTGTTGATCCATGCTCTCGTTCGGGCTTCAATGGACCTAGTGAGCACACCAATATCATTAAGCTATGGTACATTCCAGTTGATAACAGGTAGCGATAGGTTGGAAACTGCATTGTAACCCAGATCCACCACTGTGTCCTCATCCTCCTCTAGCTAATCAGGGACCAAGCATAAGTTCACCCTTCGTACATGGATGATGGTCATGCGCATGTAATGCCACAACCGTACCTCAAGATCATCCCTGCAGTTGGCCCAAAAGTCCTCGATGTTGTGGAGGTGGGCGTATTCATGCCCTAGTGCCTTTTTGATATGGCCATAAGGATCCATTTGTGGCCTCGTTGTGTATTGTTCAAAATTATACTCTGCCAGCTCCTTTTCTGAATATCCTACACACTGGGACGTGTGGACCTTATACATCCCCTGACCAAGGTTCATGGGGTAGGCAGGGCCCGCTAGATGTTTTTCGCTTAAGACACTGTGAATGTGTCACAGCTGCTGAGTCAACTCTAAGAGAATGATCTGGTCATTTGGGTACTGGGGTAGCTTGTTTGGTTTATTTGAGAATCCTTCGGCATGAATGTAAGTGAACCTCAGGAACTGAATGTACCAGAAGGTGTACTACCTAAGGAGGACCCTAGCACTGTGAGATGTTCTCCTATGAAAATCCCCTCCCACTGACCGGATGATGGGAGTAATGAACGCATCATTCACCCTGTAGTAGTTTCTTTTGAAATTCTGAAACTACAACTGAGGGTACTTGTCATAAGGCTTGAGCTTTGGCACCGATGAATCACTGGGCATCATAGTCAACCCTTGATAATGTCACTGATTGGCGATGGAATATACCAAGTAGGAAGTCATGAAGAACTTGTTGGTTTTCTTCACGGTGGTAAACTGCTCGTGGAAGCAGTCGATGATCTCGCCCCAATAGAAGGCGGTGCCCTTACCTCAAAGAATCTATTCTATGAAATAGAACATCCACTCTTGGAAGAAAACTATGCTAGGAAGGCCCATGACTCGGCTGAGCAGAGTTACAAGGTCATGGTAGTCTTCGAAGAAATCACTACGGTAGAGCTCCTGAGGAAGCTTCCCAGAACTACCCCCTTTTTCCTTCAACCAGCATTTGTTGATAAGATTTTTACAACTCAATGGGTCCGATTCCCACACCTCCTTATAGTCTTCCATGGTGGGGACCTCCATGCTCTTGAAGGCGGGAATGTGGAAGGTCTCAGTTATACCTGATGGAGACATATCTACAAGGATATTCCCCTCATGGTCCATAATGGTTTTGGTATCTGATTGGTATGCCTCCACGCACGCCATCACCAGCTCTAAGGCCACCAGGGCCGACGGGAAACCTGCAGCCTTAGCTAGCCCATTGCTCTTTATTAATTTTGCATTTGTTGTTTTCGGGTTCATTTTGACCCTCTGCGTGAATTCATCAACATCGACTTGCCCGATGTTGGTATTTGAGACATCCCTCCAAAGGGTAGTGATCTTGGATTGAATAGGGACCCCTTGGAATTTGTACTTCATCAGGTCTTGGTCTTCCTTGCCCCTTGGTGGCTTGGCTGTTCCTTTTCCTTTCTTGGAAGCACCGGAAGTCTTTGGACCGGATTCCATAAATCCTGTACAAAAGACAAGAATCAACAATGATGAACCTGACAAAATGGCCACTGAGAAATCCCTATAGTCAAGGTTAGTCCAACAATCAAAATTCATTTTAAATAATCATGGAAGCTAGATACTTCACCATTTAGAGAGTAGTGCAAATAGTCTGGAGTTCTCGGGCCGGAAATCCCTTGGAAGAATGTCGTTTGAAAGGGAAAAATGAGAATGGAATTCCCATATGCATTTCCCAAGGTTAGATTTGAAGATTTGAAGTTGGAAATGGAGGAAAACTGAATTTTAGAAAATGGGTTGAAATCTATTTTAGATTTGGAGGTCATTTGGTGCCTCGTTTGGAGGTTCGGGCATCATCTGCAGGGAAGCCATCTGAAATGATGCAGAGGAAACGAAATTTTGGGAGATGGAATCCGGGTCTCAGATTTCCGTCATCGAGAAGTAGCTATGGGTCGACCATGCAGAATGTTGAAATGAAAGCGAAAACCCGGGGCAGGAATCCCAGGAGGAGGTATTCGGAAGTAGCTAGAGGATTCGGGACAACCGGGCAGTGAACGGAGTGTCGGGACCCAAAGGTTCAGAAGACGCTTGGACAGGGCCGTCTGAAACGGCGTAGGAGGAATGAAATTCTGAGAAGGGAATTTTGATGTCTAGAATTTGGAAGAAGCTCGAAGGAAAATAAAACCAAGGTTTCGAGTTTCGGCAGACAACGGATCGGGGTTCGGGATCTGAGAAAATGCTCAGACGGGGTCGTTTGAAACAACGAAAACACAAGGAAATATCAGGAAGGGAATTCCAGAGGCAGAAGTTCGAGACGGGAAAAAATGTCGAGAGTTTCGACTGGAAGATGGAAGGTTTTGCGGTCGGGAAATGAAGTCTGGAAAGCCGCAAGGTGAAAGCCATTTGAAACGGTGAAATAGGGACATAATTTCGAGAAGGGAATTCTAGAAACCGAATTTCGAGGGCAGATTGAGGATCGAAGTTTGAATTTTAGACAAAATTCGAGGGTCTGGGGTCTGAGGGTCGGGAAGACGCTCAGACGGGGCCATTTGAAATGGCGGAGACACAACGAAATCTTGGGAAGGGAATTCCGGAGGTGGAAATCCGAAGAAGAAAAAAGCAAGTTGAAAATTTCGAAGAGGGGTATGGACGGCCGCTGGAAGACCTGGGCCTAGAAGGCACCAGTGTTGTTATGAAGAACAGTCATGGCAAAGGAAGGTTCCAGATCAAATTTTGGGTGATTTAACGGTTGATTTTCAGATTTTTAAAACATGGGTTTTGTGCGGAGGGTGCAGATTTACTTAATTTGGGTTTCATTTTACATTTTACCCTTAGCAAAATCCAAAAATTCGCAAAACAAAAAGTGAGGGTGCGTAGACGAAAAACCTACCTCGAAATCTCGAAGAACGAGCGGTCGGCTGCTCGGAAAACAGTCGAAAAGGGAGCTCGGAATGCTGGGCAGAAAATACTTGGTTGTCAGAAGTTCTCCAAATTTATCTATCTCTCGTGCAATTGATAATGACGGCCAGAAAATTCATTTTTATAGCAAAACTATCATTAATGCGACATTAAACTCTTCCGTACGGTTGTAGGTTTGGTTGGTGAATTCAAAAATGCAGGGGTGGCAGGAGGTCCGGAGTCCGAGGTCCAAGAAGCCGTCCCGTCACCGCCGCCGAAACAGCGAAGCCCGAAGGGAAACCCGACCAGGGAAACCCGACTAGGGAAACTCGGAAAGGGGAATTTAGGGAAGGAAACCTGATGGAGGCAATCCAGCAGAGGCAATCTAGAAAGGGAAACTCGGAAGGGGAAACCTGGAAAGGGAAACCCGAAAGGGGAAACCCGAAAATTGCCACAGATGCCAAAATTTTGACAAGGAAAACTCGAGTTAGCCCGAGACTTAAAATATGGCATTGGGAAATGTGTTACCCCTTGCAGTTGGGGCACAAAAATGGGTACGAAAAATGAGGCAAAATGAAAGGGACCAAAAAAGCAAAGAGGGAAAGAGGGTCCCCGTTCTGAATGGGGCGTGTGTGCAAAAGGCACAACATAATCCTATTCTTAGGTAAGTGTATATGTCATGATACCATGAGTTACTAGGACCAATGATTTCACACACAAATTCAAACTCTGGTACCTCAAATGCTAGTAGGTGAGAATCTGCTCTACAAGGAATTCTTGCTTTGGGACATTGTGTGGAACATCTAGTAGCGATCCAATTGATGCCATAGCATTTGCTGCTTTGTTATTTACTCTTGGTATCTGCTTGAATGTGATATCAATGAAGAACTCTTTGAGGCTTTCCACTACTTTCTTGTATGGAGTTAACTTATCATCCTTTGTTTGGTACTCATCATTGAATTGGTTGATGATAAGCTTTGAATCTCCATAGACCTTGAGTACCATGATCTACCACTGTATAGAAATCCTCAGCCCTATGACAAGAGCCTCATATTCTGCAATGTTCTTTGTGTAGGGAAAAGATAGCTTATATGATTTTGGTATGCAATCCCCTTGTGGTGTAATAAAGAAAATACTGGCTCCTAACCCATGCTATGTGTAGGATCCATCAAAGTACATTTTCCAGTGATCTTCTATGCTTACATTAAAGATGGAATCATCAGGGAATTCTAATACTAGTGGATTCTTTGAGTATATTGCTGCTTCTGCCAAGTGATCTGCAATCACTTGTCCTTTAATGACCTTTCATTCCACATACGCAATTTTGTGTTTTGTCAGGACCATAAATTCAACCTATGAGCATTTCTTTAGAAAGCAGATACTTGAGAGGGTCTATCTTTGCGATGAGTTTTATCCGATGTGCCAACATATAGTGTCTAAATTTTTGTGATTTGAACACAAATGCTAAGAAAGCCTTCTCAATGGATGTGTAATTCAGCTCATGTCCCACCATGGTTCGACTGATGTAGTAAATAGATCTCTCCTTTTTGTTTTTGTCATGTTGTGCTAAGAGAGCACCAAGGGATGTTGTTGTTTCTAATATATATAGGATCAAGGGTTTGCCTAGAATTAGTGGCATAAGAACTAGTGGTGTGATCAAGTACTCCTTGATCTTGTTGAATGCTTGATCACATTTCTCATCCCATTTGTATGCTACCCCCTTGTGGAGTATATGAGAATATGGGATTTCCTTATCTGCTAATTGTGCTATGAATTGACAAATGGACTGGAGTCTTCCTTGTAAGCCCCTTAGCTACTTTAATGTTCTTGGTGCCTCCACCTCGAGAATTGATTTAAATTTGGTGGGGTCTATCTCAATTCCTCTCATTGACACAATGTATCCTAAGAGATTTCCTGATTGCACCCCAAAGACACACTTCTTAGGATTAATTCTAACCTGATATCTTCTAGCTTATCAAAGATGGAGCCCAGTGCTGCTATGTGATCTCACCATTTTCTTGACTTGGTTAGTATGTCATCCACATAATCTTCCACAATTTGTTGAATCTTATCATGGAATATTAGTTCCATTTCTCTTTGATAGGTTTATCCTATGTTCTTTAGCCCGAATGGCATCATGTTCCAAAAGTATGTTCCCCACAGACAAGTGAAAGTTGTCTTGTGTTGATCTTCCTTGGCTATCATGATTTGATTGTACCCTGAGAATCCATCCATTAGTGATAGCATTTCATGTCCAACCGTCATATCCACAATCATGTCTATGTTTGGGAGAGGGAAGTCATCCTTCAGACATGCTTTGTTGAGATCTTTGAAGTCAGTGCAGATGTGGATGCCCCCAGTGGGCTTTGAAATAGGTACAAGATTTGAAACCCACTCTGGATAATCAATTGGTCATATAAATCCAACATCAAGAAGCTTTTGTAGTTCCAATTTGACCAATAATGATGTTTGAGGATGCATCTTCCTCAACTTTTGTCTCATTGGATTTGCCTCTGGATATACAACCAAATGGTGTACCACAAGTTTAGGATCAAGACTAGGCATGTTGGCATAGGTGCATGCAAATTTCACCTTTCTTTCCCTTAGGAATGTAGCTAGGAGATCTTGTTCTTTAGTTAAAAGTGACTTTGCATAGAATGTTATATGTGGTGTCGCTTCGGTCTCTAAGTTGACGGGATTGAATTTTTCTACTAAGACCACTGACTTCTCCTGATGAATAGCACTAAGAGGAATATTGAATCCCCCACCCTCCAATGCCTCATAGAGGTTTTCACCATTGGATGAGTCCTTTGTTTTTACTATTTTCGGGTCTAAAAGTGCCACCATGTGGTTTTTGCTTAAATATCTAGAGATTATTCTCAAATTTTCACTTTTGCGACTAACGGATTCAATTGTCTCCCTGTAATAGGCATGTGTGTCCAATTCATTGTTGAATCTATCTTTTTGATCTCCATAAGGTACATTATCCCTCAATCCCATGAATTCCAAGAGAACCTCATCATTTTTGAATGTGTCTAAAATTGGTGGTCCTCGTTGGTCGTAGTCTATTAACTCGGGATACACTAGTTTTATCTCATGTTTTTGGTTGTTCAACTCAAAGGATATAGTGGAAATCATGAATAAGAAGGATTATTCAGAAAACATAGGTAAGTCTGTAAGGGTATCCTTGTCACTGTCACTCCCACATACACTAGTTATGTCAAAGGTAAAATTGTCTAAGGGTAGACTTGTGGACATTGATAACTAAAGAGGAGTTTTGACTACTTTAACGGGGGGACCTCTGCCAAGTACGGTTATTCCCGGAGGAGTAAATCCAAGGCCAATATTTTTCATGTGTTGCTCAACAATGACGAGCTCCAATTGGCCATTGATTTTTTTCCTGAGGCTTTCATTCTTATTATAGCCCATGGCTAGCATTAATTGCAGACCTCTGTTAGCATCGTCCATAAGAAGGGCTCGCACCGGTCTTCCGTCTTGGTACAAGAGGCTGGATATATCTTTTTCATCCACTACTTCCTGACCTATATCACCCCAACATCTGAATTGGGAGGGGTCTGCTCTCAAATTTTGAGATATTGTATTGACTAGTTGTGGTTGTCCATGGGACCTAGGAGATTATGGTAACTCTCTAACTACAAAGGCCCCCTTCTTCATTTTGTAATTTATGCACCCGTTGTCTTGGATAATGACCTTGATATAAAAAATGTTGGGAATGGAAGGTGTCTATGTCTTAGAAGTGGATGTGGATGGTAAGGTGGATGGGTCCATGTATGGAGTTGAAGGTCCTTCATCAGTTTTAGGAACCTACGGGATTTTGTAGTATTTGGCTTCAAGATTCTTGCAGTAAGCAAAGGGCTTGGGATCACCATGGATAGCAACCTCTTGATTTTCAAAGGGGAATTTAACATATTGATGAAATGTAGATGCAACTGCTTTCATCCCATGAATCCATGGGTGCCCTAGGAGAATGTTTTAAGGGAGGTCGAGGTTGAGGACTTGACAAGGAGTATCCATGATGGCTAGTCCTACTTGGATAGGAAGTGAAATGGTGCCTTGAGACACTCTTTCCTGATCATCATAGGCTCAAATTGTGATCCCTTTCCCATTTTAATTCATGTCTTCATAGAATCCTAGATTATTTATTAGTTTGATGGAACAAATATTCCACCCTACACCTCCATCCACCAAGACCCGTTTGACTTTATTTTTGTGGACAAAGACCTCAAGATGAAGTGCACAATTGTGAGATGGCTAGGCTAGGAGATCTTGCTCAAAGAATGAAAGGAGATGTGACATGGTGATGTTTTCAACCATATCTTGGAACTAATTCACATCAAGGTCCGTGGGTATAGAAGACTCAACAAGGGTTTTTTCTAAAATCTCCCTATGTAAAAGCAAAATTTTCAGCAGCTCCATGATGGAGATTTGGGTAGGGGTCTTCTTTAGTTGTTCCAAGACATTATAGCCATTAGGGAATAATGTTGAATTTGTGGGGGGTGCTTTGTCTTATGTAGATGGTCCAGGGATAGTGATTTTTCCACCTCGTGTGGTGACTCCACACTCGGCTTTGGACCTAGGGATATGGACAACAATTACCCATTCATCTAAAGATATGACAACATGGTCATAGACGTGGTTGATACTGCTATACTTCTTTCCTTTTCCATTGTTAATTGAATTATTATGATTTAGCATTGGATTCATGTATATCTTAAGGTCTTAATTTCTGGTCGATTGCTCAACGGATATGGTTTTGTTTTCGATGAGATCTTCAATCAAGTTCTTGAGTCTCATGCAATGAGCTGTTGTGTGTCCCTTTATTTAATGAAAATCACACAAGTGGTTCTCATTATACCAAGGTGGCTTAACTTGAGGCTCCTGGTAATTTTTGATGACTGGGAGAGATGATTTTGGCGTCAATGAGTCACTTCATGACATATTCAACCAATTCTCCAAGTAGTGTGTACTTTTTCTTTGGGGGATATCGGTTTCTTGTGGATGGTCCATTTTGATTGTTGACATTATTGATCACTTACATGTTGTTTTTCTGATGAGATATGTTGGATCGGGGGTGTTTTGGATATTATTATGAGGTTTTTGATACATTTTTTTTTGTATTTTTGGCTTTGGATCATTGATCACAACCTTAGTGTCAACAACACCATCATTGGTAACATTCTTTTTTTTCACCCATGTTCATGGTTTGTCATTATAGCTTGTCGATGGGCGATTATATTGATAAGTAGGTGTTCCCCCTTGTGTGATGAGAGCTCTTTCGATGCTGGGAGCTTTAGGTATGAGTTGATCATAGGAGGTGATGCATTCAACCTTAAGATGGAAGGCCAAAGTTCCTTCAAGATTTGTGATGATAGTTTCAACTTTTTTTTTCTTTTGGCATGGCCCACTTGCTTCTATTGGCTTTGGATCACCATCATTGTAAGAAAGATGCAAATGATTCTCCTTTGTTTTGCTTCAGGTTGGATATCTCCTCCAAGCTTAAATCCATGCCCATGTTGAATGCGTAATTTTTCATAAAGGCGTCCATAATTTCTTGAAATTTCTTGATCCCTAGAGGAAGTCAGGAGAACCATTCCATGGTTGGGCTATCTAGACATCGTGGGAAGAGCCTCACTAGATAGGAATCATAATAAGCTACTTCCATTCAATGGACATGGAACTCCTTGATGTGATCTTTAGGGTTTTTGAGTTTGCGGTACTTGTCAAATTTTGGGATCTAAAAGCCTTGTGGAAATGGTTTCATCACAATGCTCTTGTTGAACAGATAAGGGCATAGATTCCCTTGTGATTTAGGGGTCTTCTTAGAATTGGATGTCCAACAGCTATTGTGAGAGCCTTTTGATTTGGGTAGACAAGTCATTTTGCAGGTTAGGTGGTGGGATGAATGTGTTTTGGGTTGTAGCAATGATGACGGGTGTGGTAACTTGTGGACCAGGTGGTGCATTCGTGGGAGTTTGTTGTGTAGTGAATGCTTGCTAATATGCTTTTAATTTTTGTTGTACCAACAAAGCTTGTTTCTGGTTTTGTTGTTTCTATTGCACCAATAACTCTTTTTATTGGGCTTTCTATTTTTGTTGTGCAAACAACGCTTGTTGGGCTTGTTGTTGTTGTTGGACTTGTTGTTGAGCCACTTGTTGTTGCACTTGGTATTGTTGCAATGCTTGTTGGTGATCCTATTGTTGTAACAAGGCTTTTGCTTGAGCTTGCTGCACTCGATATTGGGATTGTGCTTGTGCCTGTGTAGCTTGGGTGGCTTGGGCAACTTGAGTAGCTTGAGCAGTTTGTGCGGCTTGTTTTTGTTGCAATAAATCTTGTTCTTGCACTTGGGCTTGTTGTGCAACTTGTGCGGCTTCTTCGTTTTGGAATTTCTGAAGTGCGTTTTGATAGGCTTGTTGGGCCGCTTGCAATGTGATGTTGAATTGGTTATTTATGTTGGAGTTTGGTGGTAAAGGTGGAGGATTTGGGATGGTGTGAGATGGTGTGATGAGACTTTTTAAGGTGGTTGTTGAGGTGTTTGAGTGATGACAATGGGTTGTGAGGTGGAAGGTATGGTTGATGAGATAGGTCCTTGGGAGACCGCATTTAGAGATATTTAAGGTGTCGTGGATGATGTAATGGTTGATTGAAGTGTTTGGATTATTTCCACCTGGTGTTGCAATATCAGTGGCATACTTGGAGGATTTGATATGCTTGGTGTGATGATCTAACTTGTGATTGGCAAACTGATTTGATTTGGTTGATTTTGGATAAGTAAAGGGGATTTCCCTAAACCAAGGATTGGTGTGGATATTGATGTCATTGGGGGAATTGATGAGAGAATTGTTGGTATGATTCCTTGAGAAAGTGATGAGGAGGGATCAAGGATTCCCCCTAGTCCAAATAAACCCCCTTGTTCTTGTGATACCATGGGGAGGGAGGCTTGTGTGTCAAGGGAATATGTCGGTATTGCGAAGAAAGTGGATGGATTGTTGGTATCATGGAAGATGAGTGGAACATATTGATTTTTTGGGTTTTGTGGGATGGTGCTCGACATACCCAAGATGGTTTATTTACCCAAATTTTGGCTGTTCACAAGGGGATGTGTTTGAAGAGCATGAAGTAATGAACTCCCCTTATTGACAATTGGTTGTGTTGGAGAAAAAGATGATGTGGTTTGGGGGATGGTGTGAATGATATTGGTGACACAATCCCAAGCGGTGGTTCCACAATTGTGCTTATATTGAAATTTGAAGGGATTTTTGCCCCTTCTTTTTCCAATTCTAGCATGTATTGTGAGGGATTAAGTCTCATCATGGTATTGATAATTTTATGATTTTTGGGGTTTTGGATCATTTCTACGATTTCATCTTGAGTCATCCCCAATACACTATTGGTGATGTCTTCCACTTGAGGATCTTGTGGTAATAGAGGAAGATTGAGCGAGGGATTGATAGATCCAATGAGATTTATTTCAGAAGTTGTTTGAATCAAGTCACTTGAAGTAGATGTTTCCTTGTTGGCTTCCATGTTTTTCTTGTATTGAGATCGGTTTGCACCATAAAAGAAGGATCAAATTTGTTGGTGTAATTAATTATTTAATTACACTTTATTAAGTTTACTTAGGTTTTTCTTAGGTAATAATTAGTTTACTTAATTAATAAGTAAGCTTTAATTAGTTGAGCTATTTTTAGGTCAACATTAGGGTTGCATACATTGCTTTTATAAAGTAAATCATCTCTTGTAATATCTTAATTCTGAATATATCAATTTGCACATCTTGATGCAAAGCTCTTGCTTTTTATTGTTTTTCTCTTATGTGGAAGGCCTTTTGGTTTCCATGTCTAATATTGGTTTCTAACATGGTATCAGAGCCTTGACATGCAACCCCTTCTCAAATTTTGGAGAAATTGATTGTAGAGCTCATTCGGGGTTCCTCGAGGGATCTGACCTTGAGAATTTTTTTGGTGCATCTTGGAGCAAAACAAACACCTTCATCATGTTCGCAACTTCCAAAAACCCTAGGAATGCCTATCAAATCATTGATTTATGTGAAGTTGGTTTATGAGGCAAAAACAATATGCCAGGGAGGTTGTAAAGGCCTCTCCAACACGCATTTCGAGGTGTTTTTTTGAAATAAAATAAAATAATTGCATTAAAAAATGTGCGGCCCGCACAGAAGGAGGTGCCGCCAGAAACCACAAGTAGCCACTGGTCCGCCGCCACCATTGGTGGCTCCCCCTTAAGCACCATCGGCCAGTTCGCCAGCCCCCGCAGGCCCAATCAACTCCGGCTCTGGTCATATGGGGGACCGGGTGCTATGTGCCCAACCCCCAACCGGACTCCCAGCACCCAGTGCTGGTCACATAGGTGACCAGGTCCTAGATGGCCATCAAATTTACGCTTAGGAAATGATGACATCAACATGACATCAACGGCCGTATGACCCTCTTTGCCCCCTCCTTGCCTTGATTTGCCTTCAAGGAGTAGTTTTTTTGTTTTTGGCATAACTTGGGCATACGATATCGAAATCGGGAAAATGGTTCTGAGGACTTTCCAGTGGTGTAGTTTAGTTTTTAGTATTTTTCTATTTTACTACATTTATTTCTGTTTGAAGTTAGATTTTCATTTATCGCTTCCGAGCTCATAAATTTTTGCCACGATCTTCAATTTTTTCTATCTTTGCGGCGTTGGAAAGGTATTGAGGAACTCTATGTTGTTGTTTATTCAATTTTTTTTCTATCTATACCAGGTTTATCATTATTCCAGATTTTCCCGATGGGTGTTTTGGATATTACTTGGATATTTTGGCAGTTGGGAGGGTACAACTTGCATCTTTGCACTTCATTTTAGTATCACATCATTTATTTTATCTACAGTTGCTTCATATATTCTAGGGTTGTTCCCATTTGGATTTTTCAAGTGTTCCATGGCATTGGGTCTGCTGTTGCATTATTATGATTCCGATATGGTTTCTTGTAAATAGAAGTATCTTTCCTTGCTTGCCGGATTCAGGTTCTAGTGTTACTCCACAGTGTTCTTCCAGTGCTTCTTTGTAGCAATTCATCTCATTGAGGGGGGGGTTTGTCCCACTAGGTTGTCTCCTCTTTCTCTTACTCTTTCATTGGATTTGTACATGGGTACCTGATTAGGCCTTGTTGTCGGAACCCATTCATTATTTCTTGCATTCATATTAGTTTTAGGTGCATGCTTTTTTAGTCTCCCTAAGTTGCACTTAAGGGAGGGGATTTGTGTAATTAATTATTTAATAACACTTTATCAAGTTTACTTAGGTTTTGCTTAGGTAATAATTAGGTTACTTAATTAATAAGTAAGCTTTAAATAGTTGAGTTGTTTTTAGGTCAACATTAGGGTTGCATACATTTCTTTTATACAACAAATCATCATTTTTAATATCTTAATTCTCAATATATCAATTTGCACATCTTCATGCAAAGCTCTCACTTTTTATTGTTTTTCTCTTTTGTGGAATGCCTTTTGGTTTGCATGTCTGATCTTGGTTTCTAACAAAAATTTAGGTACAAAGAAGAAAAACCAAGTTTGTTCAAGGATCAAATGATGGTGATGAGATAGATGAAGGGTGGATGGTGTGAATGATTAAACTCTTAAGAATCTTGAAGGGATGGATAGATAGATTTTAAGGGAAAAATCTTGTAAATCAAATAAAAAATCATCTTGTTTCACTAAGAAGGATTCATCTACACATACTTAGTCAAACAAGATGATTTTTTATTTGATTTAGAGGATTTTTCCAAAAGTATAGCATGAGAGATTTTTCCAAGATTCTAAGAGTTGTTGGTCAGATGAGATTGATTGATGTTTGAGGGATGGATGAGAATGTTGACTTTGATCCTAAATTGGACTTAGAGAGACTTCCTTCCTACAAGACCTTGGTATTGAAGAACATGCTTGTACTTCTTATGTGAGAAACTCAAACCTTTGAAAGAGACTTCGGGTTTTGACTATAATAAAATTCGTACAAATTGGGATTGTTCTTTGAATATTTCTTGTAAAAATTATAGACCAACCTTTCTCTAACTTTGTGAAGTCTTCAAATACATTCCTCATGAGCTTTTGGACTAAGGAACTTGTGATGACTTGGTTTGGGAACTTTGACTTTTTGGGAAATCATAGGATCAAGCACATGTGAGGTTCAATTATTTTTTTATCTTGCTTAGATTAATTATTTTGACCACAAACACTTTCTTGATTATGTTTCAAACTGAATGTCTAATGTCCTAATTTCTTTTCATCCCACAAGATCCATTATGTGGAAATAAAAGAAATCAAGGAAATAGTTTCCTAATGTTGACTTTAGTAAGAGAAAATTATGATATAAATCCAAATACTTAGAAGCCCCTAAGGATGAAATCCCTAGGAAAAGCAAGAGCACTTGGATTTGTCAAAGGTATTTGTTCCTCCTAAAGGGTTTGAAATTTTGAGGATTTGGTGAATGTTTGTTTTCAAGTGTTTTAAATCCAAGCAAAGTGTTTAGATTCCAAAGTGATGCACAATCCTAAGATAAAAAGAGACAATATTTGTTGATTTCTCACTTGGATAAATCCATCTACACCTACTCTTAGCAGATGATTAGATGCTTGACCACACTGGCTCCCCTCCATAGCACACACTTCTTGGGTTAGCCAAGCATCAGTACCCATGAAACTCCCATGGCATACTTCTCATCTCTACTTAGAGCCGTAAAAAATGTGGGATAGCTTTAGAATGACCGTTCTTGCACCAACAAATAGATTTAAGGATTTGGGCCTTCTAAATAAAAGGTTCTAGTATAAGGATTTCATTCATGGGGGATCATCCATACGACAAGAGACCATTGTTGCCCTTCTTGTTGGAGAAATCCTCATGATACTTAAACTTTCCTCAAGTCCACACTTATATATCGATTAGAAGTCGATTGGCTTTAGTGTGTTCTCGGTTGGGTCATCCCTGGGGTGAATACTTTTTCCCACTAGGTAGGCCCTCTAAGGATACACAAAAGAGAGAAAGCACATCTGTAGTTTGATCAATATTTGTTGAGAAACAAAGAGAGAACACTCGTGATATTCTCCACTCACACTAGCAAGATTTTGTTCAATTTGAAGAATCCAAATTGAAGTGTGGAGGTAATCACTTATATAATTTAATATCAGAAAAAAAACATTTTGATTCTCAAGATCACCATGAGGTGCAAGAGAAGTGCATACATCTTTTTAAATGATATTACTTTGGATAAGGGATTACAAAACATAAAATGCACATGTTCATTTTAATCCTTCAAAAGAAAGAATATGAGTTATTTTTGAACACCAACTTTGAAGTGTGAATTTTTTTTGTTCAATTGTTAAGTCCAAAAAAAAATCTAGCAAATTTCCTATGGTTCTTTTTAATCCCTTTGTTTTGTTATTTTTAAGCCCAAAAAAAAATTATTGAGTCCTAAAAAGCATGAAGATGACAAATTCCTTTAGAAAAAGGATTATAATTTCTCCCCAAAGTGTTTAAAAACACTTGATACAATGAAATGATGATGCCATGGAAAACTCCTTGTCTTTGTTTCCTCCCTTCACTTTTGATCAAGCCAACATACAAAAGTGGTTAATACTATAGAAACAGAGGCCAAACACCAGTTAGGAGTCAATAAGAAATCAAAATGAAGAAACATATGTTGAAAATCAATTTGAAAACTTCCTTTTATCAAAATCTAGTGGCACAATCTGTGATGGTGGTACAGTTTAAACAATTCAGCATCACTATCTAGCATCTTTGGGATTGAAAGTGATGATCTATGCAAAAACCAGTGAACGCAAATGTGGCGTTGTTTGGACTAGTGGTGGAGTTTGGAGTTTGGGTGGCTGGTCGACGGGAAAATGGCTTAGCATCACAATTTGGAATTCAAATTTCTTGGAGGGAATGGCTTAGCATCATAGTTTCAAGTTTGTCAGCATCATTATATGGTGCCACTGGTCTGCTAACAACAGAGTTTCACTTTAGTAGTGTAGTTTTCCTATAGACACAAAGAATTCAAAAAAACAACAAAATTTCTCAAAACAATGTGTTAGATTCTTTAGATTCTCCCTACTTCTAGCGCCAAAATGTGAATGGTGATCCTAGACCTGCACAAACACAAAGAAAAAACACACAATTAGTCCAATATGCAAGTTAGAAACAACATTCCCCATGAAATTCATTTGAAACATGAAAACAAGAAATTATATGAAGAACACAATAAAAAAAGCTATTAAATCCTATTTAAATGATCAAAAGCTCAATCCCATGGGGGAATTGGTGCCATTTTGATGTGGAAAATGGTCATTTCCCAATTCCTTGCAAGCTTGATGAGCAATGGTGAAGATTTGATGCTCCTTGGTGAAATTTCTCCATAACCTAGCTATTGTTGGAAAATATGCCTCACTTTTCGGCTTGAAATATCCTTAAGACTTCGTGTTTTCTCTTCAGTCCTAGCCTTTACCGCTTTACCATGAGGAACAGTTAATAGAGGCGCAGTTACATGGTTTACCACTTTATAGCGAGCCTTTGTTGTTTGGTCTGCGGTTGGGCAGTGTTACTGCCATACCGCGGCGGTCTCCTCACTATTCGGTGGTTATGTGGTCATGGCTCAATAATCTATCGTAGTGGTTACCTCCCTACTATAGGGGGTCACTCGGAGAAGGTGTGGTGGCATTGTGCAACCATGGTGGTCGGCACAGGTGGTTACCTCCTTACCGCGGAGGCCTTTGGGTCCTGGCGTGGCTATGCGGTGTGCTTGGCGGTCAACTTGGGTGTTTTCTGCCATACCGTTGGAGGCTTTGCTCTGCCTCACAATTGGGTGGTGGAACTGCCATATTACGGAGGCCTTCTGGCCCTGGTGTGGTGGTGCGGTGTGAGTACCACCATACCGCAAGGGTCTTGTGGTTGCTAGGTGGTAGCACGATGGAGATGGTGAGCAATGGTGGAAGCTTACTGCTATACCGCGAAGGCTTATTCTTTAAGCTGTGGTGGTGTGATTGACGACAACAGTTTGGCAAGTGAGTTGTCACTGCTGGATCGTGGGTGCCTTCTTACTAGGGCATGGTAGTGTGGTGTATACCACCTTACCACGAGTCTATGATGGATGGCGAGCGATAGCACGGTAGAAGGAGCTCGAGTTCTATTGACTATCTGGGTGATGGTCAAAGCGATGAATGAATGGCATGTTGACACATGGCATGATATCATTCATTGATTTTACATCACTGTTGTTAATCAACACTAATTGGCCGAAAGTCTTATTTTTTGATTGCGATATATATTGCATTAAATGAATGATATGATTCAAGAGGTTGACGAATATGTCTTTGTATCCTAATTTAATGTTGGGCGGCTCGATGTATGCTGAATAGCGATGCACATTATCAGAGAATGATGAAAGGATTATCGGTGGGGTAATTAAATACGCACTGATGGTTGTTGATTGATAAGATTAGAGAGAGCTCGATCGATGAATTGTTAAGAAGATCTGATCTTGCAATGAGAGTGTTTGAGTGGTATTCTAAGGCATTGTAACTATGAACATTTAGTGACACTAAGCCAAGAAGATGTGAACCTGAGTGCTCGTGAGGTTGTGCTGGCTGAACGAGTGGGTTGGTGAAATGAAATGAATCTGCACTGTATGTCGCGTGAGGAAATTGTAACAGTGAGAGGATTTTGTATAATTGTGTTGCCTGCATTCTCCAGATGGATAAGATGTAAACTTCTGAAGAGCATAGCTTTGAGATTGTATTGTAACTATTTTGTTGTTGATTAATACAATTGAGCTGAGTGTTTTGGAGGGTGGGGTTTTTTACTTGAAAGGGTTTTCCCCACGTAAATTTGTGTGTCCATAAGTTTATCTTTCATGTTGTTCGATTCTGTAATTTGTATCTATGCATGTGTTGAATCTATTATTTGTATGCATGTACTTTTATCAGAAGGATTAATGGGGGATTCCACTATGCCTGTTTCCGCTTTATGGCATAGTAGTTTGTGTCTTTGAGGTGATTTGCAAATTAAAGTCACTAAGGAATTGTTGTTATTAGATGTTTCATTCTAAGTTGACATGTCTCATCCCCAACAAGTGGTATCAGAGCTGGTTAAAGGTGGTAAAGGTTTGTTCATGATACCAACAAGTGGTATTAAAGCCTTCTTCCAGATGGTGGTTCTGGGCATTTCTCCTATGAAGATTTCTTAGCTTGGCAAGGTTGAGGAAATCTGGAGGAATCGACTGATGGTTGATTCTTTTATGAGTGAAAGTTCTTCTTCTTTTGAGACAAAACGTAGCATGAAAGACAGTGGAGAATATTGGAGTTGATCATATTATGATGTTGTGGTCTGAGGCTCCTGATTGGCAGCGAATGATCCTGATGCAAGGGGTGTGAGATATGCTTATGGTTGTGTTGTAGTAGAGCATGGTTCATACTGGGTGTCTGTGTGACAGGCTTCCTGGCGGTATGGATTTGCTTGGGTTGTTGTTCAGCCATGGAGTATTGTGCTTGTGTTGGGTGTTCTGAATTAGCACTGAAGGTAGTTTCTCTGTTACCCTGAATGCATGAAGGCTATGAAGTTGATTTGGATGGTCTAAAACTTCTAAATAGTCTAGCTCTCTTGTATGCTTGTGCATGGTTGTGGTTTTGGATTTGGTCTAGAATGGGCCTGTTGTTCTTGTTTACCTATACCTTGTACTCTTATGCTTTAGATTCATGTCTTTGGCTCTGAAGGGTTTTCTATAGATTTTCCTAAAAAGTCTATGATGCATATTCATGTTATTTTTCATTGTTTTGGTTAACCATGATGGTTATGTGCAGAATCTTGGGTCATCTAGATGAGTAGTGGATATGGATGTGCATGGGTGTTTTATAAACACTATGCTTTTGCAAGTTTTGCATGGTCAAGGAAAAACTTGTGGTTATGTGGAGCTGTTGTTAAGCTATTTTTCTAGACCCTAGCTTTTGGGGTGTGACTGGATGAGATAGTTGCAATTCGACATGGTTTTGAGGAGGCGTTGGTATGTTATTTGTCACTCAGTATTATTGTGGTGTTACTTGTTGGTTTCCTATACTATGGTGCTTGAGTTGTGGATGTGATTGGAAAATTGGATCTATTTTTGATCTGGTGTTTGAGTCAGGTTTGTCTACATTGTTGTTCTCTTTGAGATCTTATTTTTGCAGTTTCCTTTGCGATGATGGGTTTTCACTATTTTTGTGATTAATCTCTGAGTTGTGCAATTAGTGGATTAGCTACCCATTGGCTACAGTGAGATAACTTGGAAGTGGAATGTCTATATCCAAGAGGTTGCTTCAGTGGTGGTGCAAATCTGTTAGCTGGCCTTATCTGTGGTCACTTATGCTTTGGCATGGTTGTTTTGAGTTGAGAGGTGGATGACGTTGAGTACTTGAATATTTGGTTATGGGGACTCATAGCATGCATATAATGATGTCATGAAGAGCTTGGTACACATTATAGTGTAATCTTTTGACATCGATGGTGTGGTCTGCGTTGTTTGGAGATCTTGGTGTGGTTTGGATTTGTTGTCAGATGGACAAGTTGTCAATTATACCTTGAGGATTTTTAGACCAATAGATGTTTGGTCATGATGCTTGGAAAGCTCGGTGTCATGGTTCAGTGGGATCTTTAGTAGTGACTTTTGATTCATCACTTGATGGTGAATGATCTTCTTTGGTGTTGCAGATGTTTCTAGGAGGGATTCTTAGATTCTTTTGCTGCAAAAGAGTTCTTTCGCATTTGCAGGGACATTGTTTGAAGATGTAAAACATCTTGAAACCCTGAAGGATGTTTGTAGTCTTTGGTTGAGGTGTTGGTGGTGCTTGAGAGGTGATTTTGGTTTAGAGATTGTTTGTTTTATGTTATGGAATACTCTTGCTTGTGCATTAGAGTTTTAGCATGTTGTGTTGCTCTTGAGACCATGGTCAGTTCACTGAAAGCATGGTATCTCCTAAGTGGGATGTGTAGATCATGATGTCATGATAAGTTCCTATTACACATGTTTGGAGATATGAAAATGGTCTGGTAATTCTCTATGTTTTGAGTACTTTGTTTTACACGCTTGAGAACTTCATGATTAAATGTTGTTTGAAGTTTAGCATGAGATGATAGGTTGTCGGTGCTCATGGGTACATGGAGAATAAGGTGAGGCTGTGATTCTCATGAGATGAGAAAGGTGTTGTTTTCAATTGAAATTTTGAGTTCAGAGACCAATGAGGAGATTGCTTTTGAATGAGTCATCGTGGCTTGTATATCTTGGAGGAGAATTTTCTTTTTCCTCTCTTTGGTCTTCTTGGAGGTGAAGTTTATTTGAGAGGTATTTTCCTATTATATCTTTCAGATATGTGATATGCTTTATCTTTCATAGATATGAATCTTGGGTTGTTGCTTTAAGATAATGAAGGATTGATAGTGGAAGGTGGACAACATAGTTTATCTCCTTGAGCCTTTGTGTTATATTATCTTTTTTATGAAAACTGGTAGGAGAGAGTTATATGGGTTTACATTGATTTTCTTTGAGAGACTTACATCCATGTTTTTTTAAAGTTGAACGGTTGGGTGTTGTTATGGCTTTTCCTTTTGGGATGTGAAGGAGATCATTCTTGGCACAACTAGCATTTAGAACTGTAGGTAGGAGGATACTACATGTTGTGATTTGCAGTTTCTCTCTAATCTGGCTCTTCTTCCTGTATGTTCAATCTCATATGACTTTAGATGTGAGATTTCTATGTGGAGCCATGATGGTCACTAGTTTGTGGTCATGTGTTATCACTTGGGTGAAGACATGGAGGTTCCTGTGCCTCTTTCTTCTGTCAGAGGTGGAGAACTTGGAAGAACTCTCAAAGATTGTTGAGAGAAATGATTCTTGCAATAGGTGGTTGTAGGTTATGCATATCAGTGTGGAAGTTCCTTGGTACTACATGGTTGCATTTTTCTATGTGCAGAAATTGGTAGACTTGTTATGCCGTTGATTTTTATTTTTTTTCAGATTTGGCATTACCCATGCAGTGGGAGTACCTGTATGTGTTTGGTCTTCTTGACTGGTTGGCACATGATGCTTGTATTTGTGGTTGATGGGTTGGTTGTGCTACTGGAACAAGTTTACTAATGAGAATACCTTGAAGGTATGAGTGATTGGAGGGATAGCACGAGTTGTGGGTGTTGTTTTCAGTTGCATGGGTTTGATTTGTTGGATGGTTGCAGTTAGTTTTCTGGTTGATGTTCTAGCTGATGTTCTATCTTGTTTCTGGATAAATTCTTCATGATTGTGTTCACATTTGAGAGCTTTGAAGCTGTTGTTGTGGTACCTTTTCTATTTGTAGGATCTGATGCTTGTGTTCTTGAGACTGGTGCATATACGCCTTGGATCATTCTTTTTTTCCTGTGATGGATGGTTGGAGTTGTTGCATGAGTTGGTGAACATTTTGGATGTCGTTGTAGGTGTCTTGGTTGGAGAATGAAAGCATTGTGTTATGTTCTTGTGTTCAATTTTGGAGGAAGCTAGTAAGTCTTCATCAAGTGGGAGATTGTTGGAAAATATGCCTCATTTTCTGGCTTGAAATCTCCTTAAGACTTGAAATTTTCTCTTTAGTCCTGGCCTTTACCGCTTTATCACGGGGAACAGTTAATAAAGGCATGGTTGCATGGTTTACCACTTTACCACGAGCCTCTATTATTCGATATGTGGTTGGGCAATGTTACTACCATATCGCAGCGGTCTCCTCATTGTTCGGTGGTTCCACGGTGATGGCTTGACAATCTAGTGTAGCGGTTACCTCCCTACCGCAAGGGTCACTCAAAGAAGGCATAGTGGCACGGTGAAACCATGGTGGTCATTGTAGGCGGTTACCTCCTTACTGCAGAGGCCTTTGGGTCATGGTGCAGCTACGCGATGTGCTTGGCATTCGGCTTGGGTGTTTTATGCCATACCACTAGAGGCTTTGCTCTGCCTCGCAGTTGGGCGGTGGCACCACCATACCACGGAGGCCTTTTGGCCCTAGCGTAGTGGTGCGGTGTGAGTACCATCATACCGCAAGGATCTTATGGTTGCCAGGCGATAGCATGGTGGAAGACTACTGTTATACCGTTAAGGCTTATTCTTTAAGTCGTGGTGGCGCGATTGATGGTGACGGTTTGGTAAGAAAGTTGTCACTGCTGGACCACAGGTGTCTTCTTTCTAGGGTATGGTAGTGTTGTGTATACCGCCTTACCACGAGCATATGATGGATGGCGAGCGGTGGTGTGGTAGAAGGAGCTCAAGTTATGTTGACTGTCTGGGCGATGGTCAAAGTGATGAATGAATGGTGTGTCGACATGTGGCACGATGTCATTCATTTATTTTACATCACTGTTGTAAATCAACACTGATTGGCCAAAAGTCTTATTTTCTGATTGTGATATGTTTGCATTAAATGAATGATCTGATTCAGGAGGTTGACGGATATGTCTCTGTATCTTAATTTAGTGTTGGGCAGCTCGATGTGTGCTAAATAGCGGTGCATGTTATCAGAGAATGATGGAAGGATTTTCGGTGGGGTAATTAAATATTCCCTGATGGTTGTTGATTGATAAGATGAGAGAGAGTTGGATCAGTGAAGTGTCAAGAAGATTTGATCTTGCAGTGAGAGTGTTTGTGCGGTATGCTAAGGCATTGTAACTGTGAAAAGTGAGTGACACTAAGCATAGAAGATGTGAACCTGAGTGGTTTTGAGGTTGTGTTGGCTGAAAGGCTGGCTGAACAAGTGGGCTGGTGAAATGAAATGAATTTTCATTGTATGTCATGTGAGGACATTGTAACAGTGCGAGGATTCTGTATAATTGTGTTTCCTGTATTCTCCAGATAGGCAAGATGTAAACTTCTGAAGAGCATAGCTTTGAGATTGTAGTGTAACTGGTTTTTTGTTGATTAATACAATTGAGCTGAGTGTTTTGGAGGGTGGGGTTTTTTACCCAAAAGGGTTTTCCCCACATAAATCTATGTATCCATAATTTTGTCTTTCATGTTGCTCGTCGATTCTTTAATCTGAATCTATGCATGTGTTGAAACTATTATTTGTATGCATGTACTTTTCTCAGAAGGATTAATGGGGGAGTCCACTATGCCTATTTTTGCTTTATGGCATAGTAGTTTGTGTCTTTGAGGTGATTTGAAAATTAAAGTCACTAAGGCATTGTTGTTCTTAAATGTTTCGTTCTAAGTTGACACGTCTCATCCCCAACAACTATGACAATATCAAAAATGGATGAAAATGGATAAAGATGGATGGAGATTGCTCGAAACTTGAAGATAGTAATGTTGTATGAAGTTGTGGATAATTGTGGATCCAAAATCCAAATGAGAGCCTCCTATTTATAGAAGAGAATGATGGAGAAAGAGGCAAAAGGGATGAATGTGGGGAAAAATACCAACCAATAGCAAAAGGCCACTTGTCAACATGTGAGTGGACAAGGGTGGAGCACATTTTGATGAATGTGCACATAAATATTATTAGGTAGATATTTGAAATTGATGAAATGACAAGTTTGAGGAAGAAAGAAATGGAGTTAATGCCACTTGGCTCAAGGCAAAGGACATGTAAGAGGCTTTTAATTCCTTGTTGGATGTACACCCTTTTGGAGGGATATTTGAATTTGAAGAACATTCCCTCTTTGATGCCATGTTCAGAGAAAATAGGAGATTTAATAAATCAAATAAAATGATTTACTTGTGCAAGTTGCAAAAACTAGAGGATTTGAGGGATTAAGATTAAGATTAAGATTAATCAAGATTTGATTAATTCAAGAGGAGATTAGCTGATGTGACAATTTGATTTAGATTTTTGGATTGATTTAAATCAAAGTTGAGGGGAATATGAATTTAGAATTAATTAAATAAAGTTTAATTTATTTAATTAAAGAGAATGGTGTTAGTTTTAAATCAAATAAAGATAAATTTATTTAATTTAAATGAGATGAATTATTTAATTAAAAGAGGGACTATAGGATTCACTAAACAAAATGATTTATTTAATTAAATAAATATTATTTAATTAAATGACTAACAAAGGAGATGATTTAGGATGAACTGGTGTTAGTAAAATTAGGATCAAATGTATTGAATCAATCTGTATATTTTTCGTGTCTACAAGTATAAGAGCACGTCACATAGAGGATGATATTGAGAAGGTGGCTAGATACCTTAGTGGGTTAAGATTTAATATCCAAGATGAGTTGATTTTGGAAAATACAAGGACAATAGAGGAATGATTTCAATCGACAATCAAGGCTAAGAAAAGCTAAAGAGAAGGCAAGACAAGTCAAATAGGGGTAGAGGCAGCAACTCCGGAGGAAGACAATCATTTTATAATGCAAGGTAGTCATATGAGAGCTAAGAAGATACACACAAATTCCAAGAGCAAGTTGCAGATCGAAGAGGTGGATTTAGAGGAGGTAGATCAGGCTTTAGAGGTAGATTTGGAGGTCAAGGAATAGGATCTAGTGGGTTCACAGGAAGGTGCTATCAATGCAACAAGTTTGGACATCAAGCATGGCAATGTAGTCAAGTTCAAGCCTCTACTTCACATGGAGGAGAAAGAAGAGATCAATTGATGCAATAAGATAACAATGAGAGCGTGAAATCAACATCACAACATGTTGCTCCAGAAGTTGGAGAATCACTTATGGTAAGGAGAACCCTCATCAAGGTAGCAGTAGAAAAGGATCCACCACAAAGGAAGACTCTCTTCAAGACAACTTGTAAGTGCTTGGGTAAGGTATGTAAAGTTGTAATTGATTTAGGAAGTATAGATAATATGGTTTCAGTTGAGATGATTGAAAAATTCAAGTTGCTTAGAATACCACATGCTACTCCTTATAAAATTTCTTGGTTGAATGAGGGTCAATATATTTTGGTGAATGAAAAATTTTGGGTGGAATTTAACATTGGAGGGTATAAGGATAGAATTTTATGTGACATATTACCCATGGATGCATGCCATTTGCTGCTAGGGAGGCCTTGGAAATTTGATAGGCATGTTATGTATGATGGAAGGAGGAATACTTATGAAATAGAAAAGGATGGAGTTTCCTATACTTTGACACCATTGAAAGAGGAGGACAAAGGGAAAACTAAGGGAGCTAATGTGATTATGGTAAGAAGGAAGGAGTTCATCAAAGTAGAAGAAGAGAATCCTATGGAGCTGGAAGCCACTCCTAAACCTGAAGACATTCTGACAGCAGACATGAAGAATGACTTGATTTTGGAGGGAAATTATATTGAGTTGAAGGCCAAGGATGAATTAATTTTGGAGACTCAAGATTGGTTTGAGAAGCATGTTGCTATGATAATAGGAGTTATCCATTCATTGTTTTAAAAAGGGGATATTTATCATTATTTCATTACAAAGGTTAATGTACCTGATCAAGCATGAATCACAGGGACACTACAACATATGGAAGAAGTGAGCAGCGAAACTGAAGAGGTCAAGAATAGATTACAAAGGGATGTAGACAAGATCAAGCACACAATTGAAGTGAAGAAGGCAATTCATTACAAGGCGGGAGGAGATATGGTTATATATGGTGATGCAATTTTAACATCAGTCTTAGATATGGATGGAGTCAAAGATCATCTATCATGTAGGCTTATGAAGTTGGAGCATTTTCTAGGTACCAACGAGCTCAAAAGGGAAAGGGACAATGCCTTTTTCAAGTATTTATTCCATTAGAATGGTGTATCACAAGAGGATGTCACTTGGAATTCAAAGAAGTAAATGATCACACATGAATCTATTGCTGCAATACTATCCTCAAGGGGACTTGAGTTCATTTTTCCCGGGGAGTATAGTGCAGGGCACCTAAGTCTTCATGATGTAAATGGTGGTTAAATGTTAGTTTTGTGTGATTGAGTCACCTTTTGTTTTTAATAAGGTCTATTTAGACCATGTTTCATGTTTTAAGTTGATGTGAGTCATGTGGGGTCGGTTATAGGTTTATATGTCAAATTTTGTAAAAAGTTACAATTTGTCAAGTGACTTTTGCTTTTTTTTCTTTTGTGGGGAAGTTGAATTGTTTGGGATTTTAAAATTAGTTAGAAATAGTTGGATTTTGTTTTTTTATGTTTAAATAAGCTTTGTAAAGGTTGGTACGGGGTTCTGGTGGTGATTTTGAATATTGAGCATCAATAAAACACTATTTTTTGCATTTTTCCATTGGTAATTGCTGCTACAGTGACTTGTACGGCTTGGTACGACCTGGAAATGGTATAATCTTCATTGGATTTGATGTTGAATTGAATATTTTATCTTCTACATTTGGTTCCATTTGATTCCATTAAGATTTGAGGAAGTTTGAGTAGATTTACTAAAAGGTGCTTGAAACCCTCATTTAGGGTGTGTTTTGAAAAAAACTATGAAGTTCTTCCCATTCCATCGATGAAACAACCTTAAACTCAGTGGAATGGGTGTAGATATGTTAGTTTTTGGGTTCTAGATGCTTGTAGGAGCAGGGGAGGAAGATTGGTGAATATTGTTTGATGCCCTAGATTGAAAACCTCATGTTTTGGGCATGATAGATGCATAGGAGTTAGGGTTTGTAGAAAATTTGTTTGGAGATCATTCTAGTTGATGGAAATCGCATGTTCAGACCCCATGTGACATGTTGATAGTTTTGGAATGAAGAATTGAGGTTTGGAGATTGTAAAACCAAAAGTTTCCTTGTGGAATAGCCTAATTAGGCCTATTTGCAGCGTAGCAGTCAGATTTTGAAGGGTTTATTCCAAAGTAATCATTTCTGCAAACTTGATATGTTTTCAAATGGCTAAAAGGGTATTTGGAATGGTGATTATATTCTAGGTTTTGGGTCTTCTTAGGAAATTATTTGGGAAAATCCATGTTTGTTGTCCTACAAGGGGAATTGAAGAGTTGTAAAGGAAACCCACCAAATTAGGGTTCTAAATTTGAAATATTTGGTTTGTTGACTTAGTTTTGAGTTAGCGAGATCATCCACCCTGCTCTGCATAATATTGTTCATTGCATCTCCTTTATTGTTTGCAGTGAAGATAACTTCATCCAACATTTGCCTCTCAAATAATCTATCATCCTCATTTCTTCTTTCAACAAGAGATTGTCCTCTTCCTCACCAACCCACTTGTCAAATTTAGCACCATCCATGTTCACATTTTTTGATGGCAAACCCTCTTCATCCACTTCACACAATGCACTCCATTCACATGTTATCTTTGCAGCTTGTAGCTTATCATCTTTCTTTTTGCTCTTCTAAGAGAAAATTCTTCTTCTCATATCTCTTCCCACATTCTCATTTCCTCTTTAAAATTATTATCTAATATGTTCACTTCAATCTGGAGTTTTTCAAACTCTTCATGGTGCTTCCTATTTTCCACTTTTTCCCAATATTGTTCCTAGAAAAAAATTCTTACGGGCCTCATCATGACTCATCCCATCCTTTCAAGTATAGATTTTCTAATTCTTGGTGATCCATCTACACACTTTAACCCTCTAACTTCATTTTCCACCTGCGGGTCCTGGCATAAACTAGCTCACGTTCAATGCTTTGTCTATGCACTTAGAACCTCTAGCTTTGATACTGCTGATGCAAACAAAAACCATCCCAAACCACAACTCACAAAACAACAGAGATTAAAAAATATAGAATCCATTTCAAATCAAATCTAAAACTTCTTTCATTCAAATTTATACAAATACAAATTTATCAATACATTTTTGAAATCAAATCTCCATAAATGTTCTCCCTGTAGTTTCTTTTTGTTGCTCCAAAGCTCTTTTCGTTGCTATTCAAACCTTCACACAACTCCAAAATATTTGCACCTCTCATACACTGGTGACTTGTCTTTCCTTCACTGGTTTTGCTCAAATCTACAACCAAAAACCCCAACAAATTCTTCTACATAAGTATTTTTCTCCTTCCTATTCCTCACAAACTTCTTCCCACATTTTTTTCAAAAACCCTCGAAAAATGCATTGAAAATTATCAATTATTGCCCCAAGAATATCTATCCATATTATAAGTTTATGAAGTGTTAAATGGGACATTTTAAGCCTCCATTAACTCCTACAAGTGTTGTCTTTACTCCTCGAGGAGTTTTTCTCTATTTTAGGCATTTTAAAATATCTAAAATCTTGATTTTTTATCTCTTTTATGCTCCAAATCCCCCCCCACATTATTTATGCAATAGATAAATAGTTAATTAAAGAAAAAAAAAATGATATTTAATTTCCATGACCCTCATAATACCCTTCCACAATAAAATTGATCAAATTGGTACTCTGAAAGTGTTGAATCGGGTGCTGACAGACGAAAAAATGAAAGTTCTCTGATTCGCACAAAAATTGGCGTGAAAACATGGAATAGTACCCCATGGACTCCTACAAAATTATTTTACACCAATCGTCCAAAATCATGAGATATTCAACTTTTTGTAAATTACTGACATTTTTTTTAACAAACTTTTGGCATTAAAATCTCTCAATTTGAAAAATGTATGACTTTAATTATTTTTGCATATTTCACATGCCACCTCCATAAATTCCCCTATCAAATTATTCTATTGAAATCCTTACAATTTTTCCAAAAATAATTTTTGAAAATTGCTTGCAGAGCCTTAAAATTATGATTTGATAAAAAATTACTTTTTACAAATTTGAACACACCAAGAGATTTCCAAAGCCAAGAGATGTTAAATGAACCCAAAAACACACCAAAACTAAATTCAAACCTGAAGCTTATTTTTGGTTGATGCTAATTTCTAATCTTCCTGGATGCTCCTACATCAAATAACCTCTCTTGATTTTCGCTATCTCAAAGGCGTCTTCTCGTGGTGGCAACATTTCACTTGGAGAAAAAGTTGTCAAATGCAAGTAGTGCAAAGTTTCAAAGTGGTTCAACTTTTGTAGAACAACTCATGTGACCAAAATAATTGTTCCAACACATTTGGTTGGGTACGTTTACGCTAGGTATGGTCCTCTTTCACACCCAAACACGTCGAATCGCTCTGAGCTACGTTCAACCGGTTGAATCCCTTAAGAGTCTGAACTAGTGCAAAATGGCTCCAATCTTTGATGGTCTATTACTCAGACATCGTGACACTTAGAAAATTATCTTCTAATCCTATGGGATCACGTTGGGCCCCTCTACAGTTACCTTTCTCAGTTTTTTCTATCTTGGCGTCTTTCCGTGGTGGCAATTTCGCTTGGGTAAAAAGTTATCAAATCCAAGTAATGCAAAGTTACAAAGTGGTGCAACTTTCATTCTACAGCTCATGTGACCAAATGAATTGTTCCAACGCATCTAGGTGGGTATGTTTATGCTAGGCATGGTCCTCTTTCACACCCAAGCACAGTGAATAGCTCTGAGCTACGGTCAACCGGTTGAATCTCTTAAGAGTCTGGACTGTAATTGTTGCCACCGAATAGTGCACCCTTGCTGAGATGCAAAACTTAGCCTACTAGTAAAACATTGGATCCAGATATTCAATATCCATGACATATAGTTTTTTGTGTTGTAGAGTTATAAAACATGATGTGACTGTAGTTATAGGACCATGTTTCCTAATGATTTGCCATGTTATTTCATGCATAGAAAATGGAAGGAGGTTTTTTAACTTATTTAAATGATGAATATGGGAGAAATGTGATAACTCCACATGGGTGATGCATCCGGAAAGCAAGATTATATTGTTGTTCATAAACATCTAATATCTTCAGGATATCATTAAAACTGACCCATGCATTGATTTCATTTAATGAGATGTCAATGTTGTGATATCAGTAGATGCAAATAATTTTTTTTGGTTGGATCAACAACTATCATGTGTTTCTACCCACATTCATACAAGTTCATAGAGGTATATATATGCTCATGAGGTTTGAAACATCCACTTGTTCTATATATGCAAATGCAATGATTGCTAAGCTTTAGAATCAATACCATTAGTTGTTGGATGTCAGCCTCAGCCATGAATTAAAAGCAATACATTTTTCTATGATATTTTTTTATGGGAAGGAGCTCTTACAGTTCACTTGAAACCTTTTGGTGTTAAAATCCTTGCAACTAGACAACAATAGTACTCAAGAAGCATGAAGCATACATGCAAATACATGAAGTATACACATGAATCATGAAGAATACACATAAACAAATGAATTATACATTGGAAGCATGAATCATACACATGAATACACACAATATACATGAAGGATACATGCGAATAAGTGAAGCACAAGTAATTGAAGCATTGCAAAAGATACAAACAACCAAGAATGGAGCTTATTTATAGAATACACATTAGATGGAGATTATTGAGCAATCGATAGTAATTATTTAAGCATTAGATGTAAACAAAATCCATGCCTACAACATCCAAGCACACAATTTACACAATACATATGATAACATCATTCAAGAATGGCAGTAACAAAATAAGATTTTTTTAAATCAAAAATTCGTAAGGCTATACAATGATATATATTGATAAAAGTATATACAATATATCCAAAAAATTCATATAGACTTACTACAAAAGAGTCATATGGACATAAAATGTCACATATATATCGATAGTACAAAATATATGTTCCAAAATTCCACATAGGCATACAAAAAATGACCCTAATACATAGTCATTTCCCTCTAGGGGAAGGAAAAAATCTTGTGTTGCCTTCAAAATTTGACTGGATGGAGTGCCTGTTGGTTCTCTTGTCTTTCGAAAACACTCACTAGTCCTCTCTTCACTCTAGACCTTCAAATGATACAATAAAAATTATAGATGTTAATACATAGAAATTAAATTATGGAATGACATATAACAAAATATAATCACTTACCACATACATATAGTCATCAAGCACATTTACAACATTACCACATCCATGATCTGGGGTGACAACCACGTGTAGCAACCATCAAGATAGAAATTAAACTACATAAAATTATCGTAAAAAATTTCTATAATAGATTATAAAAGATAAAATATAATGTCAAATCGACTATTTTGTTGCATACCTCTCTCAAAGAATCAAAACTAGCTATTGTTGCAGCAACTCCATGGTCCATCGTGCCACCAACATCACCAGGTTTGTCTAATGTCAACAACTAAAAATTAAACAACATATCTAACATTCATATAAAGAAGTTCAGGTAGTCCCTTTATAACTATTACAAATGAGTAGGAAATGAAAATGAAAAGAGAAACAATATGACTGTCATAAATGAGAAGGAATTAAAGAAGTAAAAGTGCAGTAAATTCATAGATAAAAATGCAAAAAATTCATGCATCATGAGTGCAACAACTTTTGAAGGAAGCTAGTCAAGAAGCTTGTTCTTTTGTGTTTAATCTTATTCCTAAGTTTTAGGGGCTAGAGATAAAGTTTTCAAGTGCAATAGTTCACCAATAGTCTGATATTGTGGATGTATCAGATCAAAAAGTTGATAAAAGGCAGGGAAAGAGTCATGAATGATGTAAAAGTATGATTGAACTCACCCAAACAATGTTGAAGGATTGTGTAGAAATACCCCTTAGACTTGTAGTTCAAAGTTCTTGTTCATATTTGTTAGTTTGATGCAAATTTTTGTGACTATCCCAAGAGGGCATATTATGTAGTTTAAGGTTAAATGTTGCAAGCCATCAATGGTCATGTTGTTGGACATTACTTAGGAGTGTTCCATGATAATTTGTATCTCAAGTCAAGCTTTCATCAAGGTTTCCATTGTTTCTTTCTTGTCAAAGTTTTGGTCATTACTTTTGGTAAAGTATGTCATTGTTAGAGCATTGTCAGTGTGACAAATTGCATGAAGTCAATTAGTCTGTCAAAAGTGATTGAAATCTTGTTGTCCCACCATTTTATGTTTTTCCACCCTTTCAAAATGTGATTTCCATCACTACTGATCTAATAGCTCAAATGGTCAATAGGGATAATGTTGAAATGATGGATACACAATGTCCTTGAAGTTGTAGCCTTCAAGAGGACCTTTACCAAGAATAAATTCACCCACACATAAAGTGTTGCAACTAAGGGCATACAAATGGATATTATCTAATTGATATCTAGAATATGATTAAAAATGTACATATGTCTTGAATATATAGGCATGAGTAATATACAAGATGCAATATGATGTTTCCATTTGTCTTGATCAAACATCATGTGACAACATGTAAACCCTAACTACCTACCTAGGGAATGATAAAGTGATTGAGATAATCTCTAGAAAAGACAACTCATCTTCTAGAATGAATCTTATCTCCTAAAAACATGGAAAGGGTAATAACCCCATTATTAATTATTTTCTAATGATGCTACCTAGGAATTAATTAATTAAATAAAATACCTAAGTTAACTTATGCTAGTGTAATAAATAATTACTTACACTAACACCCCCCCATAAGTGCACCTTAGGGAGGAAATGAAAAATGAAATGATTATAAAATGATGATGATGGATGATGGGTCCCAGCTACATGATGGCCCTTTTAGCTACCCATTTACAAATGATATGAAAATACAACTAATATCCCACAACTGAAGAAAAGGGGAAAACCTAATGGGAAGAAAACCCCCTCTCCTAAAAGGAGATGAAATGCAGAAAAGTGAGGAAGGATGGAGGACTCCATAATACCCCCCCAAGTACACCATCCATCACATGGATACAATACAATCAATAGCCCCACCATAGGAGGGAAATAAAGAGACTATATATCCCCCCCAAAAGATGTGATCACCTACAAAAATTTCAAGTGCTTGTAGACAAAACATGATCCAATATCGAAAAAAAAGTGCATGGATGCTTCCCATTCTGGATAGGAATTGAAGGAAGGTAAGATGAATTTGGATAATGATGTCTCTAAAAAATGCTCATAAGTCTCCTTTGTCACTAAAGATGAAGATACCACAATAAAATCAGGTACATGCCCAAACAATGAAGAAGGTGACAAACCAGGACAATGCAGAAACTGATGCTAAACAAGATCCAAATATTGCAATACAGTAATCCTTCCATCAAAGGAATAGATGTAGACTAGATTTCCCCCAATAATGAAGTTTCCTAAAAACCATTGAGAGAAGACTAAATCCAATCCAATGGTGGATGTTGAAGAAACTCCAATTCCATAATGAAATGAGAGGGAAGAAGTCTCATACATGAAATCTCTAAAGAGAAACCAAGTGCCTCCAAAGTAGTCTTTCGATCCTTAATCAAGGTCGAGACAAAGGAATGTGGAGACTCAAGAGAACTCTCAAAATTAGGATCTAAATAAAGGAGAGATATCCCCTCAAGAATGTCCTCCAAACCTATAGAAGTAGCCAAGTCAACAATCCCTGAAACAAAGCCATCCTGTGATGTCAAGTCTAGAAAAATGAATGTGTCCTGATGAATGATGGAAGCCTCAATCAATAACTTTGGACAAGGAATCAATGAATGTGAAGGTATATCAATAGTCTCTGATGGAGAAGAAATGCTTGTAGAACCCTTGACATCCTCATTTGAAGGCTCAAGGACTTCCAAATTTGTAAGCTCTTGAATAGCAATATCATGGGTTATCTGATATGAGGAATGACATTCTAAATCATGATCAGCGGGGAGTGGTGGAGTGTTTGAATCTCCGTATATCTCCCAAAGCTTAGTCCAAAGGATATGAGGACAATCACAATGATCAATAGCTTTCAAAACATCACAATCAACTTGCATTGCAATGATCTCTAACATAGTATACCTACTGCAACTCCAAGCAAATTCTTGAATACCTTCACTTGGATGGGGAACTATACCATACAAATGTGGCAGTAAATCAAGTGATTGGAGATGGTGTATGATCCCATCCCACAATTGTTTATAGTTTCGCTTGTGCAACATAGTCAGAGAAGGATAATATGCAAACCCCATAATGTACTATCAGATTTCTCCAAAAACTACAAAGACAATGACCTTCAACAACAAATAGAAACTTTCAAATATGATATGCAACTGAAGAGATGCCACTCGGATCAAAAAATAATTCAAATTTCAAGATGCCCAAGTAATTGAACAAATGCACCCAATTGGAAAAAACCAATGCAAGAGTACCTAGAGCTGAAATTGATTGAAGTAACTAGATTGATGAAAAAATCTCTGTAATAACTTCTTGATGTTGCTAGAATCACTGAATTTTGATAAATGATTGAGAAGATATGAGCCTTTAAGTCCAAATTAGGGTTTTGAATTCAGTTGAATGTAGATTTTTCTGACAGTAGAATACTACAAAACATATTACACCACTAGAAATTAGGTTGAATCCTCTTTTCAGCGATATCTCATTTGTTTAATTTTGACACGGTGGTGAGAAGATATGGCGATTTGAAAAAATCTACCCTATTAGGGCATATAGGCTAAATAGGTGCAAAAAATTTAGCACCCGAGCTTAAAAAAAATTTGTCCCTTGGTCATTGATATGATCATGTGCATAAATTTTGCAAAAAAAATACACCCCCCGGATAGGGTGGCGGCGCAACTAAAGGCTTGGCGGAGCGGGGTTTAACACCTTGGTGGTGCTTCTTTGATTTTAGCGGTCCCCTTGGTTATTGATGGAACCGAGGCTTTGGTAGGGGCTTGATGATGGTTGGCTGTGAATTTTCCAAAGATGCCAAAATATCCTTGATATTGATGATTGAACCACTGGCACAAAAAAAATATGCCTATGGAAACTCAAGCAAATGTGACCCACTGACGTTGGATTGGTGATGGAAGAATATGACACCAATGCAAGGAAACTTCAATGATGCTACCGGGAGCTGAGATGTGGATTCCGACAGTGTCATTGATGGACGGTAGACCCAAAAGTATGGTGGTTGGTGGATGGGCCCCCCCAATGGGCCGATAAGGTGCTCCTCCCTGGAACCAATTTAAAGCAGTCAACGAAACAATTTTTCTCTGATGGCTCTCATGTTGATGTATCCAATTTCAATGAATGAATAGGTGATCATAGGGTTTTCAAGCCTTTTAAAGATAATGGAGAGCTCGGATCTGACTCAATCTTCTCCAGAAATCAGCTTGGTCCCTGGGTGGATTCAAGTAGCCTGCAATGGAAACCTTCAAGCCTACAATGAATCTCTCTAGCCCAACTTTCTTAATCCTGGGATGAATATTCACTAGAATAGCTCTAATACCATATTGAAATGATGGATGCACAATTTCCTTGAAGCTACAGCCTTCAAGAGGACATTTTCCAAGAATAAATTCACCCACACAGAAAGTGTTGCAACTAAGAGCATGCAAATGGAGATTATCTGATTGATATCTAGAATATGATTACAAATGTACATATGCCTTGAATATATAGGCATGATTGATATACAAGATGCAATATGATGTTTCCATGTGTCTTGATCAAACATCATGTGAAAACATGTAAACCCTAACTACCTACCTAGGGAGTGATAAAGTGGTCGAGATAAGTTCTAGAAAAGACAACTCATCTTCTAGAAGGAATCTTATCTCCTACAAACATGAAAAGGGTAATGACCCCATTATTAATGATTTTCTAATGATGCTACCTAGGAATTAATTAATTAAATAAAATACCTAAGTTAACTTATGCTAGTGTAATAAATAATTAATTACACTAATAGATAAAGGATGTGAAGAGGGCTTAAACCTTGGTTTCAATGAAAACCTTAAAGGGGGTGAATTAGGACAGTCAAGTTTTGTTGAATCTTGTCCTTCCTCTGCATCAATTAGTAGGGAATAAAGGAACATGGGGTGAATCAGGGGAAGGTAATGGGACAAGAACAAGAGGGGATAATGGAACATACAGTGAAATAAGAGAGGGTAATGGGATGGGAATAGAAGGGGTTAATGGAACATAGATGGACTAGAATAGATTAATGGGATGGGTTTGGATGGGATAACAAAATATAGCATGAACTATTAGAGGTTAATGGGTTGGGATTAGGGGGGAATAAAGGATCTCACAAGACCAACCAATGTTTGTATTTTTCATCAATGTTTTAGATTTGTATACGCAAAATTATGAAAAACTAGCTAACATTGTTTTACAACACCTTTAATGAATAAAGCTTACCTAAGTGAAAGTTGTTTGAGGACATGAATTGCAAGGTATGGAGGTCAAAGGTCCACTAGGAAACTATTTGACATACAAAGCATGTTATGAGACAAACATTCAAATATAACATTCAACTATTCAAATTCAATAATAATATCTTTAATACTAGTTGCATACATATGGATTCAACGTCGAGAATGAATACGGTTCTACAAGAATGGAGCATGTCTCTTGAACACTCTAACCTTGAAATTTCATCATATCAAAATTCTACTAATTTAGTTATTCTTAAATTTCAAAATATAATTTAATAAACAAATTAAATGAACCTGCTGAATTTTACTTGAGTATCAGTGTTGTAGCCATCACCTCTACAACTGATGTAAGCTATGTAGTTGCATCCCGAGCACTTTGATAATCATACATGCAAATAGAACCAAAAACTCCACAATGGAGGGGTGGACCTCAGGGCCTACACATCTCCTCCACATCAGGCTCTACTAGAGGCCTCACACACAATATAATGGTTTGGATGAGCGAGCTAATCGACTCCAGCATGCCCACCTCTACACTATCCTCAACAATGGAAGGAATGAAGACATGCTCCACCATGGGTTTGGCCAAGATTATAGGTGCCAACTATGTATTACATCATGCATTAGGTATATCATGTGTGGAGCCCCCACCTCTACCCTAAAATTATAAGATGTCAAAATAATTTAGCATCTTATTGAGGACAAACTCACAATAGAGTTTCCTCAAAAAATAGTGTGGTGCCTCATGGTTATTGCATGGAGGTTGGTCAAATACCATCCACCACCACTCCCAAAATTTATTTTTAATTAATTCATGGTGGAAGGATGGGGAACCTCTTGCATGCATGAGACAAAGGTGGGTTGGTTCACGGGTCTATAAATAGGGCACATAAGTCAGCTTTGCTAATTTTTTGTTTTTTCACATCTTGATATGACAAACCACTAGCATAAAATTGTCTGATCTCATGCCTCTTATTTGACCAAAAATTAATTTTCTCACTCATTTCTCCTACATGAGATATAATTGACTTCAACGATTCAAAAATCCCTCTCCTATAAGGGTGGGTTTCAGCATGCTCGATTAATCTTCCAATTAATTGTTCAATGTCTCTTTTATTTTTTTTCAATTTGATTTATGATATTTTCTTGTGTTCCTTGAGGATTTCGATGAACTGATGGAGGGGTTTCAAGTTGTTCTTGTATAGGAGGCTCTTCGTGAGGGAGTGATTGTGAATTCTCAATGTTTGGAGGTGGAGATTCATTCCCTAAGAATTAGAACAAATTTTTATTATAAAAACCTATTTCAATCTACATTCTAAATCAAATTCAAAATAAATACAATAAAAATACATACTTCTTCACAATCTTTGACCTCTTTGACGTGTTGGTGGCATCCTTGTGAATAATTGCAAGCTAAGAGTGCAAAAAATGGAAGAGATTGGGCGAGTGCAAGTTTCAAAGAAGAAAACTCCAAGCCAAGTTGTGGGTTCAACAGAAAATGGAGGTTGAAATGCACTTTTTGGCTTTTAAATCACTTTTCACATTTGGTGCATACCAAATTTGGCTCACACCAAATGCTCTTTTTTGGCATTTTTTTTGCATTTTTTCAATTTGGCATCAAAATGTGTCACAAATCCATGCACTTACCCAAATACCCAGATGATACAGATTGATTTTTAATAGGCATTTCTAAAAACCACTATTTAAAACTCACTTTTTTTACCATACCATGCATGTGTACGACATCTATATTTTGACCTAAATAATAGTATTTTTTAATCCTTTTGGGAAAATATTTGTAACACATTGAAGAATACTCATGATCTTTTTTTGTATTTTTTGTAATATTCTTTTTGTTAATAATTTTTAACTGGCCATATTTGTTGTTTTGAAAAATCGTCTTTATGTCATGCATAAGATGACCTAAACTTATCATTTTTTCATTTTTTTCAAATTGAAAAGAATTTTCTAAAGAACACTTTCGTATAATTCATTTTTCAAAAAATTATTTTAATAAAAAGTTATTAAAATACTTAAAAACTTGATATTTCAAGCTTATGGACCAATTTCATCCAAAATTAATCGAAAAATAGAAAAAAAAAATCTAATTGTAAAAAAAATTACATATTTGGAATCTACAATGTCCAAAGTCACTCTTTTCTTTTGACATTGACATGACCTTCAAGTTGCATGTAAAACTAGGTTCAAAGCTTAGGTTCAAGTCCCGAAGCCTTTTTCCAAACCAAAAAACAAAGCAAAACCCCAACTAAAAATTTAAATTTTAAAAAATGGGATCCTGTTTGCTTCATTTATTATTTTAACCGTTGGAAAGAAATGAGATCCCATTTACTACGAGATCCTAATCATAAAACGAGATCCCATTTTGTAAATGGGATCCCGTTTCATTTTTGACCTTTTTTTTTAATTTTTACCACTAAAAACAAATACTGTTAATTCTACAACTTGACAGTGTATGACCAACATCAACAATTTCACTTGTTTTCTATCAAATTTTATCTTTTGCGGGCTCTTGAACTTGTAGTTTGATTTGAATTTTTAAAGGAGGCATCATTGGGATAGTTTTTGAGTGGAATTGTGTTCATTTTCTACTCATTTGAAGGAGGAACAAAGAAGGAAGACTTTCACTAGTGACATTCATTTGTACTTCATAATTTTGTAATCATGGGATCACAATGTCATAAAAAGAGGAAAGATAGGAGGGTATTAACCCCTGAAGAAATTCAAGCAAAGAGAGAGTAGGAGGAAGGAAAAAGAGATAGAAGAATGAGGATTCAATCAATGAATAATGCTGAAGCATTCAATTCCATGACTATTGAAGATAAAAACATTGAAGAGACCATGGATGTAGACGATGCAAATTTGCAAGAGGTGAGTGTGGAAAATAATACGATTATACAAACTAATACTGGTATGTCTTCAAATCCACCTTTCAATGCTATGGAGAATGTGACAATAGGAACAAATCCAAGTACATCTTCAAATCCACCTTTGAATGATATGAAAACTTTGATTGTAGAAGATTTAAAACAAGTTGGATTTAACGATGTTGAGATCAATAATATTCATAGAGATAATGAATTTAGACTTTTTTTTGTTGAAAATGAATATGAAAATCGTTTTGTTGTTCAAAATGAAGATGAAAATTATTTTTTTGTTGAAAATAAAAATGAAAATCATTTTATTGTTGAAAATGAAAATAAAAAATGTTTTGTTGTTGAAAATGAAAATGAAAATCGTTTTGTTGTTGAAAATGAAAATGAAAATTATTTTGTTGTTGAAGGACTAGAAGTCGTACCCAAACACCCCATTTAGAAATTACAAGCCTCAGCTTGGCTATCAATGGATTTCATCGCATTTTCCAATGCTTGACAGTTTGAACCAGAGATGGCATCTCTAGTCTTCAGTGTCTATTTGGTGTAAAAGATTTTCTACTATTTGGTTTGCAAGCGTTGAGCCAAAGCTCATGCACTTTGACTGGTGTATTATTTTCCAAGGCTTACCAGTGGGGTCTCGGCTTGTCCACTTGGGGGTGTAGGACCCTCGTTGCCCTTTTTGTGGGTAGGCCAAGTCTTTTAAGCACCTTTTCTAGTTTTATACCAGAGCCCAACAGTTGTTGAATTGGATTCATGATTTCTTTCAATCGTTCAGTCTAGAGCCTTTTCCTAGCATATGATCTTGGTGGGAGACTCTCCTAGGCTTCCCTCTAAGTTGTAGCATATAAAAATGTATCCTTGGACATTTTTATGCTTATTTGGGTCTTTCTTGTGGATTTTGGCCTAATTTTACCTTGATTTAATGTTGTAATGTGGTCAAATACATTCACATTAGGTCTTGGACCTTTGTAAATCAATAAGAATTTTATGATGCCTTGAAAAAGTGTTGTGAAATGTTGTAACAAACTTTCACACTTTTCTAGAATCTTATTATTTTAATTCACTTAAATAAATAAAAATTATCATTTACCAAGCCTTATTTTAAAGTGTTGTAAAGTGTTGTAACAAAATTTCATGCTTTCCTAGGCTTTTCATCAATAATTATACCTTTCTTATGCTTTAATTAGCCCCATTTCACATCTACAAGCCTTACTTAAGTCTATTTTTTAGAATAATCTTGTTAAAAATCATTTAATAGACTTTAATTCCTAACACCCACTTAAAATGCCTAAGTCAGACCAAGTCACCATTAGTGGCGACTTAGTCCCACTTGACTCAAAAATAAAAATATTTCAAAATTTTGTGGGTTTTTTATTTTCTAAGATCTAAGGTCGGCCTATGATGTGGTATTTTTGAGAATTAGGGCATAATTGTGTATAAATACAAGGTTTTTCTCTTCATTTCACCTAAATCCTAACTAAACTAACTCCAATCATTCATTCATCATTCAATTCGAGCAAGCTAGGGTTTTAGCATTGTAAAGTCATCAAGAAGCATTCAAGGGCAGATTCTTCATCCATTGTTGCAGCAATTCAAGATCCATCATCATGGAAAGTTTCTAATTCCATTATTTCACATCCATGCTTCATCTTATTTCTTCATTTTGGTTTAATGACCTAAACGGGGTTTGACCAAGGCAAACCCCCATGCCCTAACATTCAAAATTTCTATTTTCTTTCCTTGTGTGATTGCAGATTTGAATGCTTTGAAGGCTTGAAGATGATTGAAGAATAGGTTGCAAACTTGTTGAAGTCATCTCCTTATTGGAAAGATCAAAATATCCGGATACCTAGAGGAATAGAAAGTGTAGACTGAGAGCTTCAGATTCCACTTTCAAATTTTTAGAAAAGCCAAAGAGGACTAAGTCACCATTAGTGGTGAATTAGTCCCATTACACATGTTTTTTAGAGATTTTGTAGCTTCAGATACCCATTTGGCTAAAACGGGCTCTGAAACAATTTTCTATATTTGGGACTAAGTTGCCCAAAATGGCGTAAGTGTCCCAATAGGTTAAAATTCTAGAATTAGTAGCATTTATAGTCTTCATTCCAGTCCTTAACACATTTCTAGGTGCACATCTTCAGTTTTATAGTTTTCTATTTTGTTTCATAGTCATTTCTAGGTCATTTAGTATATGTTTGCATACTACACTATTTTTTCAAACACTTTGCATGTTCCAAGTTTACACTTGGTGGTGAACCCCTTTTATCAGTTTTCAACATTTAAGACATTCCCCTTAGACATAATTCAATCATATTTCCATTTATTGAGTGATCCATAATATTTTTGGGATTCTTCTCTCCTTTTAGTTATAAAACCTTAGAAGTGTAAGAGAGTCCCCTTTTCCCAAAAATCTTCAGTTCATTTTGGTGAACCCGCCTTTAGAATACCTTCTTTTCTGATTTGGAGTCCTTCATCATCCTAGATTTATCTTGCATTAACATTGCATTGCATTTTGCATTAGTTAATTTGCATTCTAGGGTTTCAAATTTTTGCATTAATGAAATTGCATATAATTTTCATTTTTGCATTAATGAAAGTGCATATAATTTTTATTTTTGCATCTCCAATCATTGAAAAACATATAAAATATGCATTTTCATTTATCTTTCAGATCATACAACATCAAAAGCATCAAAACCAATTGAATTTTTTTGAAAATTTTCAAAAAAACCCTAACTAGGACTCATTCGCCATTATGGGTGACTTAGTCCTAGTCTATATTTTTCATTGTCTGTTACAGCATCAGAAACCTCATTTTTGTGCTTCCTAAACCTCCTAGTACCATATACTATAAATCTGGAAATTTTTGGGTACATTTTTTTTATGCATCTAGGTCACAAACATCAATTTAGGGTAGTCATTTTTCAAATCATTTCAATCTAAAGCATCATTAGATCTGAAAATGTTCACATTTCTAAAATTTTGCATAACATGGATAAAAGTACTTTTCACTTTTGCATACACAATTTTTCTATTCATAAAACTTTGCATAAGTTTGATCAAAGTTCTTTTCATTCTTGCATATACATTGTTCACATTCTTAAAGCTTTGCATATATTGGATAAAAATCTTTTGCCTTTGGATATACATTGTTTATATTGTTGAAACATTGCATGAAATGGTTACACATGCTTTTCATTTTTGTTCAAACAATGTTAGTATCTTACATATTTAGAAAAAAAAAGAAAAATTTGATATCCCCTCCCTATGAGAGTGTTTTAGTGAAAGACAACCTTGGACATTCCTAACGATCATATTTTTTCTTCTCCTAATATCTCTCCTATTGGCAAAGAAGATATTTTGGTGTTTGAAGAACTAATTAATGAGAGTTTTGAGAATTATAGTTGTTTCTCTCCCCTTACCTCTCTTAGTGGACAAGACATTAATGAACAATAAAACACAAACATAGGTAATCATGACAATAACATTTGTTCTTCTCCTAGTATCTCTCACAGTTGTGAAGAAGATGTTTTGATGTTAGAAAACACAATCAATGAAGGTCATGAGAATCTTATTTGTCCCCCTTCACCTAGAGAAACCCTTACTAAGCAAGAAAATTCAACCATTGATCATTCCCCTACTTGTGATGAAGTCACTTTAGAAGAACCAACCTTTGATTTTCAAGAGTATTTGGTTTGTAGTTCTCCTAAAACCCTTCCTCCTAGGGAGGATATCATGATACAGGATGAGGATAACATTGACAATAATAATATTGTATCCTTAGAAGAAGATGAAGATAAAACATTAGACTCTCACTTGCTATGATATGTGAATATTATTCAACCTCAACTCATCCTTTACCCACCATCACACAAACCTCAAACTCAAAACAAACCCGAATTCATCCTCTACCCACCTAAGAATAATGTATCGCAGCAGCCAAATCATAATACCATTTCTCATACATATAACACTAGGAATAATCTACAACCACAACAACCAACCCCAACAACCTTACCTTTTCCTAATCCTATCTTACCCAACTCTATCTTACCAGGTCCTTCATGCAGAAAGAAGTATAATCTTGTTGAACAAATAAAGAATACTCTTGCTAAGATATCATTATGGGACCTTATTCAAGCCTCCCCTCACTATCACAACATGATTCAAAATTATTTACAACAAGTTCATATCCATTCTAATGTGCAACCAAATAACATAGTGACCCTAATTCAACGAATACACACTGACATCGTTTTTCACCAAAGTGAACTCCTCCCTTTGGAAGTGCAAAAATAAAATGATGCTTTCATGATCATAGCTCAATACAAACACAAAGGGATAAAGAGAAATCTTGTAGATACTGGTGTTTCCCTTAATGTGTGTAGTGTGAGCCTTCTGTATAGGCTTGGCATTGATCAATCAAACATTCAACCTATCTCTTTCTCTATTAGTGGATTTGATAGTATAGCAAAGAAACCACTTCGTGTCATTACTTTACCTATTACAATTGGAAAGGCCACATTGGAGTATTCAATCCATGTTATGCCTCATGAAATTTCATATAATCTTCTCTTAGGCAGGCCGTGGATTCATGCAATGAATGGGGTGCCTTCTACTCTTCATCGTAAAATTAAATGCATCTACAACAACCAATTATACACATTTGATGTTGATCCCGAGCTGTATAGTGTCTTACAACTTGAGAAAAATAGAGACAATCCCTTGAACACATTAACACCAACCACACAAGTGGAACCTGTACAAAAAACAAACAAAGAACAACATGTTGAACAAGTCACGAAGCTATTAGAAGATGATTGGGGTTCCTTATATTTCAAACATACATTCATGGGTGAGTACAAGATAATAAACAACTATTCAAATAACGAACACGAAAAAGAAGTCATGTCAACAAAAAATTCAAAAAATCCTTCAAAGGCATCCACCTCAACCACTTTAGAACAAAAGACAATGGATTACGTAAAAAAATTTGATGAAATTTATCATGAACAACTACTAGATCTAAAAGCAATGAAAACGCTTTATGGAAAAGGTTATGAGCTTATGAAACAACTTGGCTGCATTGGAAAAGGATGTGGTGCTAGAGAACATGGTATCTGTGTCCCCATTGAGCCTAACATACAAGAAACAAATCATGGTCTTGGTTATTGTCCTTTGATAGAAATAAACAAGCCTTTCATCAACCTCAACACTATCACACATGATTCCTCTAAATCAACCTTAACACTAGTGAATCTTGAACTAATAGACACTAGTAATCTTTATCGTTTGCAAGAAATGAAACGAACAAAGAACACCTCGCTTAATTTCAATGTCATCTCACAAAAAACTAATGATTTGAATTCGTTAGACTTTACACCCTCCTATAAAGGAGAGAAAAAAATCTTGCAATCTAAAGAGTCTTACGTAGACATGACATCTTGTAATAAGCAAGAAAAATCTTTGTTGCAAACTATCAAAACACCTTCTACCATTGATCAAGAGGGTATATTTTTTAGACTCCTCCAAGATCACTTGATATCCCTTCTACCAAAAACTCGAAAGAAATTATATTACAAGAATTCATTTTGCACATATTACAGAGTTCACGGTCATTCTACTAATGAATGTAAGGCTTTGAGTAGTAAAATCCAACATCTTGAGGAGTCTGGAGCTCTTCCTTAAGTGGGGGCACCTCATTCCTCTAATTGATACCGATTTTCACTCTACCATGCATCTTTCAAAAAAAATGGCTCATCCTTGTCCTACACTAAGTGGGGGCAAGGGGTTAGTTAGCCTTGTCCTCGTATGTCACTTTTCATTTTCTTCTTCGGCTAGTTGATCACCTTTCATGAACATATCAGAGCAAGCTTGGGACGTGGATGGCATGCCTTAAATTAGCTCCCATGTGACACACTACCTTATTTATGATGTAGCTTATCGGAAACATATGGACTTGGCATAGGGATTTTTGCATAAGCTCTCATATCTTCTTCTACTTTTAAAGAAATTTCTCATAGTAATGGTGTTAGCAACCACTTTAAAGTGGGGGCATACATCGACACTCATATTTCATTGTGCAATTTTCTTTTTTTCTTGTGATTTCCTCTCTTGGAAGCGTTAGGTACAATGTTGCCTAGGATAAGACCTTGAACTTGTTCTCTCTTGAAAACAAGATGATATATTTTGCACTTTTCCTCTCCTGGAGACATTTGGCACAATGAACTCCCTAAGATGAGACCTTGCACGAACTAAGCAAAATCTCTTTGAACAAACCTTACACTATTACAATGTCTCATTTTTGTGTGGCACCTTATTAAAGTTATCAGGAGGTATAACTTTGGTACGGTTGAGCAAGAAGCCCAATCTGAGGCATGAATTTACCCATAGCCACTTGTGTGTGTGTGCGAGTGCATACTAGCCATGAGTGTATGTTTCTCACCTTTAGGATTTATCACCTAGCGGATAGCCAAGAATTTCATCGCCTCATAGTGAGTATGCATTTTTGGAAAAATAGCCTAGATCTGATCCACATCATGTTGGACAAATGGTCAAATTTTGATCCAACTTTTTACTTTTGTTTATTCTTGTTCTTCCTTTAGTTCTTGTCATTGCGTGATCGTGTATCTTGTTTTGTTGCATGTCATTCACCTTGTTTGTGTCCTTTTGTGCTTATGATGGTTTGACTTAGGATCTTGGATCCTGGGGGCTTGCTCAACCTCCTTTGATATTTTTCATCCTTTGTTGTCTACATTGGTACAATTGGACCTCTCTTAAATGTCTACTTTAGTGTGATTTTGAAGCAAGTTCATCCTCTCACTAAAGTGGGGGCTAAATGTAGCATAGAAAAATGTATCCTTGGAAATTTTCACGCTCATTTGGGTCTTTCTTATGGATTTTGGCCTAATTTCGCCTTGATTGAATGTTGTAATGTGATCAAATAAATTCACATTAGATCTTGGACCCTTGTAAATCAATAAGAATTTTATGATGCCTTGTAAAAGTGTTGTGAAGTGTTGTAACACACTTTCACACTTTTCTAGGATCTTTTTATTATAATTCACTTAAATAACTTCTTTTTATCATTTACCAAGCCTTATTTTAAAGTGTTGTAAAGTGTTGTAACAAAATTTCACGTTTTTATAGGCTTGCCATCAATAATTATACCTTTCTTATGCTTTAATTGGCCCCATTTCACGTCTAGAGGCCTTACTTAAGTGTATTTTTGAGAATAATCCCGTTAAAAATCATTTAATATACTTTAATTCCTAACACCCACTTAAAATTCCTAAGTGGTACCAAGTCGCCATTAGTGGCAACTTAGTCCCACTTGGCTCAAAAATAAAAAATATTTCAAAATTTTGGCAGGTTTTTATTTTCTAAGATCTAATGTCAGCCTGTGATGTGGTATTTTTCAGAACTAGGGCATAATTGTGTATAAATACAAGGTTTTTCTCTTCATTTCACTTGAATCCTAACTAAACTAACTCCAATCATTCATTCATCATTCTTCTCAAGTAAGCTAGGGTTTTCACATTGTAAAGTCATCAAGAAGCATTCAAGGGAAGATTATTCATCCATTGTTGCAGCAATTCAAGATCCATCATCATGGAAAGTTTCTAATTCAATTATTTCCCATTCATGCTTCATCTTATTTCTTCATTTTGGTTTAATTACCTAAAAGTGGTTTGACCAAGGCAAACCCCCATGGCCTAACATTCAACATTTATCTTTTCTTTCCTTGTGTGATTGTAGATCTAAGTGCTTTGAAGGCTTGAAGATGATTCAAGAATAGGTTGAAAATTTGTTGAATACATCTCCTTGTTGGAAAGATCAAAATATCCACAAAAAGTCACTTATAGTGGCGAAAATCAGGGTTTTGGATCTGGATACTTGGAGGAACAAAAAGTGCAAACCGAGAGCTTCAGATTCCACTTTCAAATTTTTAGAAAATTCAAAGAGGACTAAGTCATAATTAGTGGAAAATTAGTCCCATTGCACATGTTTTTCAGAGATTTCTATAGATTAAGATACCTATTTGGTTGAAACGGGCTCCGCAAGAGTTTTCTAGATCTGGGACTAAGTTGCCCAGAATGGCGTAAGTGTCCCAATAGGTCAAAATTCTAGAATCAACAACATTTTCAATCTTCATTACAGTCATCAACACATTTCTAGGTGCACATCTTCAATTTTATAGTTTTCTATTTTGTTTCATAATCATTTCTAGGTCATTTAGTATATGTTTGCATTCTACACTGTGTTTTCAAACACTTTGCATGTTCCAAGTTTAAACTTGGTGGTGAACCCCTTTTATCATTTTTCAGTATTTAGGACATTCCCTTTAGACATAATTCAGTCATATTTCCATTTCTTGAGTGAGCCATAATATTTTTGGGATTCTTCTCTCCTTTTAGGTGCAAAACCCTAGAAGTGTAAGAGAATCCCCTTTTCCAAAAAATCTACGATTCATAAGTATACCCAGATTTGGCACACTTTCAGGGTAGAAATCCTCTTTAGTATTTGGAAAGATAGAAATTCCTGCATATTTTCTCACAGCCAGATTTATAAATTTGTATCTTTATATTCTAAAGCGATTATCTACTCTAATGTTCTTTTGCAGATTCAAGTGCAAGTTAACAAGGTTGTGCTTGAAGTTTCTCACCTTCAAGAGTTGTTGGACCACTAGGGAAACATGCCTTGCAATATTTCCCATGTGCCTCCCTTGCCCACTTCTTCCTGAGTTTGGTCGCCTTCATGAGGTTGTCAGTGGAGTAGTTCTACCAGGGACTCTCAACCCCACTCTTAGGCTCCTCCTCAGCATGGATCTCACCTTCCTTAGTGGTTGCCTTCTCCTCCTCCATGATTTGACCCAAGATGGCCTTTTGGAGGCTCAATGAGGGGTGAAGATGGCTCTTTTGGGTGGCCTATTGGTAATTCTCCTAGTGGTGGTTCTAGTTGGTTGGATACTGCTAAAGAGAAATATGACGACGGTTGGGCTCCCCTTGACCTCAATCTAGACCTCATTGATGTATGGGAAGAATTTGGATGACAGGGAATCCCATCCCTCTGTTCTCACTGTTATGGCCACCTGGTGACCTTTTATTTTTACATGTTTGTAATGTTTCTTGATCTCTAGGCTAGGCCCATGTGACTTTGGACTTTTGGGATCTGCCCATGTGACTCGCAGGGTCTGCCTTTTTACCACCCACCTTTTTTTGTGAATATGTATCTCTATCTTTAATTTTAATATAGATATATGCATATTCATCAAAAAAATGAAAATAAAAATCGTTTTGTTGTTGAAAATGAAAATGAAAATCCTTTTGTTGAAAATGAAAATGAAAATCCTTGTGATGTTAAAAATGAAAATATTTTTAAAAAAATTGAAAGTACTATTTTGGATAATCTTCCTAGTAGGATTTCTTGGAGATAAATAAGAATGCATGCCAATAGATTATACAAAGAATTTTTTTATTGTAAAAAAATATCATTTCAATGTCAACTCATGATGCAGTTGATGAGAATGTGAAAAATGAGAAAATTAATAAAAAAGTTAGGAATTTTTGTTAAACCAAGAAGACAAGATGAATCACTTAAACTTTCTATATCTACTATTACTAGTTTCATTGAGTCTATTGGAAAGAATAGTCGATCTAAAGATAATAATATAGCATGATGAGCTATAACAACTGCTATAGTTAATAAAACAACTTTGAATAAAATAATGTTAAGATATATTAGTGAAATTCTAAAAGTACATCCTAAAACATTGATAAGAAAGGCAAAGAGAAGAGAAAGTATATAAAATGTTTCAATCAACCAATGGAGTTTTAGTGGTTGACTCCTAAGGCCTAACATGAAATTGAATATTGAAATCAAAGATTTGATTGGAAAATATTGGCATGATAATACTAGGGTATCATCTAATGCTAGATATGTTTTAAAATTAATATTGGGGTCCAAAGTTCATGATCCTCATCCAAAACACCTATTAGACACAACTTAAACCAAATTTTATACAAAATTTTGTGGTAATTCATTGTTACCTGGTAATATTAGAATAATTCAAATATCTTTTGAAAAATGTAAACCTTTGCATTTGAAAATTAATAAGCAACAAATATCTTGTTGTTGTAAAACATATGTGCAATTTTGTTATTATTATGATTTTTTTTATATATATGTTGTACTTTACATATTAACATGATTATGCAAGAATGTGGTATTATTATGTCACCTGAAACAATTAAGGAAGTTATAATAAGTTTTTTTTTTGAAAGATCTAATGGGAAATTATTTTATTGAAGTTCATGTATTTCTGAACAATGCACTGGTTGTGGCAATATTTCATTCTTAGGAGTTTCATGCATGAAAGTGTTGAAAATGATTTTGAGAACAATTAATGGATGTTAAAATATTTAAGAATGTTGAGTATTCCTTAAAAGATGGAAAAATTAGAAAGCGCTATGATTTAATTACAGAAAAAATTAGTGTACATGCATTCATATCAAAATTTAAGAGTAAGATTGTACCAAAATATGTCAAGCACTCTCAACATGCTTGATGGCTTGATGGAAAATTTCACACATGTAGAAACACATTTCTAGTTGGAGCTATACTATCAGTGATTGGATTTTTTGGAAAACTATACTCTTTCTCCACAAGAAAAAATCCAATCAGGATATTACAATTCAGTGCAAGTGGTTATGCCTGTTCATATTGTATACAGGCATGCAGATGATAGCACAAAGGATGATAGAATTTTTTTGAGGGAGTATCATTTTTATTTGAGTGACAATTAGTTACACTCATCAGAATTTTTTTAGTACTATTTCAGTATATTTTATACAAATTTAAGAGAAAGAGGAATTTGGATGATAGAACATCTCATATGGTCAAATAATTGTTCGAGATAGTTCAAGAATGCTTGAATGTTCTATTGGTTAAGTAGAGTTCAAAAGGAACATAATTTCCAACATATGTGGAGTTTTTTGAAGTTGTGCATGGTAAAGAAGAACCTGATGGAGTTGGTGTGTGTGTTAAAATAATTCTTGCTAGAGAGAAATTGAAATTTGAGGATGGAGTAAAATTTAAAGATGCATGTGGGATTGTGGATTGGTGCAATACAAAATTATCTACAGGATCAAGTGAGTACTCTATAGTTCATTGATTGTTTTGGTTGGTTGAATAAGAGAACATTCTACCTAGACTTGATTCCAAGACAATCAGTGATCCACTAAATGGCATTCATGTAAGATTTTGAATGCAAGCACATGATGATCTGGATAAGGGAGCTTGCATATTGATGAGTCTATTTAAAATTCCATCTCCTGATATTTTTATGCACTCTTTCAAACATTAGCAGACAATCCTTTCAGGCATATTCTTATGCTATGCTATCTCTTTATGCTTATTATACAACCTTGGACCTGAATTATAGTGATGGAAATATAATTATGATATAGTAACATTGCATGATTTATATGTGGATATGTATGGAATGTGATTGGAATTCTATATTTAATCATGGTAGTTATCTTTGTGTATGTGTTTTGTGGATTAACCTCTTGCATCCCAAGAATATTTTATAGCCCGTAGCAACTGATTAAGGTTGTAGCCCATAGCCAAAGGAGGACTTGGACACCAAAACAAGGGAAGTGACCGAACAAGCTAAGTGTAATAACTATCATGTGGAGACACCTAATGGAATTAGTTGTGCATCATTATGGAAGTTAATAAGGTGTTGAAGAAGAATAATTCTTTTATTAATAGGATTCTAGATAACTGATTATGTGTTCCATGATGCAGATTTATTTTGCAGAGTTTTATTCCTATATGAACTCTTGTTTCTTTTCAGTTACAGGTTGAATAATTCAATCTCAATTACATACTCTGATATCTAGGGAATTTTAGTTAATTATTTTAGTAAGCAGATGTGTTTAGAATAAACTCCCTTGTGCTTTTATATAGCCATTGGTTGATTCTTTATGATAGTTAGTTGATTAATCTCATACTAGTGGATTTTCTTGTCAGTTATTTCTCCGTTTTTAGTTATAATCTATAGACATGTTGATTGTTCATAAATGGTCTTATTGAATACAATTTTTGAGAAATATTTTATGTGATCTTTTGGATATGTCATGAATGAAGTTCAAGTTGATATGGTTTTGTAGAATATGAAGATTTAGATTTGGTTTTAGTTAAGTGAAGACAGCCACTTGAGAAGGCCACTCAAGGTACCTGGTCTTCACTACATTTATAGTTGTTTTATTTTTGTTCGATATTTATTTTTGTTTGATAGTTATTTCTATTTGTCATTACTTCATAACTTACATGGAATTTAAAATAGCTTTTCATATTTTGATTACCAATAATGGTTGAGTTGTGCACTTTTGCACACACACCCCACTGAAAGTAGGGACCCTCTTTCTTGCCCTTTTTATTTTCGCTCTTGGTCTTTTGGCCCCTTTGGTTTTTGGGATTTGGTTATCCTGGCATGTTGTAATTGGTTATCCTATGTGTGCAAATGACCCTTGAGGGAGGCACTTTGAAAATTCTGCATTCTGGGATCTATCTCGGCTTTTTCTTTGTTTTTAGGAAAATGCCCTTGGGGTGGAATTCCCCGGACACTGTGGAAACTCAACAGAGTCTACTTTGTATTATTTTCTGGAAATTTCAGGACTTCACAGAATTCTGCCTAGATCGGATTTTCTCGAGATTCTGTCATGCCTCTAGATCCCCGAGTTTTTTTTTTTTTCAATGCATCTAAGTGTCTCATACGGTCTTGCAGTTTTCCTTTATTGATTTTATTTTCATTTTATGAGGTCTATTTCATTTTCCTTATTACGAGATTTGAGGAGTTTTGATTTTGGATTGCTGCTGCTAAGTTGTGCATTTGAGCTCATGGTCGAGGGTTGCAATCGAGCTTTTTGGTGATCGCTTGCTTTCTGCCCTGATTTTTTGGTTCTCTTGTCAACTATCGCTACTTCCATTTCTTTGTCCTCATGGTATGTACATACTACGCTACCTTTTTTTGAACGAATTGAATCTGCTTTAAGGTTTGTGGGTATATGCTTTGAGTCAGGATATCAATGTGGTATGATTTGGTAGTAGTGCTAGGGTTGCCAATTGTTGGTTTCACACCCTTCCTTTTAGCTCGTGTCTCCTCTCCTTCTGCATGATTGTATTTCAGGAGGGTTTTCCATTGCTTTTCCTTCATTTATTTAATTTTGAGTTTCCCCCTCCTGAGCTTTGGTTTAACCTGAAACTCTTTGACTTGTGATGAAACGTGTCCTGGCGAAGTGCAACTTATTGCTATTATCCAATTCAATAATTTCCCTATCATTAGTTGAGTCTTGGGAAGAAAAAGTGAAGTGAGAACAACAAATCAAGATCTAAGCTATGTTAACACGACAATTTCCTAGGGTTTCTTTCATTGAAATTCTCCCTCTTGTGGAGTGGATCCTTATTTTGATCGATTCAAACCTGGATTGATTTATCTTGCAGTATAATCGATTTGAATCCTGAGAGAAATCCCCAACTTCCTAATCGTTTGATTGATGTAGGCGAAATCCTGACGAATTCAAATATTTTGGGTTTTCGAGTCCCTCAAGGATTTCCTTTATCTCAGGATTTCCTCGAATTATCCATCGCCTTGTCGATTTCCAAAAAATGGGCTCAAAGTGTGAAAATTGCATTGACTTTGCGAAATTCCGTGCCTTCGGGATTTTCCCAGAATTTATTGGTCCCTTCATTTTCCCAGAATTTGTAAATTATTGTCATTTTTGCGGATTTCCATCCTTGGTAGATTTCCCCAAGATTTTATTGAAAGTGGAGAATGGAAAGAATATATGAAATTTTGGTTAATAATTATGCATTTCATGATTGATTTAACTTGTTTTAAAATATATCATGTGATTTATTGGTTAATTTTATTGATCAAATGATGGATTGGAGTCTCTTTGTGGTCGTTTTGCTAGATTCTGCCTTGTCTAGAATTTCCCAAAATTCCTCTCCAGCTTGGATTCCGTGAGAGGGCTGAAAACCCGAGCTTTTAAATAAGTGATTCTTATGCGGTTTTTGGGGGATTTACTTAAGGAATGAGTATATCATTTGTGATGGATCTAATTGAACTTTATGCTATGATGGATCTTATTTTAGTGTCTTTGTTGTATACAGGCTTAGTCAAGTCAGGCTATTGCTAGGAAAAGTAAGGGTAAGGAAATGGATCCAAATCTCGAGGGCTTGGCTATCTCCAAGGCAAAAAGAGTAAAGATGGATTTAAACAGCAGAGTCCCTGAGAGAAAATTGACCTCCATTTGGTCAGGGATCACTGATACATGTTGGACTATGGGTTTATGAAGAATTTAAGGTAAGAATGGTAGCACAAAATCTCTCCCTATTGGCCAAAAGAACATTGGAGTTGGGGTTGGCACATGTGGCTAGATTTCCTTCTACACTCCAGTGTTACGAGCTAGTTCCTGAATGTGCCAAGCACTATGACAAGGGCACACAGAGAATAGTTGGTCCTCAAGGAAGAATTGTGGAAAATATAAATGTTGTGTCCATTGCTCATACCTTTGAAATGTCTGATAGGTCTCATGTCATGGCCTTTGATATGAATGTCATCAAATCCGAGGAGGTTGTCAATTCTTGGTTGGAGAAACCCAAGTCCCACTTCTCCAAGTTACCCAAGTAGATGTTTAGAGCTAAATTTTGTTAGTTTTTCTTAGATCAAATTATACAACTGAAAGTACTTAAAATATTGCAACACATAAGACAATAAACACAACAAGATACCTTGGGAAAACCCTCCTCTTGAGGGAGAAAAACCCAACAATTAATTCTCTTATATAAAGTAGAACAAGAGCAGAAATCTACTTACAACTTAGGCCCAACAATGACCAATAATTGATACAATGAAATCGCACCTCTCCTAGATGCAAGATATACAAATGAATATAATCTTCCTTGAATTCGGACTACTTCTATGAAGGTGCAAAATTTTGCTCTAATTGCGAATATACTTGATGAACTTGAAATGAATATAATGACAAGGAAAGACCTTGTATATATACACTTGAGGTGCCTCCTCAACTTAGGTCGGCCCTCTATGAAGAAACATAATAAATGATAATTACAAGGTAGGTTGGCCCAAACAATAAACAAATCATGTGAACCATTATAGGGTCGACCCTTTATGTTTATCAAATGTTATTAACATAAATTAAATAGCCGAAAGGCTATCATTTAATTTATGCTTCCTTCTTGAAGCATGTGCAATGGAAGTGCAGCCCTCAGCTGCTATAACAACAAAAAATTCAAGAAGGAATACTATGATGTTATCACACTCCTCAACAGAGTAGTGGGATTGAAAAGTGCAAGAATGTTTGAGAATTGGATGTTCCATGTCATTAGAAGGATGGAACAGGGTATAGACTACCACTGGGCAGATATTATAAGTGATATGATACATGAGCAGATGTGTAATTTTTCATGGACAAATACCTTTACAATAATCTCCTATTTGGTGTATGCACTTGCAAGGTATCACCGATACAAGGGACTAAGCACAAGGGGTGTATTTGGGTAGGATGTAATTTATGAAGTGTACCCACAATTACACTTGGGTGGCATAAGTTATAGAAAGGTGAATGATGCATTCACCATGTACATCACTAGGCTATTGTAGGGTGCAGAGCATGTTTGGATTTCAGACAAGTCCAAGGAACTAATCAAGAGGTTTGGAGCCTGGTTTATTGATTTTTCCACCTTTTCATACATCAAAATTGATGGTTGTCAGAGGGCTCCATACAGACTCCCTAGGTACCCCATGGATCATGTTGTACTCTTGGAGATCACAAGGCAGATATGTGACTTTGATGTAATTGTGAAGAGGGAGAAGCAAAAGACTGGATTTGGTAGTGACTTTCCTTTGAGGATAGGCATTGGTGAGGCATGCCCTTCTATCAACTCAGCCCATGCTTCTAAAGAAGAGATGAGTAATCTTGGTCTCTCCTTTTGTTCCAAGAGATCTAGATTTGACATAACTGGTGAAGCAGAGAAGAAGGAAAACAGAGAGTATAGTCACAAGGGTGACATAGAGGACTATTGGGCTAACATCAGTGTGGGTTCAAAGTCAGAAAGAAGAAGTTCTCCAGGCTGCCAGTGAACTTGGTCCGACTATACAACATAAAGTTCATTCCAGATTAGGTTGAGGAGGATGGAAATTTGATTCAAGGCCATCACTTTGAAGTTGTGAAGGATAAGCCAGTTGGAGAGGTGGATTGGATGGAGGAGGAGAAGACAGAGTTAGAACAAATCATGACTCCAGTAATCAAGTACACCAAGCTATGGCTCAAGCACAAGATATTGGATTTTGAGAGTGAGGGTGTGCAGTGCACCTATATGATCTAATGGGAGACTTGGAGTCTCACTCTGCTTGTGAAGAATCACCTAAACAAGACCCCAAACATAAAACTAAGATGGGCTCTCCTTTCAACATTAAAATTAAGGATGCTCAGGCAGAGGAGGTGGGAAAACAAAGAAATCCTATATCCAAGATAATGAAACATGTCTCAAAGAAGAAGAAGGTTGAAAAGGAGGAAGTGGATGCCAGTGTCCCTTTGCCCAAGAGAAGGAGAATTGTGAGGTTGTCATATAAGGAGAAGGAAACCTCTAAGGAAAATAAAGAATTTGAACCCCCGATGGTAGAGGTAGAGAGCTTGGGAGAGAACACACAGGTATATACTAGGAGGTCAAGAACTTTGTCTCCCAAGGATGGTGCACCAAAGGCAAGTGTTCCCATGACTACTCCTGTCACTGAATATGAAGATGTCCCTCCTTCTCATGAGACTAGAAATGTGCCAGATGAACCAAAGGATGCTGAGGATCCCCGGGACTAGGAAGGAGAAGAATTCCAAGAGGGATAACTCTACAATGTTGATGCTCAAGTGGAGAAAGTTATGAAATCTCCTTTGGTGGATTATGGGGATTCACCTACAAAGGTTCATGAGGATACGACTAAGAAGATTCCTGAGAAGAAAAATTTGAATGAAGATGCATCCAAGGTTCAATAGGATGTAGTGGGGAAAAATGATGTACAATCAGATCCCACAGTCCCAAGATGGTTGGAGAAGGAGCTGAAGAGAAAATAAATTGTGGTGGATGATACTCCTCCCAATTGGGATGAACTACTAGCAAAAATAGGAAAGGAAAACGTAAAGGTAAAGAAGAAAGCCAAGATTATTTCAAGAATTGAGAGAGATGAGGTAATAATAGAGTGGTCCACATTGCTACTCCTACTCCTGACAAGAAAAAAGATGATGTGACTGGGAATGATTACAATGTACAAACTATCAATCTAGGGCATTATTCCATGGAACAAGATATTGAATATTATGAGGGTTCCAGTGTTGTAATCCTTGGCCAATTAAGGAGGTGCAGACCAAGCAAGAATTGAAGAAGGAGAATGACAAACTTAAAAGATATCTACAAGAGTTGATGAAACCCTTGCAATCCATTAGCTCCTCATCATCTGTTGTAGGCTTCCTACCACAAGAAACAATCGTTGAGTTAGAAAAGATGAAGGTCACTTCTCATGTTACAACAGGTTGGTTACAGGGAGTGCAAACCCAGGGAGACAATGCCATCAAGGATATTCTATCAATTGGTGGGGATGCTATGAGGTCGATTGACTGGTTGAAGAATGTACTATCCTAGGACAAGGAATATATGGATCTTTTTCTACAAAAGGCTAGAATCATCATGGACTACACCGAGGAGAAGTTGGTGGGAGATGGAATTCTTCCTTCTTCCAAAGCAGCAGAACCCTGGGAATGGTTCGAGTTTTTATAGATAGGGCAAAGAATTTTGAAGAAGGTGCATAAATAGGGGAGGTAGATTGAGGATGCCTTGACTGAGATTTACAACAAGTGCATATCCTTCTTTGAGATTATGATAGGGAGAAATAATTTTGTGCCGAAGCATCTAAGCCTGGAACAGTTGAGAAAATGGTGGTGAGAGGTGTATTCTCTAGTCAATAAGGACCAGGTCACAGAACATTTGTTGGATGATGCAGCTACCTACCTTGCAAAAATTGATAAATACAAGACCCATAAGGTGGACTAGGATAAGGATGTCAAGCAATCGAGGGACAACATTAAGTCCATGGAAAGAAGAATGAAGGTGTTATTTATGCCACCTATTGCTGACTTGGAGAAGGTATTGATGATTCAAGATAGGGTGAATAAAGATAAAGAAAAAGGAGAGGGTAGTTAATGCAATGCCTCATTGGGATTTGTGCTTCCCTATTATTCATCCTCTTCCTTTGCATGTATTGGGTCAGGTTGTGTTGGCAATCCCAGGCCAACTTGGATGAAATTGGTGCATGTATTGCACATTTCATGTTATTTTTGAATTCCTCTTGGCCGACCTATTTTGGTCATTTGATTATTGTAAACCTAATTTGGTCGACATGCCTTGGGGGTTTTCTATAAGTTTGGCATTCTACCTCATTTATAAGGGGTTAGTTAGACAATTTTACATTGGAGCGAATTGTGATAAGAGCAAGAATTAGAGATAGAATTTATTTTATCTTTCAAGCAAGTGTTGTAAGAGAAGACTGGAATTGTTGCTACTTTGGATGATTTAATACAAGTAAAGACATTGTGATTTGGTGCCTTTCTTGTGTTGAGTTTTATTTGGCATGATTCTTGGTATTCTATCTTTGAAATTGCTTAATTTTATTTGATGTTAGATGATTTGATGATGTTTAGGGTTTTATGCTTGAAGTGTTTGCAGCAATCTCTAGTCCATAATTTTTGCAGTTAGTTGATTGTTAGCTGCTTTCCAAAGTTAGCCTAGACTTAAAATTATGCTTAGTTGGATTATGAATGTTTGTTCATTTCAATTTCAATAAGGTTGTCTTGAATGAATGTTCATAATTTGAAAATATTTAATACCTTAGAAGATTGCACTATTTTTGTAATATTGCAGATTTATCTGGGTCGAACAGGAGTTAGTTTCTGAGGGATCGATCCATTTCAAGCATTTTATCATTTGGATTGTCAATCTTAGAATTAGAAGTAGTCTTAGAAATCACCTTGAAACCCTTATATTTTTTTATTTCTTTTATTATCTGGGTTAGATTTAGGATTTGAAGTATCAACATATTGCTAGATCTAATAAATTTGAGTTCAACATTTGCTTGTAGTAAGGTCCCTTTGTGATTACCAGCATTTTCATATTATCTCTGAGTTATTTTATTTGCATTGTCAAGACCTGACATTAGAGACCTTGGGGTTATCTCTTTGTTCATAGAGATTTACCTTTCAAGAGAGATAGGATATCATATTTTGTCTGAGTTGTTGTGCAGAAAACATAATCAACAGATTGGTGCTAGAAGGAGGGCTTGAATAAGCAAGCTGGAGCATTTTCTAAATGCCATCTCTCATTAAAGGCTCAGAAGGAGAACCAGATCTACTCCAGGAGAGGAGGAATTTCAATAATTGCAAGTTCCTACTAGGGCAAGAAGGACTAGGAGAAGGGGAGAATCATCATCCACCCAGCCACTCCCATCATCCCCATCATCCTCATACTCATCCGATTCTGAAGCCATTCCTATTCCACAACCCCAACCAACCATAAATCAGCCATTACAGCCTCCACCTCCACCAATGGATTTTTTGGCCAATAACCCATCTCCCTTTATCTTCAATAATTAAAATGTCATGCCCAAGAACCTTGAGCACTTTTGCTCGAAGTTCCATACCAATGATCCCAATAGGATAGCAAAGGAGCATATCAAGATTTTCCAGACCTATCTGAGAGATAGAGGAATCAACCATGAGGATGTTGCATGTAGTATTTTCCCTTATTCCCTGGGGGAAGAGGCCTTTTATTGGTATAATCACTTACATGTTGCTTCTATCCATAATTGGATAGAACTGGAGACTGAATTCTTGCATAAATTTAAAATTCCCATTAGTGCTAATGAGCTTTACAATGCAGTTTACCAGGGTTAAGAGGGAAATTAATGAGCCTATGGGGTCTTTCGATAATAGGTTTCACCAAGCATACACTAGACTTCAAGCACCTTATGTTATATATGAAGCCACTTCCCTAGAGGTCTACTTTGAATCCCTTGATAGCCTTATATCCACCTTCCTTAAATGGAGAACTAATCCCCCAACTACTTTGCTCACTGCATATATAGAGGTTGTTAAGTTTAGCACAGATCTGAGGCAACATTTGTCAGGACCTTTACCATCCTTAGGACCTGTTGCTCACCCAGGACAAGTCTAAGCTCTTAACTAGGCTTTGACTAATCATGCTCCCATTATGAATCCAGTACCATCATTACCTTTGATCCCACACCCAGGTCCTCCAATAAATCAATCTCAACCAATGAACTCTTATCCTCAACAAAGATCCAATCAACCCCTTCACTCATAGTAATAGGCTGGTTTTCCCACATATTTGCAGAATTTAGAAGTCTTGAATTAGTCTATTGGTTCTAGAGGAGCATCTAGATACCCACACGGTAATGTGAATTCAACACCATACAATGGTCTAGATAAAGAATGATTGGATGAGTTAACTGAGCAGGTGAAGAAAATGAATATGAAGGTGACCTACCTAAGAAATCAGAACAACCAACTTCAAGCTGTGTAAAAGAACATGCAATCAAACTACAACAGAGAGAACAAAGATGTTGCCAAAGGACAGAACTTTGATAGAGGGCAGCATTTTGAGAAATATCAAAATTTTGAAAGAGGACAAGGCTCTGAACAGAACTATAACAAGGGGCAACAAGGTGGATAGGGGCTCGATAGAAGGAAACCACCTAGATAGAATAGACCTTGGAATATTGGGCCTAATAATGGAGGAATTCCCACTCCATTGGATCAGCCTCCTACCCAAGGGAAGTCTCCAAGTGGTGTGTATCTAGCAGAAGCAGCTTTGTCTGGATGCTACAGGCTCCATAAGACAAGTCAACATTTTGAGTTAGATTGCCCTGAGTTTTAGAATTTTGCCTCCATCTTTGAGTATGAAGTTGAAAACAATTCCAATGGTTAGGAGATTGTACTTAACCGTGCTCCATTCCCAAAAGGTGAGGAGAATGAACCAAAAGAGGAGTCCAGTGACCAGGATAAAGAGATAGAACAAGTGTTGAATGAGGACAAAATATCTTAGTTGTTTAATGAAGAGAATGATAATGATAATGGTCCTTTGGATGAGGAAGTTGGTATTGAAGGAGTTCATATGTTTCAAAAACCTATAAAGAAATATGATTTGAGGAACATGCCTAATAGGAGTCCACAATCTGGAAACCCTTTCACTACTTCTATCCCTCCAAATAATTTCACTACTCCACTAGATCCGCAAGCCAATAAGAATCCATCTTACCCTCATGTGCCAACACAGTACTTTGCGACGAAAAGGATAACTTGATATATCAAAGGGAAACAATGTTGAAGTATCAAAGTACAAATAGACTAGTGGTTGCAAGGAAGATCATGCTGATATGAACACAGAGCAATTGGGTGAATATGTGACTGAAGAATTCAGAAAAGTAAAGGTAAGTCTTTCTGCTTTTGAATTATTAAGAGTCCCTGCTATTAGGAATGCTTTCTTGGGGTCTTTCAATTCAAACACAACACCACAAGGAGTAACTTCCAATGAGGTAGTTGTCAGATCCTTTAATTCACAGGCACCTAAAGGCCAGGGTCAGGTCCTACTTGCAAATAAAGGAAAAGATAAAGATAAGATTCAGGTTGCACAAGATGACACCCATTTGAGTCTATTCCAAGGCAAGATGGAAACCCCTCCCTTTCTAATTTTTGTTCGTATCTTTGGGAAGAATCTGCATAATTGTCTACTGGATTTAGGGGCATCTACAAATGTTATGCCTTTTGTTGTCTATAAAGCTTTAGGTATTACCCCTATAGCTTCTCAAAAGAAGGTCACTCAATTAGACAAGATGGAGGTGAGTGTATTAGGAGAGTTGAACATGATCCCCACGTAGGTTGCATCATATCTAAGGGTGAAACAGGTGATCAACATTCAGGTTGTTGATATTCCTAACACCTATGGTTTGATTTTGGGTCGGGACTTCACTAAGGCATTAAATGGGTATACATCTACAGACCATTCTCACATGTGGCTACCATGGAAAGGGGTCCCAAATCAGATCAGGATTGAAAGAGAGCCCAAAATGAAGTATGTAATCATTGAGTACCAGAAAATTTCAAATGAGATATTAACATCAGAGGTCAGCATGGGGAACTCTGTTGGCCACATCAGTCTCAGATACAGAAGAGGTCTTTATGCTACAGGGGCCCTTTTATGAATCTACATCAGAATTTGGTAGGTCTAAGGAAATATTTATGATGCAAGATGAGTCCACCAGTGATTCTAAAGCACTGAGTAAGCAAACAGATGAAACTAATGACCAAGAGGATAGGTAGCTCAGTTTGTTGGATAACTTCCAGGAGTTCATTCGGAGGTGTATGGAGAATCAAATCCAACTGGGTAGGAATATGAATTTTGAATAATTATTACTTCCTAATTGGTGTCGAGTCCATGATTCTCCCCACTCTGAGTTGGAATGTCATGTGTGTTAGACTATTGTGGAGGAGGTATAAAAGTGCATTAACCCAATCCAAATTATCAGATTGAATATACAGGGAGAAAAAAATAATGAAAAGGGTAAAAGTCCAATGCTTCCTGAAGAGCCTCCTATCTACAGTAAAATGATATTTGACATTAAGATTTGATGGATCCAAATCTAAGCAAGGTGCTGGAGGAGGGTTTGAATTGATTAGTCCTAAAGGCAAGAGATATTTTGCTAATCATAGACTACAATTCCAATGTACTAATAATGTGGCTGAATATGAAGCTTTAATCCATGGGTTGTTAATGGCATCAAGGTATAAATTTAAGATATTACAAGTTTTTGGGGATTCTGAGTTGGTAGTCAGGCAGGTGAGGAAACAATATTCATGTTGTGACATGAGGATGACTAATTATAGACATAGAGTGTGGGATCTTATTTAGGGATTTGATGATTTCAACATCCAGTTGATTCCTTGAAGTAGGAACTAAGTTGCAGATTCTTTGGCACAAGCAGCTAGCACATTGAAACCTTTATCACTTTCAAGATTGGAGAAGTTTACTGTGGATCTCAATCCAGTACCTTCGGTACTTGACAACGTTACCAATTTCTAGGTATTTGAAGATGATAAGAATATTCTTGATTTCATTACAAGTTGTGATGTGTTTGCTTCTCAATTAATTGATGAGGTAGAGCCTCAAGAGGCTGAAATAGATTTGGGAGGGGTCATCAACCTGAAGACCAACACTATCCCAAGAGGTATGGTGCAGTTAGAACAAATTTTTGATTTGGATAAGATAAAAGACCAAGAACAACAATTCAAAAGGGAATCTCTCAGTAGTCAATGCGAAACATACAACATGGGGACACAGGATGATGTAAAGAACATTCTTATTGGTAAGGTATGTACTCTCGAAGAAAGGAGAGGGATTATTGATGTTATACACACATATCGAGATGTGATAGCTTTGAGTTATGAGGACTTAAAAACATACGATACTTAAATCATTACGCACACCATTCCCTTGAAGTCAAATGTGAAACCATTCAGACAAAGACAGAGACCAATTAATGCTTTGTTAGAACCCATCATTCAGAAAGAAGTGCAAAAGCTACTTTTAGCACGAATTATATTTCCAGTGAGGCATTCAACCTCGGTTGCGAATCTGGTTCCTATGAGGAAAAAGAATGGAGAAATTAGACTGTGTGTGGACTTCAGGAATCTTAACAGAGCATCAAAAAAAGATAATTATCTAGTTCCTTCACTGGATGAGGTACTTCAGATTGTCAATGGATCCCAGATGATGTCTTTTCTGGATGGGTATTTTGGATACAACCAATTCATGGTACAATATGAAGATAGGCATAAAAATTCCTTCACTATGAAATGGGGAACTTTTTCCTACAGAAGAATGCCTTTTGGGTTGATCAATGTTGGAGCTACATTCCAAAGGGCTATGGATATTGCTTTTAAAGACAATTGGTAAGTGCATCATTATTTATATGGATGATTTGTTAGTATTATCTAAGAAGCGAGGTAATCATATAGCAGATTTATGCAAATTATTCTAAAGGTGTAGAGAGTTTGGCATCTCACTTAACCCAAAGAAGTGCATTTTTGGGGTTACAAAGAGGAAATTGCTAGGACATATTATTTCAAAATAGGGTATCGCCATTGATCCTGAATGAATAGAGGCTATTTTGAAGATTCAGCCTCCTGCAAGCAAAAACAAAATGAAGTCATTCTTTGGGAAGATCAAATTCTTCAGAAAATTAATCACTAGATTTGCGGATATAGTAAATCCCTTGAATGCTATGTTGAAACAAGAGGCCAAAGTGGAATGGAGTGTAGAAGCCAAGGAGGCATTTACATAAATTAAGAAATTTATTTTTGAAGCTCTGGTGTTGGTAAGTCTGGATTACGCTAAGCCTTTTTACATATATTCATTTCCTTCTGATCACTCTTGTGTTGGAATGTTAACTCAAAATTTTTATCAAGGCGATGAGCATCCTATAGCCTTCATGAGTACCCCTTTAAAGGATGCAGAGTTGAGATATCACAATGTAGAAAAGAAATCCTATGCTTTGGTCAGAGCACCGAAAATGTTTAGACACTATATTCTGAGGAATAAGGTTCTTGCTATAGTGCTTGATCCTGTGGTGAAGTTGTTGCTAATGAAGAATAATCTAGGTGAACAAAGAGCTAACTGGGTAACTATGTTATAGGAATATGATATTAAAATTCAACCCATGAAATTAGTGAGAGGGAAGGGACTGACGAAGAAAATGGTTGAGATAGGTCTTGATCTCATATCTTAGCATTATCATCTCCAAGAGGTATCTCCAGGTGACTAGTATGATGAAATCATTTATTATTTATTGAACCAACGGTGTCCTAATCACCTCAATACAGTTCAAAGGCAGGCCCTGTGCCTGAAGAGTGGTGGTTTTATGATGAAAGGGGGTGTCCTGTATAATAAAAATCATGAGGGCGTGTATTTAAGATGTCTGGGGAAGGAAGAAGCTACCAGAGTGATGATTGAATTCCATGAAAGATATGGCATGGGCCATGGTTCTGCATCATCCACTACCAATCAGATCCTAAGGGCAAGCTATTATTGGCCTAACCTATTTAAGGATGCACACAACCATGTGAGGACTTGTCATGTATGTCAAACTATAGCAAGTAAGGAAAGATGTGCAAACCTTCCACTTCAGCCAGTCATAGAGGTAAAACCATTTGCACAGTGGGGAATGGACTTTATAGGTCCAATTAACCCACCTTCTTTTGCAAGCCACCGATATATTCTAACCATAACTAATTATTTTACTAGATGGATTGAAGCTCTTGCATGTAAGAAATGTACTTTTGATGTGGTGATCAATTTCCTTGAATCAGGTATTCTTAATCATTTTGGTTGTCCATTGTATTTAGTTTGTAATAATGGTACTGCATTTGCATCGCTGAAACTTTCTAATTGGGCTTTTGATCATGGAATCGTTATAAAATTTGCATCCAATTACTACCCTCAAGGTAATGGTCTAGCTGAGTCCTCCAATAAGAACCTTTTGGCAGTCATCTGTAAGTTACTGGAGCAGATTCCTAAGGATTGGTACACCCAACTTAGATTTGCTCTCTGGGTGGATCGTACCAAATAGAAGGCATCCATAGGAACCTCTCCTTATCACCTAGTGTATGGTTTGCAACCTGTATTCCCCATCCAGTTAGAGATCCCTACCTTGCCATTCATTAATGAATACTATGACGAGGAGGATAAGCATGAAGCTCGTTTGGCTGAGTTGTTACACCTTGAAGAGAAGAGAGATGAGGCCCTAAAAAACTTTGCCAAACACCAGGGCGTAGTGAAATGATGGTTTGACAGAAGAGCTAAGGTGAAAGCCTTTAGAATCTCTGACTTAGTTCTCTATTGGGATAAATCCCATGACCATAAGGGGGATTATGGTAAATTTGACAAACTTTGGCTTGGCCCTTACCAGATTTTAGAAATTCTAGGAGATAATTCTTTTCGCTTGAAAACCCTCACTGGTGAGGACATTTCATTGCCTATCAATGGGAAGTATCTGAAGCATTACTTCCAATCTTGAGTTGTTTGCAGCTCTCTCTTGTACATAGTTAGAGTAGGTTTTCTTTTTGCTTTACTTTTCTTGTTTGTTGTTTTGGTTTGGTTAGTGTAGGTTTCTTTTGTTTGGGTTAGCATAGGTTTTCTTCGATTGGTTTTGCTTTCCGCTTTGTTTTTTTCTTTTGGTTTCTAGCTTTCTAGGGGCTATTGCATCTACATAATGGGCTTCTCACCTAAGGTTTTTCTAGAAATTTATTTTACAAACTTTAGTTAATTTTTCGGAGTCAAATGGGAAATGAATGCAAATACACACACTCGGACCCTGGTACAGCAAAAGGTCTCCTTGCTTATGATTTATGAAACTTTGTTCATAGGTGACCTGATGTAAGGGCCAACCAAATATTATGGGTTCTTGATTCCAGTTTTTCCTTGAAATGCTTTGGAGCATTTCCCCAGCAGAGTCGCCATTTTTTTGTGAACTTTTTGCACACATGCCCCACTGAAAGTAGGGACCCTCTTTCTTTCTCTTTTTGTTATCGCTCTTGGTTTTTTGGCCCCTTTGGTTTTTGGGATTTGGTTGTCCTTGCATGTTCCAATTGGTTATCCTATTCGTGCAAATGCCCCTTGAGGGAGGTACTTTGAAAATTTTGCATTTTGGGATCTATCTCAGGTGTTTCTTTGTTTTTGGGAAAATGCCCCTAGGGCGGAATTCCCTGGACACCGTGGAAACCCGACAGAGGCTGATTTGTATTATTTTCCAAAAAAAATGGGAATTCATGGAATTCCACGGGCCAGATGTTCCCAAGATTTTGTCATGCCTCCGGATCCCCTGGCTTGTTGTTTTTTTGATGCATTTAAGTGTCTCGTATTGTCTTGCAGTTTTCCTTTATTGGTTTTATTTGCATTTTATGAGTAGGTCTATCTCATTTTCCTTATTATGAGATTTGAGGAGTTCTGATTTTGGATTGTTGCTTCTGAGTTGTACATTTGAGCTCGTGGTTGAGGGTTGCAATCGAGCTTTTTGGTGATCACTTGCTTTCTACCCTGATTTTTTGGTTCTCTTGTCGATTGTGTCTACTTCAATTTCTTTGTCTTCATGGTATGTACATACTACCCTACCTTTTGATGAATGAATTGAATCTTCTTTAAGGTTTGTAGGTATATTCTTTGAGTAACGATATCAGTGTAGTATGGTCTGGTAGCAGTGCTAGGGTTTCCAATTGTTGGCTTGACGCCCTTCCTTTTGGCTCGTGCCTCCTCTCCTTCTGCATGATTTTATTTTAGGAGGGTTTTCCATTTCTTTGCCTCCATTTATTTAATTTTGAGTTTCCCCCTCTCGAGCTCTGGTTTAACCTGAAACTCCCCAACTTGTGATGAAACCATGTCCTGGCGAAGTGCGACTTATTGCTATTATCCAATTCAAATATTGCCCTATCATTAGTTGAGTCGTGGGAAGAAAAAGTGAAGTGAGAACAACAAATCAAGATCTGAGTTGTGTTTACACAAAAATTTCCTAGGGTTTCTTTTGTTGAAATCCTCCCTATTATGGAGTGGATCCTTATTTTGATTGATTCGAACCTGGATTGATTTATCTTGTAGTATAATTGATTTGAATCATGGGAGAAATCCCCAACTTCCTAATCATTTGATTGATCTAGGCGTAATCCTGAAGAAGTCAAAGATTATAGGTTTCCGAGTCCCTCATGGATTTCCTTTATCTTGGGATTTCCTCAAATTATCCATCGCCTTGTCGATTTCCCGAAAATGGGCTCAAAGTGTGAAAATTGCATTGACTTCGCAAAATTTCGTGCCTTCGGGATTTTCCCAAAATTTCTTGGTCCCTTCATTTTCTCGGAAATTGCAAATTACTGTCATTTTCGTGAATTTCCATCCCTAGCAGATTTCCCCAAGATTTTATTGAAAGTGGAGAATGGAAAGAATATATGAAATTTTGGTTAATAATTATGCATTTCATGATTGATTTAACTTGTTCTAAAATATATCATGTGATTTATTGGTTAATTTGATTGATCAAATGATGGATTGGATGTCTCTTTGTGGTTGTTTCACTAGATTACGCGTGGTCCGAAATTTCTAGAATTCCTCTCCAGCTCAAATTCCACGAGAGGGCTGAAAACCCAAGCTTTTCAATAAGTGATTCTTATGCAGTTTTTGGGGGATTTTTCTCATTTAAGGGATTTGCTTAAGGAATGAGTATATCATTTTTGATGGATCTAATTGAACTTTATGCTATGATGGATCTTATTTTGGTGTCTTTTTTGTATGCAGGTGGAGTCAAGTCAGTCTATTGCTAGGCAAAGAAAGGGTAAGGAAATGAATCCAAATCATGAAGTCTTGGCTATCTCTGAGGCAGAAAGAGTTAAGATGGATTTAAACAACAGAGTCCCTAAGAGCAAGCTGGCCTCCATTTGGTAAGGGATCATTGATACAAACGTTGGGCTATGGGATTATGAAGAATGTAAGGCAAGAATGATAGCACATAATCTCTCCCTATTGGCCAGAAGAACATTGGAGTCGGGATAGGCACATGTGGCTGGATTTCCTTCTACACTCCAGTGTTACGACTTTGTGCCTAAATGTGCCAAGCACTATGACAGTGGCACACATAGGATAGTTGGTCCTCAAGGAAGAATTGTGGAAAATCTCAATCCTGTGTCCATTGATCATACCTTTGACATGCCTGATAGGTCTCATGCCGTGGCATTTGATATGGATGTAGCAAAGAAGTATTATGATGAGAATATCATCATATCCCAACAGGTTGTCAATTCTTGGTTGGAGAAACCCAAGTCCCACTTCTCCAAGTTACCCAAGCAGTTGTTCAGAGCTAAATTCAAGAAGGAATACTATGATTTTATCACACTCCTCAATAGAGTAGTGGGATTGAAAAGTGCAGGAATGTTTGAGAACTCGATATTCCATGTCATTGCAAGGATGGAATAGGGTATAGACTACCACTAGGCAGGCATTATAAATTCTATGATATATGAGCAGATGTGTAATGTTTCATGAACAAAGACCTTCACAATGGTCTCCTATTTGGTGTATGCACTTGCAAGGTATCACCCATACAAGGGACTAAGCACAAGGGGTGTATTTGGGCAGGATGCAATTTATGAAGTGTACGCACAATTACACTTGGGTGGCACAAGTTATAGAAGGGTGAATGATGCATTCACCATGTACATCACTAGGCTACTATAGGGTGCAGAGCATGTTTGGATTTCAGACAAGGCCAAGGAACTAATCAAGAGGTTTGGAGCCTGGTTTATCCAATTTCCCACCATTTCATACATCATAATTGATGGTTGTCAGAGGGCTCCATACAAACTCCCTAGGTACCACATGGATCATTTTGTACTCTTGGAGATCACAAGGAAAATATGTTACTTTGATGTAATTTTGAAGAGGGAGAAGCACAAGACCGGATTTGGTAGTGACTTTCTTTTGAGGATAGGCAGTGGTGAGGCATGCCCTTCTATCAACTCAGCCCATGCTTCTAAAGAAGAGATGAGTAATCTTGGTCTCTCCTTTCATTCTAAGAGATCTAGATTTGACATAACTGGTGAAGTAGAGAAGAAGGAAAGTAGAGAGTAAAGTCACAAGCATGACAGAGAGGACTATTGGGCTAACATCATTGATTAGTTTGAAGTCAGAAAGAAGTTCTCTAGGCTACCAGTGAACTCGGTCCGACTATACAACATAAAGGCCACTCCAGATTAGGTTGAGGAAGATGGAAATTTGGTTCAAGGCCATAACTTTGAAGCTATGAAGGATAGGCTAGTTGGAGAGGTGGATTGGTTGGAGGAGGAGAAGACAGATTTAGAAAAAATCATGACTCCAGTAATCAAGTACACCAAGCTATGGGTCAAGCACAAGATATTGGAGTTGGAGAGTGAGGGTGTGCAGTGCACCTATGATCTAATGGGAGACTTGGAGTCACACTCTGCTTCTGAAGAATCACCTAAATAGGACCCTAAAGTTAAAACCAAGGTGGGCTCTCCTTTCAAGATTAAAATTAAGGATGCTCAGGTAGAGGAGGGAGGAAAACAAAGAAATCCTATATCCAAGAAAAGGAAACATGTCTCAAAGAAGAAGAAGGTTGAAAAGGGTGAAGAAGAAAAGGAGGAAGTGGATACTAGTGTCCCTTTACCCAAGAGAAGGATAATTTTGAGGTTGTCACAGAAGGAGGAGTAAACCTCTAAGGCAAATAAAAAATTTGAACCCCCAGTGGTAGAGGTAGAGAGCTCGGGAGAGAAGACACGGGTATATACTAGGAGGTCATGGACTTCGTCTCCCAAGGATGGTGCACCAAAGACAACTGTTCCCATGATTGCTCCTATCACTTAGTATGAAGATTTCCCTCCTTCTCATGAGATTGGAAATGTGCCAGATGAACCAAAGGATGTCGAGGATCCCCAAGATTAGGAAGGAGAAGAATTCCAAGAGGGAGAACTCTACAATGTTGAGGCTGAAGTGGATAAAGTTATGTAGGCTCCTTTGTTGTCTTATGGGGATTCACCTGCAGAGGTTCATGAGGATAGACCTCCTCAGAAGGAGGAAATACCAGCTAATATTCCCTCACAAGTACATGAAAAAGATGAGCATAAAAAAGGATAAGAAGATACAACAGAGAAGATTCCTAAGAAGAAAAGTTTGGATGAAGATGCATCCAAGGTTTAGCAGGATGCAGTGGGGCAAGATAATGTACATTCAGATCCCACAGTCTGAGCATGGTTGGACAAGGAGGTTAAGAGCAAAAAAATTGTGGTGGAATATACTCCTCCCAATTGGGATGAATTATTGGTGAACATAGGAAACGAAAAGGTAAAGAAGAAAGCTAGGATTATTTCCAGAATTGAGAGAGATGAGGTAAATAACATAGTGGTCCACATTTCTACTCCTGCTCTTGTAAAGAACAAAGATGATGTGATTGGGAATGATTACAATGTACAAATTTTTAATCTAGGGAATGCTTCCATGGAACAATATATTGAAGAATATGAGGGTTCCAGTGCTGTAATCCTTTGCCGATTAAGGAAGGAGGTGCAGACCAAGCAAGAATTGAAGAAGGATATTGACAAACTTAAAAGATATATGCAAGAGTTGATGAAAACCTTGCAATCCATTAGCTCATCATCTATTGCAAGCTTCCTACCACAAGAAACAATCACTGAGTTAGAAAAGATGAAAGTCACTTCACATGTCACAACAAGTTGGTTACAGGGAGTGCAAACTCAGGGAGACAATGCCATCAAGGATATTTTGTCAACTGGTGGGGATGCTATGAGGTTGATTGACTGGTTGAAGAATGTACTATCCCAGGACAAGGAATATATGGATATTTTGCTGCAAAAGGCTAGAATCATCATGGACTACACCAAGGAGAAGCTGGTGGGAGATGGAATTCTTCCTTCTTCCAAAGCAGCAGAACCCTAGGAATGGTTTGAGGTTTTGCAGATAGGGCAAAGAGTTTTGAAGAAGGTGCATAAACAAGGGAGGCAGATTGAGGATGCCTTGAATGATATTTATAACAAGTGCATCTTCTTCTTCGAGGTTATGATAGGGAGAAATAAGTTTGTGTCGAAGCATCTAAGCCTGGAATAGTTGAGAAAATTGTGGCGAGAGGTGTATTCTCCAGTCAATGAGGACCAGGTCACCAAACATCTGTTGGATGATGTAGCTACCTACCTTGCAAAAATTGATAAATACAAGACCCAGAAGGTGGACTGGGATAAGGTGGTCAAGCAATCAAGGGATGACATTAATTCTATGGAAAGAAGAATGAAGGTGTTAGTTATGCCACCTATTAATGACTTCGAGAAGGTATTTTTGATTATTCAAGACAGGGCGAATCAAGATAAAGAAAAAGGAGAGGGTAGTTAATGCAATGCCTCATTGGTATTTGTGCTTCCCTATTATTCCTCCTCTTCCTTCACATGTATTGGTTCAGGTTGTGTTGGCGATCCCAGGCCAACTTGGATGAAATTGGTGCATATATTGCACATTTCATGCTATTTTCGAATTCCTCTTGGCCGACCTGTTTTGGTTGTTTGATTATTGTAAACCTAATTTGGTCGACATGCCTTGGGGGATTTCTATAAGTTTGGAATTCTACCTCATTTGTAAGGGGTTAGTTATACAATTTTACATTGGAGCGAATCGTAATAAGAGAAAGAATTAGAGTTAGAATTTATTTTTATCTTTCAAGCAAGTGTTGTAACAGAAGACTGGAATTGTTGCCACTTTGGATGATTTAATATAAGTAAAGACATTGTGATTTGGTGCCTTTCTTGTGTCGAGTTTTATCTGGCATGGTTCTTGGTATTTTATCTTTGAAATTGCTTAATTTTATTTGATGTTAGATGATTTGATGATGTTTAGGGTTTTATGCTTGAAGTGTTTGCAGCAATCTCTAGTCCATACTTTTTTCAGTTAGCTAATTGTTAGTTGCTTTGAAAAGTTAGCCTAAACTTAAAATTATGCTTAGTTGGATTATGAATGTTTGTTCATTTCAATTGAAATAAGGTTGTCTTGAATGAATGTTCATAATTTGAAAATCTTTAATACCTTAGAATATTACACTATTTCTGTAAGATTGCAGATTTATCTAGGTCGAACAGGAGTTACTTTATGAGGGATTGGTCCATTTCGAGAATTTTATCATTTGCATTGTCAATCTTAGAATTAGAAGTAGTCTTAGAAATATCCTTGAAACCCTTATCTTTTGTTATTTCTTTTATTATTTGGGTTAGATTTAGGATTTGAAGTATCAACATATTGCTAGATCTGATAAATTTGAGTTCAGCATTTGCTTGTAGTAAGGTCCTTTTGTGATTACCAACATTTTCACATTATCTCTGAGTTTCTTTATTTGGATTGTCAAGACCTAACATTAGAGACCTTGGGGTTATCTATTTTTTCATAGAGATTTACCTTTCAAGAGAGATAGGATATCATATTTTGTCTGAGTTGTTGTTGTGCAAAAAACACCATCAACAAGTTGTTCATGTGCATGAATGCATTCAATTTATTTGTATTACTCTGGAGGATAGAACAATTTTAGTTATCAGTTTTGAGTTAAGTTTAGTAATTATCTGTTAGTAGCAGTTTAGCTATAGATCATGTTGTAGGTACCTTTAGCCATTAGTGCTAGTTTACTTCTTTCACTGTTATATGTTATTGTTATTTTCTAGCAAGTATAATACCTTTAATAGGATAATCTAGGTAATCATAGGTCTTTGAAGGCACATATAGTGTAACATCATAACAAGTTTACAAACCCTAGTTGATAGTTTAATGAAGTCTTTACAATGTTTGGTGGATTGTTCAACTAGTCATTCCTCTAAATTATGTGGTTTCTACCAAGTTTACAAGACACTAGTTTATACTCTACATTTTTGGTGCCATTTTTGGGGATGGTCCTATCTTCATAGACTTGTTTTTCCAAGCTTTCATAATTTATACTTCGTTTTCAGCATTAGCATTGATAGATTTAATTTTCTTCAACATACTAGAAATTTATACTAACATTTTGCAGGACTATTACTATACAAAGCCATATTTATTGTATGTGGAGGAAGAGAGACTCATTGGGAAGATTCTTTCTCTCTACATGCCAAGAAGCCATAGTCGATATTGGTGATTCTAGCACTCGGAGCGAGGGTAATACTGAAGAAGAAACTTCCCTTTCCTCAATATCTACTACACCTATAGAGGAGACATACCAAACCATGGGTGATGCACCAGGGGATGACCCAGAACATGTGACCTTTGAGTTTCCAATCACCCACCAAAAATTGGCTACAATACTAAAGAATATCCCTCCTTCAGCATTACCAGTCTTTTATGGGTTGGTGACTGAAGATCCAGACACATTTTTGTTTGAGTTTGATGTCCTATACAAGAGTTATGACTATACCTCTAATTATCATAGTCTCAATCTCTTCCCTACCACTCTAAAAGATAAATCCCTAAGATGTTTTATGGGATTAAGCAAGGATGTTATTGTAAATTGGGATACCATGAAAAAAATATTATTGGAAAAGTACCAAGACTATTATAGAGACCTTGATAGAAGGAGAGATGATATTTTCATAATGTCACAAAAGGAGGATGAGCCATTAGAATACTATGTGGAGAGAATTCATTTTTCTTTGAAGAAAAATCCACAGAATAAGTTATCTAAAGAATCCCTCAAGTTAGTGTTTTTTAGGGGAGTCAATGAGGACTGTATGGATGCCCTTGATGTTATTAGAAAATGGGTTATCTTTCAAATATCATTTGAATAAATCTATAGGGTCTACAAAAATTACTCAAGGACCTTCACTAAGAGAACAAGAGGAGAGAGGACATCCACATTGGAAATTTATACACCCGGGTTTCAAAGGTAGAGTTAATTAATTTTCTACCCAACATGAAGGAGGAAATTATCAGCCACCTAGCTACTTAGTTGGGCACTCTCCATATAAAGAAGAATCAAGAAGAGGCTAAAGTAATTCTCATTGAATACTGCCCCAGCTACAGACAAAGGAAAGCAAACTGCAAATGCAAGAGGGTGGCTAGTATTCAACAAGACAAAACAAAGAAACCTGATTTTCAGCCACTTGAAGGAGAGGATGGAAAGTTGTTTTACGTAGCTCAAAGAAGGCCATGGAAAAAAATACAAGGTATGCCACAAGACCCTCTTAGTTTCAATTCCTCTTTTCCAATTGGAAATCATAATTTTTCTGCTTGGAATTCCTAGCCCTGATCAAACAACCCAAATCATTGGCCAAACCCTCAACAATAGAAACAACCTCAGAAAAATTGGAACCAGAAGCAACCAAATCCTTGGTCACAATAAAATTTCCAAGGTTCCAATTACAATCCTCAATTATCAACACAGTGAAACCAATGGCAGCCACAATAGAAAAAAGGTCAACAGTGGCAACAACAAAACATGAATTATCAGTAGCCTATGATTCCTCCTCAGCCACAACAACAAGCCATTATGTCTAATCCATCCACTCCAACATCCCAACTAGAAAAAAAACTATAGTTACCTACCCAATATATACCTAACCCTAACAATAACGTAGTCCAACAGGCTTATACTAACGAGGTTGTGTAATACCCCCCTTATGGGGTAGCGGTGAGTGATGTCCACCTTAGGTCAGGGAAACAACTAGCTAGACCTTCATCCTCTCAAATAACTAAGATGGAGGATGAGGAACCTACATTTGAATCTTTAGAAAAATCAACTCTAGAACCTAAGTCAAATTAGGTACACCAGACCACTTCAAGTCCAAAGCCTCCTTTCCCTGAATGCTTAGCCATTCAAAAACATCAAACAAAAGATGAGATAGACCTACTAGGTCAACTTAAGGATGTTAATATCAAGATCCGTCTCACCCAACCTATTAAGGACATTCCAATCTATACCAAAGTAGTCAAGGACCTATGTCTTAAGAAATTAGGGATAAAAGGGAAGGTCCCTCAAATAGTTCATGTCTTAGGGAAGCTTGTTCATATCATTAAACGGAACATAACTATCCCTAAATACACATACCCTAGTAGTACACTAGTGGATGTTAAGATTAATGGGACCCTTATCAAGAACACCTTAATAGACTTAGGGGCAATAATCAATGTCATGACTAAAGCAACAATGTAATTACTTCAGTTATCCAACCTTAGGACTACACCAACTGTTTTACAATTGGCTGATAAGTCAACAATCTAGCCTGATGGACTCATTGAAGATTTGGTTATTACATTAGATTCTTGGGAGTATATTGCTGATTTCATAGTGTTGCAGTCAAAGGTCAACCTTGCAAGGTATCCACTCATTCTAAGAAGACCATGGTTTAGCAACATTTGATGCATTCATAGGTTGTAGGTCTCAAAATATGATAATATCTAATGGTACTATGACAAATAAATTGGTACTTTATCCTCCAACCCAACCTTATTTTGATCTTGAGAAAACCATTTGGTCCACTTTGGATGAGGAATACCACTATTCCCTATAGAATTTTATGATAATAGAACATAGTCCTTTATTGGATGATTAGGATGAAGATGATATGATTTCTAACATAATCCAAAATGACTGCGGTAGGAGTCCACAACAACAAGATTGTCTCTCATGCTTACAAGATCCTTTGTAGAGCATTATACCTACCAAATCCTCAGAAGACATGTCTTAGATCTTCCATTCCTTACTACCACAATAGTGTGTACCAATCATTCCTAGCCTTGACCTCTCATATGTTCAAGAAGAATCCAAAGAACTAGAAATCATGCTAAGAAAAATGTTGAACATAAACAATGCATTGGTTGACGAACAACAAAATTCCATTCACATAGTGCTACAGGCACATGCAATAGCCTATGCATGGGACTACCATGATATGAAGGGTATAGATCCTTACTTGTGTATAAATATGATCTATGTAAATGATGGTTATAGGCCCATTAGATAACCTCAAAGATGAATGAACCCTTCCTTGAGAGGAATAGTTAAGGATTAACTTCAAAAACTCCTTGATGCAAGCTTTATTTATCCTATATCTAATAGTGAATGGGTCTCACCTTATTCATTTTTCCCAAGAAAGGTGGAAAATGGAGGGTATGTGTATATTATAGGGAACTGAATACAACCACTAGGAAGGACTACTTTCCATTTCCCTTTATAGATCAAGTGCTTGACTATTTAGCAGGGAAGTACATTTCATTCCTAGATGGTTTTAGTGGTTACAATCAAATAAAAATTGCTCTAGAGGATCAGGACAAAAAAAAATTGCATGTCCTTGGGGTACCTATGCTTACTCTATTCTTCCCTTTGGTTTATGCAATGCCCCATCTACTTTCTAGAGGGTAGTGCTCAACATATTTTCTGATTATGCTCATGAATATATGGAGAAACTTATGAGGAAGCCCTTAGAAATATAGAAAAAAAATTACAGAGATGTAAAGAACAAATTTTGTCCCTCAATAATGAGAAGTACTTTATGATGATGACTCAGGGAATTGTTTTAGGGAATTTCATATCTAGTGCAAGGATTCAAGTTGATCCACATAAGATAGAAATCATTTCTACATTACCTATTCCATAGAGGCAAAGAGATGTTAGAATCTTCCTTGGCCATGCAGGCTATTATAGGAGGTTCATTAAAGAATTAAGTAATATTGTTACACCATTGTTTGTTCTCCTTGCTAAAGACACAAAATTTGATGGGACATCTAAGTGCCAACATTCATTTTAAGAATTGAATAAATCCTTAACCCAAGCACCTATTTTGAGAGGGGGAAAATTGGACCTTACCCTTCCATATACATACTGATGCTTTAGATTTTTCTATTGGAGAAGTTTTGGGTCAGAAAGAAGGGAACAAATAATATTATATTTACTACATTAGTAAGAATCTTTAGGGAGAAGAGTTAAATTATACTATTACAAAAAAAGAGATGCTAACAGTAGTATATACCATTAATAAATCTTGACACTACATTACTCGTTATGCATTTTTTGTCCACATACCATAAAATTGTTAGTGTAATTAATTATTTATTACACTAGCATAAGTTAACTTAGGTCTTAATTAATCATATTTGTCCTAGGTTACATTTAATCATTTAATAATGTTGTTGAGATAAGATTCCCTTCTAGAATATGAGTTGTCTTTTCTAGAACTTATCTCCATCTTGTTATCATTCCCTAGGTAGTTGGTTAGGGTTTCTTGTTGTCACATGAAGTGTGATTTGAACACTTGGCAACATCCTTTGCATTTTAGGTTTAGCACTTGCCTATATAATCAGGCATATTACTCTTTGTAAATCATCTGATAGATCATTATAGAATCTATATTTGCATGCCATTATCATACTTTCTTTGTGGTTGAATATTTCTTCCTAGAAAAGGTCCACCTTTGCATCCATCATTCCAACATGGTATCAGAGCCATTCCAGTGAAGATTCATCCCAAGATCAAGAAATTTTGGCGAGTGAGATTCAATGTAGGTTTGTAAGGGTTTTCTTTGCAGGCTAGTTGGTTCCACCCGGGGACCAAGCTGATTTATGGAGCAGATTGAGTCAGATCCGAGCTCGCCATTATCTTCAGAAGGCCTCAAAACCCTAGGATCACCTACCCATTTGTCCAATTTGGACATATTTCATTCGAGAGCCATTTGAGGTATTTTTAAGGGTTTGCAAAATCAATCATACTATCTGTACAATTTGCAGAAAAAAATCTCCCTTGCAATTGTCCTCTGAGGCAAAAAAAAAAATTAGTTGCAGGCATTTTTTTTATTTCAAAAATTTGGGCAATTTCTATATTGTTTGGCAAAAATCAAATTCGGGCTATAGTTTGTTTTATAGTTCTGCAGAAAAATATTAAAATTCTTTTTTCGGAGCAACTGCAGTTTTTTCATTCGTCGGCATTTTTTTTAATTGCCAAATATTGGCATTATTCAAAAAAAATTGTCAGCCGCATTTATCATTTGGCGGGCCCCTCCACCAATTCTTTCCTCCGGCCATCCATCTGTCGACCACTGACCACCCGTCGAGCTCCTTCCGGCCCTTTCTCGACCACCTCCATCACTGTCGGTTGTTTATCACTGGCCTGTGAGCCCTTGTCATTAGTTCCCACAAGATCCAAGTGGCACCACCCTCCACTCCGCTCCGCCTAGCTGCTCAGCCCCACTACCACCAATTCAAGTGGCGAGTTCTTTTTTTTTCCAGCATTAGCCCTATGGTCATATCAGCGAGCAGGGGCTATTTTTTTTTGCCCAAGGGTGCTTAAGTTTTGCACCTGTTTAGCCAGCATGCCCTAATAGGGCAGATTTTTTCAAATTGCCATATCTTCGCGCCATGGTGTCGAAATTCGACAAACAAGATATCGTCGAAAAGAGTATTCAGCCTACTTTCTAGTGGTGCAGTCATTTTTGCAGATTTTTTTGTTATAAAAAGTTCCAGTAAACTGAAGTCAACCCTTCATTTTGGACATAAAGGCTCATATCTTCACAACTGTTGATCAAAATTCAATGATTCCAGTGGCTCAGAAGGTAATTCAGAGCTCTTTTCATCCATCCATTCACTTTGATCAGTTTCTACTCCAGGTACTCTTGCATTGGTTTTGTTCAATTTGGTGCATTTGTTCAATAACTTGGATATCCTAAAGCTTGGGAAAATTATTTTTGTTTTGGGTGACATCACTTCAGTTGCATATCACTGTCATTGTCTTTGTAATCTTGGAGATCATTCATAGTTTATTATGGGGTTTTCATTTCATCTTTCTTTGATCATATTGAAATGGGAAAACTACAAACAATGGAGAAATGGTATCACCACACATCTCTGATGGATTCTTTTGTTGCCACATTTGTATAATCTTGTTACCCCTCCTGGTACTGACAGTAAGAAATTTGCTTGGAATTGCAAAGGGATCATGTCTCAAGATTCATTGCAATGTATATTGATTTTTTCACCTTGAAAAGTGTTGATCATTGTGATTGCCCTCTCACTCTTTGGACTAAAATTTGGGAGATACATGGAGATCATGACATTAAACCATTCCTAGATGATCCTATTTAAGATTTTCTTGTGCCTCTTCATCTTTTAGACAGGATACCCTATGATGCAGATACTATGTGAGAGTTTGAATATTTGGAATACTTTGAATCTTCAGATGAGGATGAAGAGGGTTCTTCCAATGCTCCTACTTCTCCATCAGAGACAATTGATCTACCTTCTCCTTCAATGATTCCATGTGCAGATTCATTGATTGAGGCTCCTATCATTCCTATTCAATAGGAACATTCTCATGGTAGTGATTCATTGAGCACGTCCAGTGATTCATTACAATCAGTATCACACTATCTTCCTGATTGGGATTCCTATCTCTCAAACATTGCATCCTTGTTTGTGGAGTCTCACATTTCAGATTTGGATGACATATTTGATGGGATATCTCTCCTATTTGATGACAACCATTGCACTCTTGTTATCAAACCATCACAGTTTTTGGATCTTGTTCGGCATCAATTTCGACATCATCCTGATTTGTCGCCTTCTACATTGTTTGGGTATGTACCTGAGTGGGTTGTGGCATCTTCATCTTCATCAGGCAAGGAGACACATGAGCAACTTTCAGAGACATCTTCCGCATTCATATATATCCTTCCTTCCTTCAATTCCAATCCAAAATGGGAAGCTACCCTGCATCTCTACATGGTTTTGTTTCTTCTGAAAGGGAGACGAGTTGTTTGTCGACACTAGATCATATTTTGTCTACATACACTTACCTTTTTTGCAGGTGATCTCATATTTTAGGGGGGCTATATCGTCTCTCTATTTCCCTCCTATGGGGGGGCCATTAATTGTATTGTATTCATGTGATGATTTTTTTCCTTGGGGGGATAATGTTGAGTCCTCCAATCATCACATTTCTGCATTTCATCTCCTTTTTCGGAGAGGGGTTTTCTTCCCACTGGGTTTTCCCCTTTTCTCCGTTTGTGGGAGATTAGTTTCATTTTCATTCTATGTACATGGGTACCTAAAATGGCCATCAGCTGAGACCCATCATCATCATGCATAATCATTGCATTTTTAATTTCCTCCCTAAGTTGCACTTATGGGGGGGTGTTAGTGTAATTAATTATTTATTACACTAGCATAAGTTAACTTAGGTCTTAATTAATCATATTAGTCCTAGGTTGCATTTAATCATTTAATAATGTTGTTGAGATAAGATTCCCTTCTAGAAGATGAGTTGTCTTTTCTAGAACTTATCTCCATCTTGTTATCATTCCCTAGGTAGTTGGTTAGGGTTTCTTGTTGTCACATGAAGTGTGATTTGAACACTTGGCAACATCCTTTGAATTTTAGGTTTAGCACTTGTCTATATAATTAGGCATATGTACTCTTTGTAAATCATCTGATAGATAATAATAGAATCTATATTTGCATGCCATTATCATACTTTCTTTGTGGTTGAAAATTTCTTCCTAGAAAAGGTCCACCTATGCATCCATCATTCCAACAAAAACTATCAAATATTTAATGAACAAGCCTATAGTAGGGGGTTAGACTAGTTAGATGGTTGCTCCTTCTACAATAGTCTGATATCACAATTATGGAAAAGTCTGGTAAGGCTAATGTAGTAACATATTTTCAAGGTTTCCAACATAATCAGCAGAAGAGCTAGTGGATGACTCATTTCAATATGATCACTTTTTTTCTCTTAATATACATATACCCTAGTATGCTGACATTGCAAAATGTTTGGTGATAGGATAAATTCCACCACACTTTTCTCCAAGGGAAAAGAGACAGCTAGTACATAAGATTTTTCCATATTCTTGGGTATCAGGTTATCTGTTCTACACTGACCCAAAAAATATCATGAGAAGGTGCATAAGGTAAGATAAAATATTTTATATCATGAAGGCTTCCCATGATGAACCATGTGGGAGTCATTTTGTAGCAAAAAGGATAGCATTCAAAATCCTCACAATTGGTCACTACTAGCCAACTTTAGACAAGGATTTTATCAAATATACAAGGAATTGTGATAGATGCCAAAGAATGGGTAAGCCAACAAGGAGTGATGAAATTTCAGTGCAACCACAATTAACACTAGCTCCCTTTGAAAAATGGGGTCTAGACTTTATTAGGCCAATATCACCTACTTCTAACAACAAATATTACATTCTATTTTGCACTCATTATCTGACTATATGGGTAGAAGTGAAGACATTACAATTTTCCAAAGATGGCAATTTAGAAAAATTCTTGTATGAGGGAATTTTTACTAGGTATGGAGTACCTAGGGAGATAGTGACTAGTCAGGATCCACAATTTACTTTAGACCTCATTACCAAATTTGTTGAAGAATATGAAATCCGGCACAAAAAGTCAACACCTTACCACCCTCAATCCAATGGTCAGGTGGAGGTCACCAACAGAGAAATTGAAAATATTCTAACCAAGACAATGAAATTACATAGAAAATATCGGGTTGCTATATTACCAGAGGCACTATGGGCATATAGAACAACTTGGAACATAATAACTAGTTTCACACTCTATGAGATAGTATATGAAAAACAACAGTCCACCCAATAGAGTTTGAGTACAAGACATTATGAAAAATAATGGAGTTGGTTATGGATCTCACAACAACTCAAAAAGAGAGGTTAGACCACTTAAATGGGTTGGATTAAATCAAGATGGAAGAAATCTATCACACTGAGATAGTACAAATGCAAACGAAAAAGTGGCATGACCAATATATTAAGACAAAGGAATTTAATGTAGGAGACTGGGCCCTATTGTATGATTCAAGATAAAAGGATTTTTAAGGGAAAATTTAATCTAGGTGGTTGGGACCTCATGAGATCAACCAAGTCTTTCCTAATGGAGCAATTAAGTCGGACACCATAGATGAAGTAAGATTCTCCCTCCTGGTCAATGGCCACAAATTGAAACTTTATAAGCAACCAGTACAAAAGGAAGATTTTCTTCTTTATCTATTTTAGTAGTATGGACCTCACAGTGATCCAAATACAAGTTTAGACACACAAAATGATGATTCAACAATGACAAATATACCAAGTTCTTCAGGTGACTCAATGATTGAGCTACACAGCTCAACCCCTGAGGTCACTCAATTCTAATTTCTTATTTCACCTCACCTGCACACATAGCACAATTACAATGATGTACATACTTTTTTCTAGAGGGACCTATCTACTTTATACAACCATCATCTTTCAATAAGGGCCTTGTTGCAGTAGGGAATTGTAGCACAAAATTTGTTACAATTCAAATGGGACCTGATGCCAAAGGTACCTGCAGCGCCGCTTATCAAGAAATTTCAAAAAAATTGGTGCCACATTAATTTTAGTTCACACCATTTCACCTCATGTTCCTCACACATGCTACATAATTCTAATCATAATAAGTACACGCAACAAGCTCATCTTATTTCATATTGCCAATTTAAATTTTATGCATTCGAACTATCACATCACTATTATAATACTTTTGTTTCATTTTGTTTCATCACATCCACCACCTCATCAGTCATTCACCTACAATTATTTCTTGTCACATCCAATCATCATGTGGATACATTTTATTTAGCTCACACATGTGGCATTCAGTTAATCACCTCTGATAGGTACACAATATATATTACCATAATTATCATGGATTTCTTAACACTTTCATTATGTAATTACATATTAATTTAAGCATGCAACATACTCATTACATTTGTTTCCATTTTCTCTAATCATAAATTCGCCTATCATGAGTTGAAGTGAGGTCACTTCAAACCTTAAGTTGGGGGCAGGGTACTATATCAGCCAATTTTTTTCATTTTTTCGCCACCTAAAGCTAAATGCAAATAAACAAATATGTTAAGCAAACCCTTTTTGTCCTAAATTGCACCTACTTTTTGTTGTCACTCTCAATTTCCAATTCCCTAAATCTTGTGATTCTAAGCTAAGTCAAACCTAATTTTAATTTGATACAGAGAAAAGGGGGAAGTTGCAGTTGCAGTATAGTTGTAGTGAAGGGTGCATGTGAAAACAATAGATTAAGAGAAGGGTTTTAAGGGTGGTGAAGTAGAAAATTGAGCTGAATTTCTAAGGTTTGAAAATTGAGCAGAGGTAAGAGATTCACCAATGGGAGGTGATGTTATTAAGATAGATTCGTCAACACACAAGAAAATATTAGAAGATGCAGTGCATTACCTATCTTCACAAGAGTTTGTTGGCTGGATTACTTTCTAAAGCTAATATAATTTGATAATGATATAACAAGAATATTTTCAGCCACATTGGAGCACAATGAAGAAATGGTAAAAGGGTTGTTAGCAGATGCATCTAAAGTATCAATAGCACAAGTATCTAGTTTTCCCATGACTAGAGCTCAATTTCTAGTTCGAGTTGATGTAGTGGTTGCAAGAGAAGAATTCAGTGAGCAAGGAGAAAACTTGGACTCATTGTCCCAAGGTGCAAAAATAATTTCTCTTCCATGAATTTGGGCCAGCTGTGCTTCCTATTTTATTAGATACCTTACTTGTGATGGTAGACAAAATCTTCCATATACTGTACATTCCAAATTACTTAGTCATCTTTTCCATAATAGACTAGTAAATATGCCCAATTACCTCTATAATATGTTGAAAAGGATGGAATCTAAGTATTAGAAGAAATAGAGTGGCATTGATTTATCACACCATTATTTAATATCCATGTTAGCAAAAAGGAGTTTGAGAATTCAATATCCATAGGTTTCCTGGGAAGACTTTGTGAAATGTGAAGATATTAATAGTTTACTTGAGGCACTTGTAGTACTTGGAATCCTAGAAACACAAGTTGCACCTACAAGAGGAAGTTATCATGTCTCACCTATGGCTTCACCTACCCATATCCAAGGTGAGCCTGAGGAGTACAATGTGCCAAAATCTAGGTCACCAGTAGTAGAAATTCCATCTTCCTCCAACCCACTTAAATCCAAGAAAAGAAGATGTAGTACATCCACAACATCCACACCTTCCAAATCACAGAAGAAAAAGAAGGATATTCAGAAGGAGAAACCTACACCTAGAGATGTTCAGGCCGATTGAAAAAGCAAGGTGTTATGAGGGGGAGTGCGGAAAAAACTAAAGAAGAGACAGAGGGAAAGGAACAACAGGAAGAGTATGTGATGTTGGCTGAAACCAACTCTGAAATAAAAGGAAAAACCTTTGAAAATTTGCATACACTTACAAAGAGGAAGAGGTATGTATACACCACTTCTAATTCAAAATCAAAATATGTGTTTATTGCTAAGAATAAACAAAGCAAAACGCTAGATAGCATTCATCATGAAGACTGTGATTGTACAAGTGGTGGTAATGAACAATTTGTATAAATAGAGGAAATGTTTATAGAAAATAGAAATATCAGGAAGCTCTAGATAGAATTAATCAACTTGGAGGAACTAGTGCAAAATTATGAGAGAGACAAAGAAAGGGAGACAAAAATACAAGAACTGGAGGAGAATTTGCAAACATATGGGCATGGTGCAAAGTTAGACCTATCGGCATAATTGGTCATGGTCAAAACAGGGGATGAAGAACTTATTGTATCAAATCAGAAACCTCCTACCACAAATACTCCAATTTACCACACAACTTTATCTCTTGGATAACAACTGTGGAAACTCACTGATGAATTTTCACAAGAGAAAGAAAAGTGGAGAAAATAAAAAGAAACTCTGTTTGTAGAGCACACCAAAGTGTTGGAGGGGAAGGAAACTGGATTAAGTAAAATCGAAATAAAAATGGAAGAAATAGTAGATAAGGCTGTCCAAATTGTCAGGTGCAGACCTCCAGATAGAACATATGCCTTATTTCTCTAGGAAAAATTCCTCGGTTTTCAATTTAGCAAGCTAATCAACAATAAATCAGTTTCTATGAGTAACAAGCTTGATTTTTTCTATGTTTTTGTTGATGCTACCCTTGATGAGAAAGACCAACTATGTGAGTATTATTTGCACAATTATGTGGTTTCAGAGGATGCATAATGGAACCCCTTAATTTTTGTAGGGGATTTGCAATTAACAAATTTAGTATCTTACTTTAGAAACAAACAATTTAGAGGTGAACTCATGGAGGAATATGCATAAAGAGAAAATTTAGTTGTACTTCCAATGAGGAAGGAGTCTAAATATTTCGATGAGACAATAGATGAGTGGATACAACTCCTGAAACAAAAGATGAGGGATTAAAAATTATGAAGGTAAGAGCACAAGACTGCGAAAGAATGAAGACATTAGCAGTTGGGTTAGTTCAAAATGGTTATAAATATGTACAAGACAGGTGGAATAGTTTGACTCTAGAATTGCAAAGGAAGGAACCTCATTCAATATATAACTTCATATCTATGCTTGAAAGAGTGAAAAGGTACATGGATATTGTTGTTTATCAAGTAATTAAGCAGATACCACTCATGTTCTAACCACCTATGCTTCTTTATCCAATCTTACATTGGACAGGAGATAGGATGAAGGAATGTGAGGATAATAAGAAAACCAAAGTGAAGAGACTTGTAGTTTGCATAGGGTTCTACCTGAAGCAGATCAAGGGAGTAGAAACTATCATGGACCTCAGGGAAATTACATTGCATTACAATCTGTACCCCTAGTTTTTTTTTATTGAGGGAAACCAAAAGGATAGTTGGGGGGAGTGATGAGTCTATTTAATAGTCCATTTCTTGATTTTTGTATGCATTATTTTAGACATTAGACAATCATTTTAGAAATATTCATATGCTATGATCTCTTTATGCTTATTATACAACCTTGGACCTGAATTATAGTAATGGAAATATAATTATGATATAGTAGCATTGCATGATTTATATGTGGATATGTATGGAATGTGATTGGAATTCTATGTTTAATCATGGTAGTTAGCTTTTTTTATGTGTTTTTTGGACTAAATTCTTGCATTCCAAGAAGACATTGTACCTCGCAACAACTAAAATTTATAGCCCGCATGCAAAGGAGGAATTGGACAGTGAAATAGGGGAACTTCCAGAACAAGTTGAGTGTAATAACTACTCTATGGAGACACCTGATGGATTTATTCATGCATAATTATAGAAGTTAATAAGGCACTAAAGAAGAAGAATTATTTTATTGATAGGATTCTAGATAACTGATTATGTGTTCCATGATGCAAATTTTTTTTGCATAGTTTTAGTCCTATTTGAACTCTTGTTTCTTTTCAGTTATAGGTTGAATAATTCAATCTTAATTACATACTTTGATATCTAGGGAGTTGTAGTTAATTATTTCAATTAGGAATTTTTTTTAGAATAAACTCCCTCGTTATTGTATATAGCATGTGGCTGAGTCTTTAGGATAGTTAGTTGATTAATCTCATACTGATGGATTTTGTTATAAGTTATTTCTCAGTTTTTAGTTATGATCTATAGACATGTTGATTGTTCATAAATGGTTTTATTGAATACAATCTTTGAGAAATATTTTATGTGATATTTTGGATATGTCATGAATGAAGTTAAAGTTGATGCATTTGTGTAGAATTTGAAGATTTAGATTTGGTTTTAGTTAAGTGAAGACAGCCACTTGAGCAAGCCACTCTAGGTAATTTTTGTTCACTACATTTATAGTTATTTTATTTTAGTTTGTTAGTTATTTTTCTTTGTCATTACTTCATAGCTTGCATGGAAGTTAAAATAGCTTTTCATATTTTGATTATCAGTAATGGTTGTTCATATGCATGAATGAATTCAATTGACTTGTAGTACTTCAAAGGATAGATCAAGTTCAGTTATCAGTTTTGAGTTAAGTTTAGTAATTATCTATTAGCAGACATTCAGTTACAGATTATGATGTAGGCATCCTAGCCATTAGCGCCAATTTACTTTCATTGTTATATGTTCTTGTGATTTTCTAACAAGTATAATACCTTTAATAGGATAACCTAGGTAATCACAGGTCTTTGAAGGCACATATAGTGCAACATCATCACAAGTTTACAAACCCTAGTTGATACAAACCCTAGTTGACAATTTAAGGAAGTCTTTACCATGTTGAGTGGATTGTTCAGCTAGTCATTCATTTAAATTGTGTGGTTTCTACCAAGTTTACAAGACACTAGTTCAGACTCTACACATGTTTTTGTCAATTTTGTATTTCAGAAGATCGGGAAGCATATGAGAATATAGAATGGGTTAAAGAGTGAAAGAAAAGATCGTTGGTACTTGCACAAGCACACGATCAATATGAAATAACAATTGAAGATAATGAAAAAGTGTTTGCATCAGAATACTATGACCATGTTTCAAACCTTTTACAAGAAGGTAATTTAATTCATTTTATTTCACTTTATTACTATTTTGTAATTTTTTTTATTTTTTTATATGTATGAATGTATGTATACAGATTGGTCAAATTATATGGACACACAAGTTATTGAATCAAATTTTATTTGTCGGATATGTGTATGTTGTTGTTACACCTGAGGAGAATGAAGAGGAAACCAAATATTGGTTGGCTCGTTGTGTGGAGATCAAACATCATTTAATAGCACCTCGAGAAGATGATGATGGCTATCATTATCCAATAGGTTCAATGGTGGTTTTTGTAACTTGAATACAAAAATACCTAACAAAGAATAATGGTTTTCCTACATTTGAATATTATGAAACACATGAGAAGATTATACACTACTCACATTTGGTGGTGGAAAAAAATATAAAACTAGTGAGGTATCATGGAAGACCTACAAATAAAGAGTTATAGACAATTTATATGGAAGAGCATGAGACAATCATAGATGCATTACACAAGAGAGAGGGTGCATATGGTACAATGGAATAAGTAAATACAAGTAAATATAGTTTTAGTTTTATATATTTAAATACATGTTTTGATATTGCTTGTATGTTTATAGTTAAAATTGATTTATTGTCCTTTTGTATCCTTAAGCCATCATCACAAATTCATCACATAATTTGAGACAAAAAAGAGAGTCCATGAAAATTCAACCTAGACAACATGCAATACTTGGTAAATCCAGGTAATTATATAGTTTTAGTTTTATATATTTAAATACATGTTTTGATTATATATTGATATTGATTGTACGTTAATAGTTAAAATTGATTTATTTTCCTTTTGTATCCTTAAGCCATCATCACAAATTCATCATATACTTTGAGAATAAAAAAAGAGAGTCTATGTAGATTAAACCTAGACAACATGGAATACTTGGTAAATATAGGTAATTATATAGTTTTAATTTTATATATTTAAATACATGTATTGATTATATATTGATATACAAATTCAACCTACACACATTTGGAATACTTGTAAATATAAGTACTTATGTATATATATAGTTCTATATAAATTAAAATACATGTGTTGATGATATATTGATATGGCTTAAATCATTTTGATATCAGGTGGTGTGAAGAGGCTACATTTTGATGATTGCCCACAAGTTTTGGATTTTCGTGAGATGGCATAGCCACATTTTGTAAACATTGTTTTGAGTTTGAATATATGTACATATACAATTACACATTTTGTAAAAAAAATTATATGTAAATACACAATTACTCTACACTTTTATATATCAAAATCAATATTTTATATATTTTGTTCGTTAAATGTGCATGTTTTCCTACTTTGAAACTTAAAATTTGAATTTGTAATCACTAAATATCATGTATATTATTGTTAAATTTGGTTGCCTTTGGAAAATTCACCAAATTTTGAGAACTTCTTTGATCCCCTTAAGACATCCTATTAGGACTCCTTAAGATATCCTATTAAACGACGTAGATTAAATTAACATTGACTATTTTATTATAGTATGTGATTGTTATGATGAGTCATAAATTCTAATAATTAATTATATCAATTGTGATTGAACATGGTACATGTACTTTGAATTCTTTGATCCCCTTAAGAAAATTTTGAGAACTTATTTGATCCCCTTAAGACATCCTATTAGGACATGTCCTAAATTAATTCTTAATTATATGAATTGTTATGATGAGTTATCCTAAATTCTAATACTTAATTATATCAATTATGATTGAACATAAGATGTGTACTTTGAATTATTTGATCCCCTTAAGACATCCTATTACGACATAAAGTATATTAACATTAACACCATTTTTGTATAGTATGTGATTGTTATGATGATTCATAAATTATAATACTTAATTATATCAATTTTGATTGAACATGAGACATGTACTTTGAATTATTTCATTCCATTAGGCAAATTTTGAGAAATTCTTTGATCCCCTTAAGACATCATATTAGGACATATCCCAAATTAATACTAAATTATATCAATTGTGATTGAACATGAGACATGTACTTTGAATTCTTTGATCCCCTTAAGAAAACCTATTAGGACCCCTTAAGAAATCCTATTAAGACAAATTATATTAACATTAACACTATTTTTGTATAACTTTTGTGATTGTTATGATGATTCATCCTTAATTCTAGTTCTTAATTATATTAATTGTGATTAAACATGAGATATGTACTTTGAAGTCTTTGATCCCCTTAAGCAAATTTTGAGAACTTCTTTGATCCCCTTAATACATCTTATTATTTCACATTTGTATAATTTCACATTCATGTCCTACTAATGTCTTGACTATGAATTGAAATTTTGTAAAGTACAAATATTTAAATGTCATATTAATTTCAATTTTAATTTCACATTAATGTCCTATTAATTTCTTGACTATGGATCTTTTGTAAACAACAAATATTTGAATGTCCTATCAGATTCATATTATAACATGTATGAAAATATTGAAATGTAATATTGTCTTGAATTATGATAGCTAATTTGTTCAATTTAAAATGCATAAATGTAAATGTGTAAATTACTATTTAACAATGATAGACCATAAAATACTAAAATTAATAAAGTCCATGAAAATATTGAAACATATATATAGATAGATAATCCATGAAATTATACCGAAATACTGAAACATGGACATATATGTAGCCCATGAAATAAGGAAACACATGTATATAGATCAAGTCCATAAAATTCTGAAACATGTATAAAAATTCCATGAAATACAATCCATGAAATAATCTAATTCATATTGTCTCTATAATTAAGAGACCTCTTCACTCCGTGCAGACTGCCTAGATGATCTGAATCACTCTGTACAAGAGAAAGAAAGTTGAAATCAGATGTAAGACAATTAAAAAATGATTTTATGAAAAATTAATTTATAATTTATCATATTTAAATTACCGTGTGAGGTTTGTCTACATTCACCGGTATAGGACCTATCTTTGCATGCTTTGAATCAATTTGTACAATAGAAACAAAGTTGAAATCAAATTTAAGACAATTAAAAAAGATTCAATTCAATTAATTTATAAAATGATATTTAAATTAATGTATGATGTTGCTCAGCATGCTCTGCTACAAGACTTTTCTATGCATGGTCTGCTACAAGACCTGTCTGTGCATGCTCTGCTATAGGACCTGTCTCATGCTATAAAAGAAAAATAATTTAACACATGAGCATTATATTCAATTTTACATTTAATTTTCCATTCACAATGTATAATTTTTAATTGACTTTAAATATGATCAAAGTTTTAAATTGCCATATGAGGTTGCTTTGCATGTCCTAGTTGAGGTGGTGTGACATCATCAAGATTAAAAGTGCCATCGACAAAGTCCTACAAGGTCAAATTTAAAACACATGTATACAAATTAGGTTAAAACATATATATTCAAGTGTACCATTAGGTATTTTATTCTATTTAAAATACCTACAAATTGTAGAAAAAAATTTAAAAAACCTAAAACTCGGTTGTCTCGTGAATTTCTTGTGGATGAAATGGGTGTCCAATTCCCATCCTCATGGTGGTGTCAAATTTTACATAGACATGACGCTTATAATATCTAAGTACATGTATGTTTGATATAGTGAATTCAAAATACAAAATTATAAGTATAGTTTTAAATAAAAAATATATACATGTATGAGCACCTCATGCGAGGCACCCGATAATGGAGCAATGCTCGACAATCCCTCTGGTGGAACTACCATGGATCTCAAATGGATCCCTTGAACCAAAATAGATATTTAAAATACATGTTCAAGATTGAATTACAAATTAAAATCAAGTTAAAAAATTATTTAATATATATTTAAAAATCAATCCCATATGGGCTACCAACTTGCACTAAAGTTGACGTAAAACAAACTCGATGAGAAGAAGATGCCCCTGTGGTCACCATCTACACCAAATAATTTTATTTTTAAAATATTACAATTTTTTTGATATATGTGTTCATTAAAAACATGTGTGCTTAAAATATTATAATGAATCCAACATGTAGATGCATATTTATACCTGTGTCAAAATGTCTATAGGGTGATGCTCAATAGTAAGAAACTCAACATATGAACCGATATCATCAAAATCTTGACATGCACCCAAACTAGGTGTAACCTGATCAGGTCCATAACATAGTTGATGACAACTCATACATACATGAGGTGTCAACATAGGTGGAGTGGTACTAGGAACAACTCCATATAACACTCCTCCATGGTCTCACTCTATAGATCTAGTTGTCATCACAGAAGTCTTCTTGTCAAGGTTGGTCATGAGCGCACTCAAAGATCCTAGTGTAGATACCACCACATGATCGTGCATGGGTGCAGGAATGGCAATAGGAGGAGGATCTACAAGAGTTTGAGCATGCATAGGTCATTAGGGATCAACCCATGCCCTTAACCTCTATTGTGGCATGCCGCCAGCCACACCCTAAAATTATTTGAAATCAAAATAATTGGGTTTTTGGCCCAACACAGACGTTGTATATATTTTCCTCAAAAAATATAGGACCTCCAAATTAGCATGTAGTGGTTGGTCAAAAACCATCCACCATCGGTCCCAAAAGTTGGCAAACATCTATGGATTTCTGCACCACCTCATTGATATTCTTGGTTTGTTTGTAAGAATCGGTTGGTTGGTGATGGGGTCAACAAAAAAAGGTGCAAGATGGGCTTTTGTTTTTGATAAGTTAAGAAGCATTTACTGGGTGTTGTACCCATAACACGAAGAGCTCGAAGGGCCAAAAAGGAGCCAAGTTCAACAATACATCATAGAAACCAAACCAAAAACAACCGAGACCAAAATGAACAGCCATGGAACATAGACAACAAAGACCTAGCAAAAACAAACAAACCAACCCACTCATTGGAAACACCTTCCCATTTTTAAATGAGGAGATTTAAAACATCATCCCCAATCCAATTAGGACCTTCACCCTTGAAATTCCTGCTTGCCTCCTCCTTGATGACATCAGAGAGAGTGGCGATAGATCTGTGAATTATCTTAATTGTGAAACGATTCAGCCTATTCAACTTTTGTTAAAGTTTCACCATTCACTCTCGTAGCTTGTTGATGTCCCCCTCCCTGTCGTTCTTACACTGAGTCGTCTCTTCCTCAAATTCCCTGGGATCCGAAGAGTGGGTGGAGTCCTCTTCGAGCATTTTGTTTAGGTTTGAGAATTGGCTAGGACCCTCCAAAATCTCCTCTTCCTCCCCAATAGTGTCCTTCATACCAGCAGCTTTGCCACTAGTCCACTTGAAGTTGCTAGAAATATCATCCACCAGAATCCCTTTCTTATTCTTTGCCAATCTGCGAAACCTCTTGATGCTTTTTTTTTCTCCATCCTAATATCAATACTTGCAGCCACAATAGTGTCACCTTTGGAGTCCTTTTTCTCAGCACTCTTTCCCTCACTTTTAGTGACCAGAAACTCCACCTGGCATGTAGTGTCTTTTTTCCCCTTTTTCTTTGTCGTTGGTCTGTTGTCCAACCTGGTGGGGTTTTTCTTTAGCTTGCACAATCTAGTCATAGCCTTGGAATGGGCCAACCCAACCTCCCTCTTCTTATTTTTTGTTGGGGGTTTATATTTAGGCACAACATGGGGTTTATTTTCAAGTGGGGGTGTTTTTCTCTTTGGACCCATAGAGGCGATATGGGATGGTTTCTCATAGGCAAGGTCTGGTGGTTCCAATTCTTCCACCCAAACAACTGAGATAGGTTTTGGGGGGAATAGGGCCAAATGGAAGTGATAGAGCCTAAAAATGAGGCCTTGGTGTAGAGGTGAGGGAGGTAGCTGGTCAGGGTTTTAAGCAGCAGCTTCAAGGGATTCCTTTATCAAATTTTCAAGGGAGATCAATAGAAATAAGGGAAAGCTAAGGATCATTTTGTGTCTTAGGTGGTTTAGCAGTAATAGATGATAAAATTAAAAAACCTTAAACATTTCTTCTAAAGTAACATATTTCATGAGAGAAAGACATACCTTGTCCCAAAGTTTGGGAAGCGCCTCTCTGTCAAAACCTGACTACTTCTTTATTGGCTTCTCATTGTCCCTGAAAAGGGCATTGAGGCTCTCCAGGTCCTGATTTTCTGTGTGCTTCTTGTCATCATAGGAAAGGCATGTAGCCTTGGCTATCACTTCCTCGTTAACCTCAAATGAAATGCCACCCATGGTGACTCTTTTATCCCTCCACAAACAAACAAATCGATCCAAAATATTTTCATCATGACCCACCAGACTTTCCAAAAAAATAAAGTTAGCCAAAAAATGGATTGGTTGCTGGGGAAATTACCTTCCTTTATACCATCATTACCATGCCACCAAGGACAAGAAGGTGTAATTAAAGCTTTCAAAATTTTACACGCTTTGATGGTCATTCCCAAAGAAGCCAACTTTGCAAGGCCAAAATATTTCCTAAAGTACAATAAGCTAAGATAAGAAGCCATGATAAATATTATCAGATAATTAATACCCGTCGTGCCATAAGTCACATTGAACTTACACATTTTCCTATACCTTTTAGCCATGGGGCCAAATTTGGAATTCCTTAAGTACATATCATAAAATCTTAGGGCCATCACTAGCATGATCACAATATAAATATCTAGCAAGTTGGAGATAAACAATGCAAAACTCACGTTCCTAAATATTTGATGAGATGTGTAGTACTTATGATAAGACAACCCATAAAGGCGATGGAGGACCCCATCATGCATAGTCATATAACCAAAACACCACTTTACACCCTGCTTTAACCTCACCACATCATTCATCTTAGTCCCCATCATCAAAGGCCCTAATGTGTAGTGATACATGTACCTCCAAATAATAGCAACGTTGGCCACCATTTAAACAGTTATATTTTTTGTTTCACAAGGACTAATCCTTATATATTTTCTAGTAGAGCCCTAAGACTTTTTCAACACTTGCATAGACTTCAAGAGGAACCAAAGTTGTCCAGGGCATCTGCCACTTGGTTACCTTCACGGAAGGTGTGAGTCAAATATTTTCTTTCTAATTTAGAGATCAAAAAAATTGTCCAAAAGGATATTCTTGATGGTCCAACCATGAAAAAGATAATGATTAACAAAATCAATCATTGTCATAGAGTCCCCTTATATGTGCAGCTCTTTTATATACCTAGAGTGACAGCTATCTCGACACCCTTGAGCAGCGCTTGGGATTTCATTGTCATAGAAGACTATATGCCTATACCTCCAGCAAACCCAACCACAAATTTTCCCTTGTAGTCCCTAATGATACCACCAATACTAGCCATTCTAGGATTTCCTTTAGTTGCTCCATCAAAATTCAGCTTGAACCAACCAATGCCCGAGGGGTTCCATACTATGTTCCTTCTAGCCAAAGATTTGGAGTTGTCAAAGGATCTAGTCTCTAGGTTTATGTTCCATGCTTTTTCCATTTTGATCTCCCCTTCAATAGGGAATTGTTCCAAGGGTTTCCAATGGTATATAGAGATAATTTCAATAATAAATCTAGAACCGATGCCAAAAACTTCCTTGCAGCTTCTCTCAGTATCTCTGAAGATCTAATTATTCCTCTCTTTACATAGGCACTAGAAAATGATGAAGGGGATTTGTCTCCAGATCTCCATGGGGAGAGGGTGTTGGAAAGGTCCATACCATCCTTCAATAAAGTATTTTAAATCCCTATTCAAGGTCCAATGAGTCTCCAACTCACCAAAATCTAGATTCCAAACTTCAGCAACAAATGGATAGTGTAGTAATAGCTGATCCATCGACTCTTCATTATTTTTGCATAACATGCATCTATTTGATATCTAGAGTCCCCTTTTCCTTAAATTATCTTGGGTTAGTATCCTATTGTGACAAGACGTCCGCCAAAAGAAATTTATTTTTGGTGCCAAGTGTTTGTTCCAAACCTATTTCCATAATTTGCATTGAATACCATTGTCCAATAACAAACTGTAAGTCATCTTGACAGAAATATTTCCCTTGCTTTCCTTAGTCCAAAAGAAATCATCCTCAATATTTGATAAGGGAATTTTGGTTAAAGAAAGAATGTCTTGTAAGGAATTATCCAACATTTTCAAATCTGGGGAAAGGGGGTAGTATAAACCTAAATATTTTCATTTCCTAAATCCATGCAGATCATGAAGATAATCACAAAAATTCCTACCAAAGAAAATAAGTGCATGCTCCATCATCAACTTGAAATAAGATGAGGATAGGGGGGGATTCAAACAGTCATGGATCTTCCTAGAAGTGAATTTTGTTGTCATTTACAAGCTTCCACCTCAGCCCCGAGTGTAGGAGCTTCTTCATCTTGCAAATATTATTCCACACCAAAGACCCACAGGGGTGATCATTCAAGATGCACTTGATTAGGGAGCAGTTTCTCAAGTATTTATCATTCATAATCGTACACAAATATTTTGTGTTCCTTAGTTGATCCCACCCCACCTTGGTGAGAAAATATTTGTTGGTAGATTGGACTTTCCTAATGTCAAGCCCTCCCCCAATTTTAGGAAGGCACACCTTATCCCAAATGACCAGAGACATCTTTTTTTTTTCTCAACACTAAACTAGAGGAAAACCCTTTGGATCTTTTCAAAAAAATAAGCAATGTAACTAGGAATTTTAAACATGGAAAGAAAATACACTTGAATACATTGGAGAGTGACAATAAGGAGTTGTAGCTTTCCTACATGACTAAGAATAGAACCTTTCCACCCTGCTAGTTTCCTCTAAATCCTCTCAAGGACAATATTCTACAAATTGGAAGTGACTTCCTTAATAGTGACAGGGAGACCTAGATATATTTGTAGAGAATGGGAATTAACCACTCATGATTTCTCTTCACTTAGAGAGCCTCACGGGGGGAACTTCACTAAACTACCTCAGGGAACAGTAGTGAGAGTTCTAGAATTAGAAAGAGTAGGTCACAAAGATTCTCAGGACAAACTGGCAAGCTCTTGATCAAAGGACGGCAGTGCGGAATATGGATGACAACATGGTGCATTGGCATATCGTACAGACCAAAAGCAAGCTTATCATAGAAAATGGCTAAGTGACTACTTCTAATCTAATTGCTAAGAACTTCTAGAATGTAGGAATTAAATTACAGAATGTGATAAAGCTGAAATAAACTAAAATAAAAATGATAAAGATAAGGAGAAGAGAGGAAATGCTTACAACCGCACAAGTGATGAAGCTTCCAGCATGTGAATTTATTCAATACCTGAACACAAGAGAGACAGAGAGAGAGAAATTTTTGGGGGGTTGTGTAGGGTTTTTCCTCAATCAAATCCCCATTTTGGTGTTCCCACCTCCATAGACAACTAGATAGATAGAGAAAAAATTATGATCAAGCAAGAAGTGAAAGAAAGAGCACAAAAGCACTACAAACAATGTAATGCTACTCAACCAAATAATAGAGAATAGTGGAAATCTTACCACCTCCACCAAGATAACTCAAGGCTAATGGGGGAGAAAATGAGAGGACTCAGGCCCTTGCTAAAATGGTGTTTTGTTCCACACTTGCTCTACTGAGTTGAAAGAGTGTTGATGTTGCTGCTATGGAGTGTAAAGTGTTATTTCAGAGTAATGGATTGAATGCCTAGAGCATATGAAGAGCCAAGCGAGATGAATCAAAGGCTTAGAGTCTTTGTAGAAGTTGTAGAAGAGATCATAAAGAGCCCAATGAATGAAGGATAGGTGAATTTTAAGTAGAGAGTGAAGAAAATGGCCATATTCAAGTCGGTTCGTCGAAGGAGGCATTAGAATTTGACGTCCAATGGGAAGTGTAACACCTCTAGAGGCTCCAGACGTGGGAATCTATCAGGGACGTAAGCATGCCATGTGGATGTTTGTGCATCATGCGGGCATCCCCGATAGTTATTCCTCTACTGAAACAAAAATATAGATGCCAAGTGGAACGAAGGCAATGAGCTTATGTAGAATTTCACCTTCGGATTTGCTTTTCTAAAGTGAGGATGCGTAAAAAGGGAATTTGTGCAAGGGGTGAAAACTTTCTCCTATACATTTTTCCCCCACTTTAGTGAGCATGAAATTTGATGAGTGCTTTGGTAAAGTAGACCAGATAAGTATCAAAGTTAGAAATGTATACCTGAACTATCGAGGAAGCAGATTGCGATCTGGTGAACCCAAGAGTCCAGGACAAGAAAAGGACTTCATAGCCCCGCAAAACTATGAAGCTGAAGAAACAAAGCATCTTATAGGCTCGTGGACCTACAAGGAAGGTATCCTCCAAGAACTCTCACATGAAGGAAATTGAGAAAATCACCTTATAGACCTGTAGACCTGCAAGGAAGGTATCCTCCAAGAACTCTCACATGAACGAAACTGAGAAAATAAAACTCCACTGAGTCAAAAATTGACTTCATGGGAGCACCCATAAAGTGACATGTTTACCTATAGGTAGAACATGTTAGAAAGCGGCCACGTAGGCAAGTAAGCGGATAGTCGCACAGACCGTCAATAAGTTTGGAAAGTTTTCAAAGGGGTCCCTCGGGAACCCTTCAAAAGAAGGAGGGGTCCACTTAAGGGATGCACTATTTGAAAAGTGAGGTCTAGTCAGGTTGCTCCCAAGCTAGATGCAAAGGTACAAAAGAGGTCTAGGCGGGTTGCCCCCAAGGTAGATGCAAAGATGTGAAATAGGTCTAGTCAGGCTACCCCCAAGCTAGACGCCATGGAATTCATCTAAGATAAAAAATTTCAAGAGGGGGTCCCTTGGGAACCCTTCAAAAGGAAGAGGGTCCACTCAAGGGACGCTACATTTGAAATACATAGAGAAGAGAGGGGGCCCTTAAAAAGGATGCACATCTCTAGAACAATTTATCACTTCCCGCAACATACAGGGGAGGAGAACCATGCCGGATACTTAGAACATGATAGAGGTAGATCTTGATATCACTTATCATTCAAATAAGAGATAGGCACATCAGGAAAAAAATAAATGATGACACCTGAATCAAGAAGCTGTTGTATTTTATCCTTCAAGGCCTTACATTCACTAGTGGAATGGCCAAGCACTCGATGGTATGCACAGAAAGAATGTTTTGCTTCATCATGCTTATAAATTTTCTTACATGTAAGAGGAGGAAGAGTAATTAAGCGGGCTTTAAGAAGCCACAACAAAATACTCTCTTGCTCAGATAAAGAATAAGGAGTAGGAAGCAACCCTTTCTCTTGTGGAGAAAAGCTTGATTGCTTGTAGGATGAAGATACAAAGATAGGAGACAAAGGAGGATGGACCAATCCATGAGAACGAGGTTGAGCGGACATCGCGTCAACACTAGACCATGGATTTTGTTCAAATTGTTTATTTGAGCAACCAAGCCCAAAATTACGCTTGCAAGGTGAAAATTCTATAGGGACCTATATGCCTTGTTCATTACGCCCACAAAATTTACACCCATAACCATATTTAGAGACAAGCTTAAAATTGGGGCCATAACGTGTTTTCAAATCTCAAGAAGAGGGGAATCTACATAGAGAGTATTATTCCAACAATGGGGATTACACTCTTCTATGGGATCACCATTATCCTCTTTAATAGGACTACCAACACTATCCTCTTTAGCAGAGGCGTAATCGTCTTCCTCAGAAGGTGGATCAATGCTAAGAACATTACAATTTGCATTCACATTATCCCACAATACATAAGAATAACCATCTTCAATAGCAGGTGTGAATAATGTTGTTGGAAGGTCTAAGTGGATCGGGTTGACTTTATATTCCCTACTAAAGGATTTTGTAAAGTCTAAAGAACCCCAATCATCACCAAGACATGCATTCCTTTTAGAAGTATAAGGAGAAGACTTAATATTTCATACTTCAGAAGGATCTTCTTCAGGGACATTTATCTCAAGAGTATCCTTTGTAGTAGGTACTACTAGAGTAAACATCGACACACTGGAAGACACTGAAGGAATAAGAGTAGGCACAACCGAAACATGATCGGTAGCCGCCATCTCACATAAGTGCATAGCATCAAGGTCAGCCCTAATTGTGACTACTTTATTGTTACAGAGGAACTTAATATATTTATGCAAGGTAGACGGGACTGCACCCATAGCATGAATCCATGGTCTACCAAGAAGAAGGTTATAAGGTAATTTTTTTGACATAGCATATACTAGAGTGGGTACAGTAATGAGTGCAAGATGCAAAGGTAATACTATTGTACCTAGACCTTGTTGACCAACATTATCGAACCCATGAATGCCAATGGGAGAAGCATTAAGAGAAGATGGATCAATATTAATGTTAGGAAATAGATCAATACTGCATACTTTAAGCATTAAATCGGCATCAACAAGAGTACATCTAATGCCAATTTTATTAATTTTAACTATAATCATCAGAAAATATACTTTCTTCTATACTTTTGGAAGTGAGAGTTCTTGTGGATAGAATGTGACATTTGGTGAATCCACACGAATATGAGCTATCAACACATCAGCATCGGCCGGCCTACCAGAAGAAGGAAAGAGGATCTTTTGTAAGGCTTCCTGAAGCTTACCTTGATAAACCAAAGCAGACTGAAGCAAGTCCCATAGTGAGATCTTAGCTGGAGTAATCCAAGGTTGCTCGACAAGATTGTAATCACTAGGTGCTTTGGTTCTAGGTTTAGGTTCTTGAGGAAGGCTTGGTTGTTTATTTGTTCTATTCTCATAAGTATGGGCTACCGCTCTGTAAGAGGGATCCATAGAAGGATTAGGGGAGTCACTATCAAATGGTACACCATTAATAGAACAAACCATTTTAGGAGAAGGAATAGATAAAGTCACATAAATGACCAATCTCTTAGGCCTTTGAGGGGCAGCAGAGACATAGATTACATTTACAAAATCATCACAACTAGTACAATAATTATTTAAAGACATATTCTCAACATCAGTCCAAACAGGATCAAATGTAGAAGGAGATTCATCATGCACTAATGCATCATCTCTAGAGGAAAGTGTATTAGAATAGATAAGAAATTCATCATTCACAAATGCAACATCCCTAGAAGAGAGTGCATTGGAATGAATAGGAGATTCATCATTCATGAATGCATCATCTCTAGAAGAGAGTAGATTGGGATGAAGGGTAGATTCAACATTCACAAATGCATCATCTCTAGAAGAGAGTGCATTGGAATGAATAGAAGGTAGGGTAACATTTAGAAAGGTATCAATAATTTCATCTTCTTGCAACAAAATATCCTCCGAAGTAGGGGGAATTTCATGAGAAGGATCAAAGACATCAAGTGACATAGGAAAATCCAAGTCATTGTCACATGCATGAAATGGAACATCATTAATATTTTTAATAAGATTAGATACAAAACTAATAAAAGAAGATATTAAATTCATTAGAATTTTTTTGGTATTTTCTATGTTCTAGTAATTTGTATTTTCGGAGGTCTTCGGAGCGGAATTTGGGGTCTGAACTTGTGTTTGTCCCTAAAATTTGTCTATCACAAGCACAATATTTTAGGGATTGAAATATTTCTCTAGGAGACCTTTCCAATAGTGTAAATGGTTCTGAGTTCCGAGCACCAAGTGAAAAGTTATGACCATGCCAAGTAGGGACAAATAAATTCCTAGTTTTTCAATTCATGTTGGGTTCACCAAAATGTAGAGAAGGGGGATTCACAACTCATGAGTTCTCTTCACTCATAGAGCCTCACGGGGCGAACTACCCTAAACTACCTCAAGGAACAATGGCGAGAGTTCTATAATTAGAAAGAGTAGGTCACGAAGATTCTCAGGACAAACTAAAAAGCTCTCGACCAAAGGACGACAGCATGAGATACAGACGGCGACGCGGTGTGCTGGCATCCCCGAGGCGCATTGGCATCTCGTACGGATCAGAAATAAATTTTATCACATAAAATGGCTAAGTGACTACTTCTAATATGATTGCTAAGAACTTCTAGAATGTAGGAAAATGACAGAATGTGATAAAGTTGAAATAAACTGAAATAAAAATGATAAAGATAAGGAGAAGGAAATTCTTACAACCGCGCAAGTGACGAAGCTTCTAACATGTGAATTTCTTCAATACCTACACACAAGAGAGAGAAAGAGAGAGAAATTTTTGGGGGGTTGTACATAGGGTTTTTCCTCAGTCAAACCCCTGTTTTGGTGTTCCCACCTCCACAGATAGCTAGATAGATAGAGAGAAAAGTATGATAAAGCAAGAAGTGAAAGAAAGAACACAAAAGCACTACAAAATAGTGTTATGCTACTCAACCAAATAATAGAGGAGAGGAGTGGAAATCTTACCACATCCACCAAGAGCCTAATGGGGGATAAAATGAGAGGACTCAAGCCTCTGCTACAATGGTGTTTTGTTCAACACTTTATCTACTCAATTGAAAGAGTATTGATGTCGCTACTATGGAGTGTAAAGTATTGCTTGAGAGCAATGGATTGAATTCCTAGAGCATATAAAGAGCCAAGTGAGATGAATCAAAGGCTTAAAGTCTTTGTATAATTTTTAGAAGAGATTAGAGAGAGCCCAATGAATGAAGGAGAGGTGAATTTTAAGTAGAGAGTGAAGAAAATAGCCATATTTAGGTCAGTTTGTCGAAGGGGACGTTACAATCCGACTTCCAATGGGAAGTGTAACACCTCCGTAGGCTCCAGATGCTAGAATATGTTAGGGGCATAAGCACACCATGTGGACTTCTATGTGTCGCATGAGCATCCTTCACAGTTATTCCTCTCCCGGCACACAAAATAGACGCCAAGTGGAATGAAGGCAGCGGGCTTATGTGGAATTTTTCCTTCATATTTTCTTTTCTAAAGTGTGTAAAAGGGGGGTTTGTGTAAGGGGTGAAAATTCTCTCCTATACAATATTAAAGGAAGGGAGACACTCGCACAACCCAAAATAGCAGTTACATGATCCTGCAAGCCAGGAGTAGTTAAAGAAATAGATCATAGTCTTATTATAATTTATGCACTGACCTAAACAAGCTGCATAATTGTTGACATAAATTTTCCATTTCCTTGCTTCCACAACCAAGGCTTTCCCAAATAGCATAGTGTTATCCACAAACTATTGAAAGACAGTCAGATCCAAAGTGGTGGTCGGCTTAACACCTTTGATGTATCCCTCCGACAGCATTCTAGCAACATTCCTACTCAACACATTAGGAACAATTATGAACAAATAAGGGGATAGGTGGTCACCCTATCTAATACCTCTCTGAGAGGCAAAGAAACCATAGGGCACTCCATTGAATAGAACAGAATACTTCACTGTGGTTATGCATTCCAAAATAATTTTAATCACCCTTTGATTGAAGCCTAACTTATCTAGGACTTTGGGAAGGAAGTCTCAAAGGACTTTGTCATAAGATTTTGAGATGTCGAGCTTAAATTCCATACTATCATTGTTGCATTGATCCATAGAATGTAAAATTTTATGAGTGGTAATCGTTGCATCCATGATATGGTGACCTGGGACAAAGCCTTTTTGTCTTGGGCTGATCATTTTATCTAGATGGGGTTTCAAATAGTTCACTAGGATCTTGGAGAAGATCTTATAAATAGTGTTACAAAGGCTAATGAGGCAGAAATCAGCCATGATTTGTGGCTCCTCAATTTTGGGAATAAGGGCAAGGAAGGTGTTGTTTAGCTATTTGAGTAGTTTTCTAGTATTGAAGAAGTCCCTAGCTACTAGAGTTATGTCCTCCCCCACAACATCCCAAAAGATTTGAAAGAAAGTTGGGGGAAAACTGTCAGGTCCTAGGGCCTTGTATGCCCCAATACTGAATACAATAGCCTAAACTTCCTCAAGAGTAATAGCCCTATAATAGTATCGTTATCCTCATGAGATATAGAAGCAAGAAGGGGTTCTAGTAGCAGGTCATCCAATGCCAAGTTAGGAGCCTCAAAAGGAGTTGATAAAGCACGTTGGAAGTGACCAGCAACCAATAGACCAATCTAGGTAGGGGTAGTAACAACATCCCCTGACTCATTTTTCAGATTTTTAATCTTTTTATATTCTTAAGGGTTGAGACATACAAGAAAGACGTATTCTGGTACGCCTCAATCAACAATTGAATTCTGGATTTTTTCTTCCAAAAACCTCTCTTTTTTTCAAAAAAAAATCCCATTCCAAGCACTCATCCTTCTCCTATTGACAAGTCTGAACACTAGTATCCCCTTCCTCCATCCTCTTTTATGTCACGTTAATCTTATTAGCAATAACCTTTTTCTGATGAAACACATCCCCAAACACCCTTTTGTTCCACCCCTTAACCATATTCTTGATATGCTTGAGTCTATGGAAAATCCTAAACATGGGGGAGCCATGTATAGGGATGTTCCACCAAGAATCAATCTTATTTCTAAAGTCTAGATGGTAATTCCAAATGGTCTCAAAACTGAAAGGGAATGGACCAACAACATAGTGTTCATTTAGGACCAACAGTAGAGGATTATGGTCTAAAACAGTCCTCGACAAAGCTAGCATATTATAATTTAGTAAGGCCATCCAATTGGGAGAGAAAAGGAAACTATCAAGATGAACCTAAATCAAACTATCCCCTAGATGTCCATTAGCTCAAGTGTAGGACTGACCTTGCAGATTTATGTCCACAGACCAATATTATTTAAGAAATCAGCCATATCAGCCATGCTATCAGAATAATCAATCATACCCCCGCACTTATTTGAGGGGTATAGTGGGGAGTTGAAGTCACCATCTACTAGACATTAGGCCCCCTATTGGCCTATATCCAATCAATAATTTCCTGCCAAAGGCTTTTCCTTGCATTCCTTAAATTGGGGGCATAAATGTTAATCATAAACTAGGAATCCCCAGCATGGGAGAATTCGACACCCACACTATTCCTTCTTTGGAAGACCTTAGATCCAGTTACCCTAATTGGATTCCACATCACCGACAGCCCACTCGAAGCCCCATCAGCATCACTATAGGAAAAATGGGCATTTGACCAAATATACCTAGAAATGGGTTCAAATTTTGTTTCTTTCATCTTGGTTTCTTGTAATAGAAAACCATCAATATTGTGTTCTAACACATAGTTCTTCAAGGCCAACTACTTTTGGGGGCTATTTAACCCTCTCACATTCCATGAAAGGACTTTCATTTAGAATCTTTCTTTGAGGACACTTCCAATTTCCTCTTTTTATCGCTATTTATTTTGTTGTGTCTTTGTTCCAGGTCTACCTCTGATTGGGTCTACAGGGTTTGGACTCACCTCCCACATCAAATTTCTTTTGTTTACCTTATTCTTAGGAGATGACCAAAACTCTTCTTCTATGGTTTGGACCTGAGGCAAGGAGGCCATCTCAGTCTATCCAAGACCAGGTGTCTCCTTTTTCACTCCTTCCTATATCTCACCTTCCTCAAACTCCTTAAGCATAGGGAAAGGAATCTTCTCCAATTCAACCACGGGCACCACCAACACCCTACAGCCAAGTAGCAAGGACTTGCACACCAAAACATTGTTGGGAGAGGACCCATTAAGCTCCTAAATAGAATCAACCAAGACCAAATTTGTAGGCTGACATTCCGGGATCACCAAGTCAACTAGCCTAGCCTTAGCTAAGGAATCCATGATTTTAAGGATATCAAACTCAAAGGGGTAGTTGTTAGTGAGTTCATTTGTTGATGGTTCACTAGGGATGCTTAATCATGGACTTACAGTCTCAAATAAGGTGACCATGTTTAGCACATTTTGGCAATAAATCATTGCATTTTCCTAGCAGACCTATTGAGTCAAAGACCCAAATTTAGATTCACATAGTTGGGTAAATTCCTATTGGGTTAAAGCACAAACCTATGTCACACTTTCCACCAAATAAATAGTTTTGAGCGAACTAATTTTGACTAGAATTGTTTCATCTGAGTATGTTTCGATCGAAACCATGTGGCGTATACATGACACACATGGTTTCGGCTGAATAGGTTTCGACCGAAACCAAAAAAAATAAAAAATTCCCTTTCAACATTCAAATCAGCTTTCAATTTGGCTTTTTATATGTGTGGGGTTTCTATCAAAATGGTTTCAGCTGAAACCCTTCTGATAAAAACCCATTCGGCTAAAATTGTCTAGATGGCATCCTAGTTGGTAGCCAACTCAGCATTTTTCAAAATTTTCTGAAACTTTCAACTTTAACTAAGTATATCTCCAATCATAATGATTTTTCTACAAAAAAATAAACCTTTTGTGAGCTCGGAGTGGGGAATCCAAATATATATTTTTTTTAATATTTTGATTACTTTCAATATATATTATTTTAAAATAATGCAAGTGAGTTGTTAAAATTAAAAAGAGGCTGATTAGAAATTAAAAATAAATTAGTAGAACATATTTTTTCTTTTTTTTAACTTATATGGGTTAGTAGAGGAGAGAATCTTCTTTAAAAGGGTATAATTTGTTTTTTGAAAATAATTAAAAAAATTGAAAATAGTTGACGACTCGTGAAAATTGTCAAATTCTGACATGTTTGACTTTAAAACATTATTACGAGAAAAATATACATCAAAATTTGAATTTTTTTTCCATGCAGTAGATATTGAAGTTACCTATTTGGAGAAAAAAAAATTAGGGAGAAATGAAGTTTTTTTCAATTTGTTTCTTAACGGCCTATGAAGTCACTCTTTTCTAAAATTTTTAACATTCCAAAATTTGTCCTTAAATTGAAAAAAACATAATAAAAATAACTTTTTAAAATTTTTTAAAAATTACAGGAATAAACTTCATCAAAATTTCTACATTTCATTATTTTACACCATTTCGAAATTCAAAACATAAAGACCACTTTTATGTGGTCGAAGTTCAAAAAAATTGTTGTTAGTCGATTCCTTTATAAAGTGTGACACAGGTTTGCACTTTTACCCTATTAATATCAATGTTGACACAAAAGCATGCAAATACTAACCTTGAATTTGATCTGGTAATTGATTCTAAGGTGATGAAATGCCCCAAAGAATCACCAATACTTTGAAACACAAAGTCATCCCAGTATTCCAGAGGAAGTCCTAGAAGACGCACCCACACGGGAGCCAACTTGTTCAGATCGATAGCAGGGTCGAACCCCAGTTTCCACCAGCACAAAGATAGACCATGTTTCCCATAAACCTAGGGACCCGAAGAGAGCACCAAAATCAAATCCTCCTTAGTAGTGAACTTGAAAAGGAAGAGTCAACCAACCATGGCATAGAAACCCACATTGCCCTTCAAATGCCATTTCACAGTTTTTCATCTCTTACCATGTTGACAGTAGTTCAAAAGGAGAATAATTCTCCCACCACCACATTCTTCGTGGAAGAAACAATCATATCACTAATAGCTTCAAGGATAGAGAATTCAGTACCCGAGATAGAAATCTCCACCTCAAGACAAGGAAAAGAAGACTTAACACCTAGACTCGAGTTAGTCAACACATTTCTCCATCCCTTTAAAACCGGAGTGATAGGGATCATAAGCACTTCTACAACGGACCGACCAGGAATCACGGGATCACCAACAACGGGCAACACATGAGAGTACCTCGAGGATTTCAAAACAACATGTGTCATTGCAAGAATATAGTCAAAAGAGGATAGGGGGAACCCTGGGGTACCCCCAACACAGAGTCTACCATGTGCATAGACAATTCAAAACTAGAGGAGCAAGAGAGGGGAGCGAGAAAAAAATTAGTTTGTTTTATCTTGTTAGATGGGATTTTTTAATTTTAAGGTCCAAAATTTGTTTGTAGAAGAGTCCATCAGAATAAAATTGTTTCCTCTCCTCTCACCATCATTGATACTTGTCTAAGTCCACATTAAAGGACTTAACGACATCAACAATGTTTTGCATCATAGATGCAAATCACCTCAAGTGGGGTGGAATCAATGCTTCATTTTGAATAGCATTTATTTGATCTTGAATTGATCTAATGTTATCACTGATCTGCGCTCACAAGCAAGCCTCATTAGATCCAGTGGGTGTAGGTAGGTTTTATGAGGTGGAGGGGGTGGATGGGGGGTGGAGGTGAAGCGGGCTAAGCTGGTGGATTGAGGATATCCTCAATATCAAACTGATCCATGATCCATATAAGTGAACCTGCAAAACTTATACAAAATTAACAAACAAGTACAAAATTACAAGAAATAGGATACATGCATACACATACATACATCATTCAACTTGAACATACATACAAATTTCAAAATTTAAGATACATGTTTAAAATAAAAAATAGGATACAATGCATACATACATCATTCAACTTGACCATACATACAAATTTCAAAATTTAAGATCTAACTATGTAATTTTAATACATATACATACTAAAAAATAAATTTAAAACATACATGAAAGGCTAAATTTCTAGGTAAATCTAATCCCCTTAAACCCTTTTCTTAAAAATCCCCTTAATCCATGAAATAAATTACCTAGTTGAATACAAATGAAAAAATGTGTAAGGCTCATTTATTTCTAACGCATGTAAATGAAAAAAAAAAAAATAATTGTTAATGTGATGTGAAATCTCATTAAAAATTGCATTAAATTAGGAGAAATTATGATGGCTTAAGGGTTCGTAATAGGATGGCTTAAGGGGGTCTATGAATTAAGGTCCTTGGAAAAAATTATGGCTTAAGGGGATAAAATTCGGTGAAGTTGCCCAAGGCAACCAAATTTCATTAAGTTACATATACTATATTTTAAAATGTACATGTAGGAGGTAACTAATAACATATGATGGCCTCTTATTATTAATGTATAATCACTTTATCGTGATGGAAAGAAAGGGGATCAAATTTGGTGAAGCTGGTGTGGAACATGTACTTGAGTAATATAATTTAGTAGGAATTTAGAGGCACATATTTTCATTATACATGTTCATTAGATCTCTTCATTAGTATCTTTGTGCTCAAGGAATGACAACAATCTTGTTCGATAATTATAGGTGCTTGGCTTGTGACTAAGATACTTGTCTAAGTCTTCTCCTCTTGTCTTAAAAATAATTGTAGGATGGCTTAAGGGGTTGTAATTATAGTTTTAACAGGATCTATGAATTAACTACATCCTATGACAAAATGATGGCTTAAGGGGATAAAATTTGGTGAATTTTCCCAAGGCAACCAAATTTCATTAAATTACATGTACTATTTTTTAAAATATACAATTAGGAGGTAATTACTAACATATGATGGCCTCCTATTGTTAATGTATAATCACTTTATCATGATGGAAATCAAGGGGATCAAATTTGGTGAAGTTGGTGTGGCACATGTACTTGAGTAATACGATTTAGTAGGAATTTAGAGGAACATATTTCATTATACACTTGTTCATTATATCTATTCATTGGCATATTTGTGCTCAAAGAATGACAACAATCATGTTTGATAATTATAGGAGCTTGGCTTGTGACTAAGATACTTATCTAGGTCTTCTCCTCTTGTCTTGAAAATAATCTTGTTATGCTTTTTGGCACAAAAATTTGTCACAAATTGGTCAAGACACATATGCACATAGATCCCTACAAGTTGCATTAGCATTATACTAGGTTGCATTGGAAATACTAGGTCATACGATGAAACCTTGTTCAAGACCAAGCCACAAACATGACCTCATTTGCATAAGCTGAAATTGTCCACTCTTAGTAAATGAATGACCTCCTCACATTTTATATTATGTTGAAAAATGGGCCCATATTTGAATCAAACTTAAGCTTTAATGGACCATGGATCTAGTGAAAATATTTATATTAATGATTTTTTGGATGTCATCAAAGTTGACTCTATTAAATTGTAACCACAATTTGAACTTATCATCGAAGAATTTGACAATGTTTTCAATGAAAATTGTGGTTTTAAATTACTTTATAGGTATCACTTTGGGATCCATCACACCTAATATTATTTTCTATGTAATGTATAGTGCTTTAGTGTTTGACAAAATTTTAGGTTGTTGAACTTGGATTCATGCCATAGGTGTTGTATGTTGTACACTTTAGTATAACTTAAAGTAATATAGATTGAAAAGAGTGTAAATTTATTTTTAATAGAGTTCAAACAAGATGTAATGAGGATCACAAGAAATATTTAGATAGTAGGAAAATGAAGGAGAAGTTTTAGATTTGAACCATGATCCTATAACAAGGATTCTAGATAATGGGATAAGGAAACTAAGATTATATGCATTCTAATAATGGAAAGATGCTAAAATAAACTACGAGATGGTCAACTTTGAGGAGGAATAAAATAGATTCATGATTTAATAATTCAATAATTCCCCTAATATTTTATGATTTAGAACTCTAATAATCAACTCCACTTTTTGATTTTTTTAATAATTCCTTATGAAATGAGAGAAGATAGAGATACATGTTTTCTATTATATTAGTAACAAGGCATGTAATGTGTTTTAAGTACCAAATTTTATATCAATCACTACCAATTTTTTTGGCAAATAAAATCTTTAAACTTGATCAAATTAGGGAACAAAAGAGAGGGAAAACAATCATTTGACAAAATTTTACAGCCCGGTCCTAGCACTAGACGGTGCTACATGTTGTGGGATAAATTTCCCAAGGGTTCTAGTGTAGACTTATGATATATTGTATCTTGAATATTTATAAGGAATTTGATTATGATTTCCTGAGTTTAGGGCTCTTGTTTTTTATAAGATAAGCAGCATTTTCAGGGTGTTGTACCCTTTACACAAAGAGCCCAAAGGGCCAAAAATAAATGTAGTTAAAACCAAGAATGAACTAGGAAAGAGGAAAAATCTCACACAGAAACAGCTGACAAACAGCTGTGAAACTACAGACTAGGACTAGATAACCCCATCCTAGGGGGACCAAATTGACTCCCAAAACCTAAGGCCGTGAAGCAGCAAAAAAATGAGGGAGTCCCTCCTTTTTTCGTAGCACAACCGACCAACAAAGCTCAAAATCATCCACCGAGCAAGGAGAGAGAAGCGGATTCACAATAGCCACCAAGGGTGAAGAGCCATCACGTCGGGGATATGGCAACATAGGAGAGGAGATAGGATCGATCAAAGGACCAGCAGAGGCATCCAACAAGGTTTGAGCAAGTTCTAACAAATAAGTATCAGCGGGACTAGCCAACCTAGGTTCCACGGAAGGGATAGCCAGAAGAGGATTCGGGCAAGACACAGGCACATGAGAAGACTCAAGAGGGTCAACCTCCATAGAAGAAACCTCCAAAGGAGGAGAACCCACTATGAGATGATCTGGGAGAGAATCCTTCCACCAAGTAGCAGCACCCTTGCAGTGGGCAAGTGGGCAACCAGAGGCCAAATGACCCATAGAGAATCATCTCCTACACCGAAAATGGAGATCCTCATAGTCCAAGAGTTGCTTCCAAGATTTTTCATCCACCAACAAGACTACATCACCATGGAGGGGTTTGGAGATGTCCAAATCAACTAAGGTACACGATACCATAGTGTGCCCAAGATCTTGAGTCGCAGAGTCCACCATCAAAAAGAATCCAATGGTGTTGCCAATAGCTTCATAACATGAATCCTCCAAAAACTGGAGAGGGAGATTCGCCAGATGGACCCAAACAGGTCTGGTATTTAGTGGCTATGTAAGGGGATTGAAAGAGCACTACCAAGGCCTAATGGGTAGTGAATGAATCCCCCACATCCACCCCCTGTCTAGCACACAATCATGCATGGATAGAGCTCAATCTCCCCAGAGACCACCGAATTCCAGGAAGTGGAAACCCGGCCATGGATGTCGAGAAGGGAGGGCCACAAGCCATTAAACCTACAGACCACTCCCTACAATAAATAAAATTCCTCATTCTCAAAAACCTCAAGTCCGCAAACTACCACAAGGGAATCACGAGCACAGGGCAGATGTTGAGCTTGAGCTAGAGTAGGAGGCCAAGAACCCACCTTAGTAGCCTCAAAGAAGGACTTCACCCGACCTGAAGAAGGAAAGCCTTTAATAGAGACATCCACCTAAGCAACATTAGGGACAGATCCCACAACCCATGAAGCATCTGAGCCCCCGACACACCCAGCCAGTCTGCAGCCGTCCACAGAGGGCGCCAAGTTCTCAACCTCAAGAATCACTACAAAAGAAGGCTCACCTGAAAGGTCCACACTAGGAAAAGCCATCTCCAGCAGAGAGACAATAGGAGGAGGGCCCCTATAGGCCTCTTGAACTCCCCTTATAGCCACCACAACCGAAACAGTGCCCAAACCACTCACATCGATGTCATTCAAAACAACGATCCGTTGGCTCTCTTTCCAGCTCACGCACGTTGTCATGAGGAAAAAATTTAGGGCTCTTGTTAAGTTGATTGGATTGATTAATTTTATTGGTTTGATTCCAAATTGATTGATTTGATAAAATTTTAGGTGAACCTTGAGATTTTTTTAAATCTTTCATAAAGGAGGTTCAAGGATTACACCAGTAGAAAACTATATGTATCATGAGTGCTAAGTGGACCATTCATTATCATGAGAGATGGGTTCTTGTGAACCACTACTCATGAATCATGGGTCAATGAGTTTGACTCGAAAAAAATACACGGTTAAATCCTGATATAATTTTATCACCCTATCACTCAAAGGTAAATGATACATACAATAATTCCAACCCTTGAGATGACATCCTATGCAAAAAGATTATAACAAGAACTCTATTTCAATGTTGGTATATAAATTTTCTTTTAATATTCTTTCTCGCAACCACAATAACACCTACATAAATTAATATTGTTTCCATTACTCTAATTATTCAATTTACCTTAGTATTCATGTTTTTTATTAATATTAAAATTTTCCTTAATGTCAATATTAATATCAACTCCAATACTAATATCTCCATGGTTATTATCATTAGTATCGCTATTACTATATCCAATAGTAATATTATTAAACAATATTTATCTTAATGTTACATTATATTTTCTATTATTAATAATTATATTAAGATAGTGAACTATCTCTTAATAATTATATTGTTCCTGATTTACACCTAACACCATTAATAATATGAGTTTCCACTCTCTCTTTTTTTTTTGCATAGTTATAAGATTTATTTTAAGAGGCATCCCACTAAACAACATTCATATTAGTGGTATACCTGAACATATATAAGCATTATGATATTGCTATCAGGATTCAACCATGTAGTTTTCAAGTCAAACTCATTGACCCATGATTCATGAGTAGTGGTTTGCAAGAACCCATCTCTCATGATAATGAATGGTCCACTTAGCACTCATTGCATCTAGGTGATGCTCATAGAGGTGAAGCATTGGTCCATCACGAGAGGTCACCCATCCCAGTACTGCTCCAGCTCAAGCACGCTTAACCATGGAGTTTCCCCCAAGGTTAAGCCCACTTAGCTTGCTACCCCATTTGAAAAACCTTCAGCAAGTGTTGTGCCTTATAAACCATTCATTATAGAGCCCCTTTATCTCATCAATTGATAAGTAGGAGGTTTCTTCCACAATGTATCAAATTATGATATTGCTATCAGAATTCAACCATGTAGTTTTCAAGACAAACTCATTGACCCGTGATTCATGAGTAGTGGTTCACAAAAACCCATCTCTCATGATAATGAATAGTCCATTTAGCACTCATTGCATCTAGGTGATGCTCATAGAGGTGAAGCATTGGTCTGTCCCGGGAGGTCACCCATCCTAGTACTGCTCTAGCTCAAGCGCGCTTAACCACGGAGTTTCCTCCAAGGTTAAGCCCACTTAGCTTGCTACCCCATTTGCAAAACCTTCAGCAAGTGTTGTGCCTTATGAACCATTCATTATAGAGCCCCTTTATCTCATCAATTGATAAGTAGGAGGTTTCTTCCACAGCGTGTCAAATTATGATATTGCTAATAGGATTCAATCGTGTAGTTTCCGAGTCAAACTCATTGACCCATGATTCATGAGTAGTGGTTCACAAGAACCCATCTCTCATGATAATGAATGGTCCACTTAGCACTCATTGCATCTAGGTGATGCTCACAGAGGTGAAGCATTGGTCCGTCCCGGGAGGTCACCCATCCCAATACTGCTCTAGCTCAAGCGCACTTAACCACGGAGTTTCCCCCAAGTTTAAGCCCACTTAGCTTGCTACCCCATTTTCAATATATAAGCATTGGAAATATCATTATTGTTATTATTATTATTTTTGCTAACACTGTCAATTAATAATAACATTAAGACTCTTTTACATAACCTTATTTGAAGGTTTCCTATTTTAAATCAAGACCAAGTTGTCTATAGAAGTAGGAATTTGGGATTATATATAAAGATGCAAATTTCACTTTTACTTTTCTTAAAAATACCACTATAAACATATCTCTACTTTTAATTTCTAAGCACGTAAAAGTTAAACTTCATGACTGTACTTCGCATATCAGAGAGTGAGCTCTTTAAACATGAAGTGTAAAGCTTTGTAGACAATATATATTCTAAGCAGAACACGTAGATTTATAAAGAAGGAACATCATGTTCCCATTATACTCATAACATGAAATTACCTTAATGGAATGCAAGTAGCTCAAAGAACATCATCTTATATTCCCTTAAACCAAAGAAAGAAATCTAAAATTTTAGAGTCACGACAACGGTTGCTTTTTTTAAAAATAAAATACATATTTTATTACTTTATACACAAGATGAAGAATCCTATTTTCCAAAGGAAAAAATTATAGCTATCCATTTGTGCTAAAAAAAAATCCAACCATATTCAAGATACAAGTTTGACATGGGTTTCCCACCCATTGTAACTATGAAACACTCCAAACTCTTCAAGATAGGGTTAGAACAATATACTTACAACCACAAATTGCATAAGGTAATGAATGGATTATCTTCAAGGTAAGCTTTATTCACCATTATCCTCTAAATCGGAACAAGTATACACACACAAGGGTCTTCTCCCATGGCCATAGATAAAATCACCTCCCAATTGTAGGTTTTCTCACAAACCAACCCCGAGTTAGGAGGTAACCAAGAAAATTAGATATACTCACAATCATACCAACAAGCCATTGAAGCACATGAGAATACACAAAAGAAAATCATACCCTCCCAAGGGATTGCACATATACATAAGGATTCCAACAAGAACCCAAAGAGAGGAATGGAGGGTGGGCTACGCACTCTATGGGGAACTCGTGAAATAAAACAAAAAATAATCAAATATCATCTTTATCTTCTTCCACATATAACCCATTTCACCAGATCATCTTATTCACCATACAAACCATACCACAAAATCATCATATTTTCATATCACCACTTATATATGGGTACATATACCCTTGAACCTCTCCTTTTTAAGGAGGGTTAAGTTCCCCATAGAGGTCCCTACCTCCCACTATCCCCAACAAAGGATGCTCTACCCGTTTTGAGTGAGCCTACCCCCATACAACCCAAAGCCCATTTCAATAAACACATTCAAAAATTCAAAGAGATACATAAAATGCATTTCACATCTTACAATTATTCCCATCACATGAAAACATAAAGAGGGTTGAACCAACAATAGTGGATTAAAAATATTTGCATGAACAAAAATTGGAGCCACCCGAGTATCAGCACAAGTTGTGTCACACTTTCAGCCAACTTATTAGCACAGGTGAATTTAAGTAATTTTAACTAAAGATTAATTTTGGTCAAACATATGATCTTGTAAGATTCATTATAACTAAGTTATATATGTCCACAACTTTTCCAACTAAAATTGTTCGCTAAATGCATATTTAGCACCACTTTGAGTCCAATTTACCAAAAAAACTAAATTTATTTGAAAAACTTGATGTTTCAATAATTTCTACTCGTGTAAAAAACATTTTTTTTTAAATATAAAAAATACCCTTTTGTAGATCAATAAGTTTAGTTTTCAAAAATACATATATTTTAATAGTTTAATTATTTTTTTTATTTTCCTTTTTATTTTCACTAAATGTAGATTATCAACACAAAACAAGGTTGATTACCATGTTAAGGAAAAATAGTAAAACTTATTAAAAAAAATTGGAAAAAATATGATGCCCTAGATATAAGAATCTATATCAATATGGTATATTTTTTTCTATTTTAAATAAATAATTTATATGAAAGTTGGTGTTGACTAGAAACAACTAAGTTTTAATATGCCCACATTTTAATATTTTATTTAAAAATATATATTTATCAAAATTGGAAAAAAACATATCCATGCCCTAAAGTTTCAAGTTATAAATATACACACAAAAATTGAAGGAAACCAAATAAAATTTATTATGTAAAGGTTGACGTCCCATATAACTTCATTTTTCAGCATTTTATCAACAACTAAATTATAGTGTTAATTTAGAAAAAGCTATAATCAAATAATTTTTTAATTTTTTCAAAAAAATACAAACATAAAATATAATAAAAAGTAAATATTTTATTAGTTTACATCATTTCAAAATTCAAAACATATATATCACTTTTTAGTGATTCAAGTTTAAAAGTTAGATCAGTGTTGGTCATTTCATTTATAAAAGTGTGACACAGCTTTGTACTTTTACCCACCCATAAAAAAAAATTACATGGGTTCGAATGAAGTACCCCCTTCGAATGAACACGCATGCCTTCGAATGAACACCCCCTTCAATTGAACCTTATTAAATGACATGCATGAATTTTAAAATGAAAAGTTAACATTTTGTCTTTTATTGGGGGTGTTCATTAGAACCCCCCTTCATTCAAAGGAAGTTCTAATGAACCCTCATTTTTTCACCTTCCCCTCCCCCATTTCAAAATTTATGTTATTTTTTACTTTTGAAACCCGGGAAGGAGGTGCAAATGGAGTCAACTTGATAAACCAAGTTAGTGGACCGTAGTCCTCAAAACATGTTTTCCAACAACTATATTTTATTTTTTTAGTTTTAGTGAACATAGGTTTTTGAGTGAGCATCAAGTTCGATAAACAATCGTTGTGGAAAATTAGTAAATTTGAGGATTTTTTTTGAAAATATATATGCATCAGGTATTGATGTCCTCGTTCCAACAAAAAAAAATGAATTTCAATACATACCAAAAAAAGTTTATTCGAGCCAAAGTGCACCTATGTCTAACTTGTAATTGGTTTGACTTCAAAACTTAATTAAAGAAAAATATTCAACAAAACATTATGAAATAAAATGAAAGCACTAGATATCAATGTTACCAACCTAAATTGAAAAGAATCATAATTTTATCCTTCGTAGAAAAAAAGTTATACAAACCGAAGTACACATCACTTTTTAAAAATGTTATTTACTATTAAAAACTAGTTATCAAAGGAGACACAAAAAAATTACAATTTTATTTTATTTCTTTCAAAAAAATACATTTAAAATCTATAGACAAAATCTCACAAATCACTAGTTTGCATCATCTTCAAATTCCTAAAAATTTACCTATTATAGGTGTGAGAAAGTGAAAGAGTTTCTAAAAATGTTGATTTCAATGTCAAGTTTGGCCAAAAAGTGTAACCCATTATTGTGGGATGATCCAGAGCCATAAAAAAAATGAAGAGCCCACCTCAAGTCCAAGCTTTCAAAGAGGAATAATTTTGAGTATGAGCTTCAATCTCCTCTTATTTCAAGATATCTTCATTCAAATCTCTCAAATCCAAACCCCAAAAGAAATTTCCGAGCTCCAAGACATGCAAAAATCAAGATAAGCAAGAAGAACCCCTCGTTTGGATTTTCAAGGGATAGAAATAGGGAAATAAGATTTGAATCCTTGAATGAGAGAGTGGCATGTATGTCACTCTCTCATTCATACCTTTAGACACATCTCCCCACAAGTTCTCACACATGTGTGAGAACTCATGGGGAAGTGAAGAGCCAAGGAGTGTTCAACACTCCACAAGAACTTTCCAATATCATTGATGAGATTTTGGAGGCAACACTCCATACTTCTCCCAAAAACCACCACCCTTCTTAATGGACAATTAAGAAGGGTCATATCTTGAGAAATCTCAAATACATGGGCTTGACTTGACCCCTAACCCATAGTTAATCGTCCTAGGGGTTAAATAAGGGTCAATTAACCCAATTTAAAGACTTTTTCAATCCTTTAAACCAAAAAAAAAAAAGAGAAATTAAATTTCAAATACAATAAGATTAATTTAAAATATCCAAAAACTCCATCTACAACCTAATTGGATTTTTAAATATAAATCACATGATTAAACATTAAATCATTTCATCACAAATTAAAGCACCAAATATGAGACTATGGTCCCTCCAAGTGGACCATAATTGGTTTAACATGGCCTAGCACATACATGGTACCCTTAGTTACCTCCAATCCCATTGGTCATGGGCATGTACCTACACATTTGAAGTAACATGTCAATATATATTCCACATAGCTAACCTCTAAAATCAATTATATGAAATATCAATATCAACATCTTATCCATTTTTTCTTTTAATTAGCACACTCTATCAATTCATAACTAAATCATTGCAATTTTATAAAGAAAACCACATAATCATTTAACTCAATTGTATGTCTCATTAGTTCAATATCATAAGCACACTTATCCATTACTTACATTATAGAAACCTTACTAGTAAACTAAGGACTGGAACTTCTAACAATAAGCAATGACAGTTACTAAAGATAAGAGATTCAAACCTAATGCAAGTTCTCAATACCCAAACATTCACAATACAATGAGATAGGAATCAGGTTATGCGACAGTAAATCAGAATACCCAATTGACAATATTAGAACACAGAGAGACAAACATACATAACATAACAACACTTGGTTTTATTTATTTTCTCTTCCATACAGTTTACATTGTATTCTATCATTTCAGAGACTAAAGCTCTCTTCGCTTTGCACCTTCAACCTAAGACGGTCTTCTCACTATCGACTCTCCATTTTCTGTTTAATACTCCCCTTCTCTTAACTACTTTGGATGAACCCAATTTTACTCACTTTTTCCACCACCTTCAATTGAGGTCTATTTCCATAATCTTTTATTTTCCCTCCAAAAATGGTTGATAACTATCTCTCAACAACTGTTTGTTTGCCTACCTGAAAGGCAAGAGGAAGTTGGAGTGACTTATTTCCTTACCTACATGGCAACAGTAAGTGACAAGAATTTGTAGTGACATAAGTTGTCACCAAAGAATAAATGCCCCGACAACACCTCAAAGAAAAAAAAAATCGTAAAACCCAATAAAATAGAAATAAATTAAATAAACCAAAACTAAAGAGAAAGAGAGTGATGCCCCTGCATCAGACTCCCTGGGTAGAAAAGAAATCATGAGCTCTTTCTCATGAGGTTTACAACAATATAATCTAGCTTGATGATCTATGGTTTACTAAGCCAAGAAGCATCTTCTAACGGTGATTTTGTTGGCACTTACCATATATCTAAAGTATTATTTCATGTAGGTCTTCTTCAATAACTGTTGATCAATAATGCATTCTATCTCTAGCAGAGTTGGTGTGGTTTCTTGTTGTTCCCTGATGAATGGTATCTCTACCTCTGTTATGTCTTCTTCCCCATATCCTTTGTAAGGATATAAATATACCACATTGAAAATAGGTGAAATGCCCAACTCCACAGGTAAGGCTATTTCATAAGCATTCACTAAAACCTTCTAAGGATTTTACAAGGACCCACTTTCTTCATTTTTAGTTTATTATATTCACCTTTTGGAAACCTCACCTTCCTAAGGTGAGCCAACACAAGATCTCCAACCTAAAAATGTAATTCTCTCTATTTTTAATGAGCATACTGCTTGTAGTGTTGGTTGTTCTCTTCTATGTTTCTTTTCACCTCCTCATGAAGGTCATGGATGACTTTAGAAAAGTATTCTCCATATACACTTCTTTTCTCCATTCCACCAAGATCCCTAAGTTCAAACACACCCCTTGGATGCACACCATACACCACATAAAATGGACTAAAACTTGTACTCCTATTAGGAGAATCATTATATGCAAATTCAACTTGTGCCAATGTAAGATCCCAATATCTGGGTGAAATTTTAACCAAACATCTCAACATATTACCAAGACTCTTGTTCACTACTTCAGTTTGACCATCTATTTGGGGGTGGTAAGTTGAACTAAAACTCAGATTTGTTCCCAATTTCTTCCAAAGAGTCCTCCAAAAATTTCCCACAAATTTAGTATCCCTATCAGATATTATACTTTTTGAAATACCATGCATCAACAACCTTATTTGTTTGCCCACTCTTAAGACTCTGAAGATACTCAACCCATTTTTCATGCCTCTAATTGAGCTTATGTTGGATGTTAATGAAATGCAATGCATGGTTATCTGTGTAAACAACAAATTCCTTAGGAAGTAAATAATGCCTCCACTTCTTCAATGATTGAACCAATGCATAAAATTCAAGGTCATAAGTTGAATATTTCTTCATAGATTCATTTAATTTCTCACTAAAGTAGGCCACTGGTTTACCTTCCTAACTAAGAACAATCCCTATAGCCAATCCACTAGCATCACACTCCACTTGAAACACCCTATTAAAATCAGTAAAAGCAAGAATAGGATGCTCACTCACCTTTTGTTTAAGGAATTTGAAACTTTCCTCAGCCTTACGTGTCCATTCAAATTGCTTCTTATTCTCTTTAATGGTTTCAAAAATGGGAGCAACCACATAACTAAAAATTTTAATGAAATTTCTATAAAAACTAGCAAGACCATGAAATCTCCTTACCTCCATTGTGCTCCTTGGTGTTGGACAATCAATGCTTGAACCTTCTCTTTGTCCATCTTTTTTCCATCCTTGGACACTACAAAGCCCAAATAAGTTAACTCGATCTTCATGAATACACACTTTTTCAGATTGATTTGCATATTTTCCTCATGCAACCTTCTCATCACCATCCTCAAATGTTCCAAATGCTCTTCCATTGACCTACTAAACACCAAAATGTCATCAATATATATAATCACAAATATTTCCTAGGAATGGTTTCAAAACCTCATTCATTAGTCTCATAAAAGTACCGGGTGCATTGGAAAGCCCAAAGGACATAACCAGCCACTCATAGAGACCATGACAAGTCTTACATTTTGTCTTCCATTCATCTCCAGGTCTGATCCTAATCACATGATAGCCACTTTTCAGATCTATCTTTGAGAAATATATTGAACCACTTAAACAATCTATCAAATCTTCAATCCGAAGAATAGAAAATCTATATCTAATAGTTATCTTATTTATAGCCCTAGAATCAATGCACACTCTCCATTCACCTCCTTTCTTAGGCACGAGTACTATATGAACTGCACAAGGGCTAAGACTTTCCCTTATCAAACCTTTTTTGAGTAGCTCCTTGTTGTGCAGTTTTTGCACACATGCCCCATTATAAGCAAGAACCCTCTATGGGTTTTCATTTTTTTGTATTTCGTTCTTTAATAATTCCCAGTTTACTCCTTTTGGGAAGATGTGATGGTTTGGAGAAGACACAGACAGACATAAAACACAGAGATGAAATACAACACCATACAGAGATAAAATACAACACCATACAGGAGAACTCAGAGAAACTCCATGAAACCTAAGCACTGCTAACCATAGGCTCTTGTATTAGATTTATAGCAAAATACATAATAAAGGTTCAGTGCACTGTAACATTGTGTTAGTTCCAAAATTTATTATAGTTAGCTGAAATGGTATTCATCGTGAAGATTCCAGATGGGGAAGACAACTGTATTCAACACGTGGTCAATGGGCGATGGCTCTAGATGGTTCTGGAGGGTCTTTGGTCTGTGCTGACAATCTTCATAATTAATTTACCTTTTTCCAACATCCCCCCATAAATTAATTATGCTAATCATTTCAATCCCCCCATAATCTTAAAAGATGGGTCTCAGCCTAAAGCCTTGTTAGGTACCCATTTACATTCACTCAATGCGTCAATGAAACAAAATTATTTTCCTTTGTCTTTAACAAAGTCTGCGGAATTTCTCAAATTCTTTTCTTCCATAGCTTCAAACAACTCTCAATTCTAATGTCATTGTCTTGTTTTATTACGAATGTTGTGGCATTCTTCAATTCCTTTGTTGTTCATTTTCCATTGACTATGGTCATTCTTTCTCTTCTTTGACTTGTGGTTGCAACCAATTCTTTAGACTTCTCCAGTCCTTTCTTTTCCATCTTGATGATCTTCATGCTTGACGGTGCCTTTGTCTTTGTCTCTCAAACCTTCAATCTGCAATTTCCTAAAAAAATTCCATCTATAGATGCCTTGCCAAAATTATTTGTTATGCCTTCAAACTTGCCATGATTTCCATCATCTTTTACATGCGAACTTTTATACTTAAACAAATTTTTGATCATATATGTAATTTTCTGCCAACTAGATCCATAAACCCATCCACAATCCATATTGATACAACCTGCCATAGAATCTTTCTTTGATATATTATTCCAACATTTCTTGTCACAATGATTTTTCAAACCACACACACTACAAGGGTGTAAGTTCCAACATTTATCTTTTGTATGCCCTTTCCTGCTACAATAAGAACATTAAATACATTGTTTTTCTCCAACAAATTTACTTGAACCTATATTATTTCCTTTTCCTATTACATACCCAAATCCTTCATGTTTTGGCCTCATAACTGGTTCTATTGGCTCTTTCATTCCTTGCTCATTCTTTCCTAATCCTTTACCTTCATAACCCATTCTTTTCATTATTTTTAGACCAACATTTTCTTTAGCTTTTGCAGAATCAAAATTATCACAACTCACAAGATCATTACACTCATCAACATGTTTATCTCCATCACAAATAACTTCAGCAAAATCACATTTATCAAATGACAAACATAAATTTTTTGTTCTACATGAAAAATCACATGTCGCTTTCTTTGCTTTCAAATATTCATTCTCTTCATTCAATCTTGATATTTCCTTTTTGTATAAACTATTCTCTTCTTCTAATTTCTTCATCTTTCTTCTAGGTCATCAACCAACTTCACTCTTTGTTCTAGTTCCTCATTTCTTTATTAATCTCATCAAATAATTTTATCTTTTCTTCTAAAACTTTATATTCCTCTCTAAGTTTGTCGGATTCCTTCACTTGCCAATTATGTACTTCTTCCACAAACTTTAACCTATCCTCTAGTTCTTCAATTTTTTCTTTGTAATCACTAATTTCATTTAAAAGTTTACATTTTTCTGCCGACCTTTCATTCATAATTGCAAACCATTTTTTTCTCTCTTTCATTAATTCTTCATTTAAAAAATCTATTTCAGAAACTAAATTTGCATTTTCTTTCAACACTCTTTTACCTTGCTTTCCCATTGCAATGAACAATTAAACTTACCTTTTCGCTCTAGCTGATACTTTTGAAACACCTCTTACCCTGTCATGGGTTCTAATTTCCTTCCTTTTCAATGATCACTTAATCAATTTATTTCTCCTCTTACTAGCTGCCTTCAACAATTTCCTCTTTTTGCAATGAAACTTTAAATTCTTTTCAAAACTAACAAGTTGTCATTACCTTGGCAGCTCTGGCTGTGGCTAAAGGTTTTTGCAAGCTCTTCAAAAGTTGACTCCTTTCTTCAGCTTCAAATATATCTCCTTTTGACTGGTCTTTGTCTCTATACAGCCATAGCTAAACACCTGCACGAACAAGGTGGATTCTTCCTTGGCAATTAGACTTGTCTTCAGACAACAAACTAGCAGCTTTCTCCTTTGGACAGTGGCTTCAAACTTTTCATATTTTCTCAATCTCCTAATGATCTGAAATCAAGCGATCTCTTTGTGGCTGCTGACTGTTCAAATGCAGCAATCTGACTCCTCCTTTAATAGCAATTCTAGTAAGCTTCCTTCATTTGATAGCTTTATTTTCTGTTGACTCCACCTCTTGACAACGGCTGAATTCTTTTGTAGATTCTTCACTCTCCAGGGTCTCCAGGGTCTTTGGCTGATGCACACATATCTTTCTCCCTTGGCTCTGATACCACTTTGATGGTTTGGAGAAGACACAGACAGACATATAAAACACAGAGATGAAATACAACACCATACAGGAGAACTCAAAGCAACTCCATGAAACCTGAGCGTTGCTAACCACAGGCTCTTGTATTAGATTATAGCAAAATACATAATGAATGTTCAGTGCACTGTAACATTGTGTTAGTTCCAAAATTTATTAGAGTTAGATGAAATAGTATTCATTGTGAAGATTCCAGATGGGGAAGACAACTGTATTCAACACGTGGTCAACGGGCGATGGCTCTGGATGGTTCTAGAGGGTCTTTGGTCTATGCTGACAATCTTCATAATTAATTTACCTTTTTCCAACAAGATGGAATCCAGATTTAATTTTAAGGGTCATGTCCTCTTGCACTCTGGGAAACTTTGTCTTGGTTTAATCTTTAGCTTTGAAATATCCAAATGTGAGAAACTGTCTAGACCAATGCTTAGCTAGGTATAAAGAATTTTGTCTTGACAAGAAACCTCTGGTGGTTGTCAAGAATGTTTTGTTTTACTTTAAAGTTTGCATTTAATCTTGGTAATGATTTTGATTTCACCCCAATGTTTTTCATGCATGACTGATTTGGTATATGAGATTCTAGTATATACCCAGTCCTCTTAACACATGCAGGTTGCAAGAATAGATGTTTACAGGTTGCTCATTCATGAAGCTATCACTGGAATAATTAAAAGGGGTTGAATGTAGAGAAGGGTTGTAAACAAAGGGGTATTTCATGAATTCGATTTAATCTTGCGAGATGTAAGATTGATGGTGCATAATGGGAGCACTCAGGTGAAAAGAATAGTTGTGGTCACAATGCAAATTAGAAGAATCTGCCAAGGGATGAAAATCGTGAAAAAGAAAATCAGGAAATCCAAGAAGACATGGATTCTATGAAAAGGAAAAGAAGTTGACATCGAGTATTTCTCTAATACTTGAAATCCAAGAAAGTGGTGAGTTTGAAAATTCCACGATACTAAGGAATCCACGAAGTATCAAAGTATGTATAAAGGACTCACAATATGAAGAACTATGAATCTTGTAATATCCAAGGGAAAATGAAAATCGATATGCAGATTCTCTATGCACACTGGCATTGTGACCGACACGCCATGGAAAAGTTCAAAAACTATAGATTCGAAAGACTGCAAGAAATATTTACCAAGGAATCCAAGATGTTAGTAAATCCACGAGAGAATTAAATCTCCAAAGAGTCTTTGAGACAAAACAGTATTATGAATTTGAATGGCTCAGAAGGAGTGAATATTTTAAACCACATTGATAAGAGGATGGCTTAATTTAAAATCTACCCAGGAAAAACCTACAAAGGATTAAATGTGATATGATTATATCGATTAAAGGCTTCATGGTGAGCGAATTGGAAAGATGGATATGCATTGATTTGGTGGGGACGCGGTGGTCTCGCCATAAATTCAAGAAGGAGAAATCATTGTAAGCATACTATGTGACTAACAGAAGGTAATGACAAGATTGTAAAGCTCAAGGAATTCATGCATTCTTGGAATCTACGAAGAGAAAGAATCAACGAGACAAAGAAACATGCAAGTGGTTTGGGAAATCTGAGAAGATGTGGAGTCTGTGATAAATGTGTTTCGGATATTTCCTTCCATCATGGAATTCGTGAGGCTTGTGAAATCTGTGATAGTGGTAAGAATGGGTCGAAAGTAAAAAAACCTGTTGCTTGCTGATATTAAGGTTTTTCTTGGAGGTCTGAATCATAGTATGTGTTTCTAGCTATGGAGTGAGATCATTAGTTTCAAGCGTGGTCATTTGGCTTGCATAATTGACAAGACTTTAGCGGTGATATTTTCAAAGGTCCATGGGGCATGAATCTCGCTACATCATGAGTCTCATGAATTATGGCACATTGTCATAGTGATATCATCAATGGTTACTTAGCTTACAATACTATGATTCCTAAGGGCTTGATTGTTGCTATAAAAGGAATTCAAAGAGAAAAAAATTGATCTAGGATATCAAATGATCATCGAAAATCTAAATGACATGTGATGAATGTGAGGCACGAGGGACATGCAAAATCATGAAGAATTTTTTGTAGGCACAAAAGGTATTGATGTTAATGCAAAGGTTTCACTGGTCTCGGCAATGAACGGACCGCTCATTATGAGGAATTCAAAGATGAGTTGATATTAATATGAAGTTATGTGCATGGGTAAGCTGAGGTGATTATAAGGTTGTTTCACTTTTGACATTTCAGAAAGATCACCAGGATGGGTGTCTAGTATCTTAGTTGTGGCAGTAAATCAGTAAGTGTTCATTACAAACGACGAAGGACCGGTCTAGCAAATATGATATTTAAATCACATAACAATGACCATCTTAATTTCCATTGATGTCTGAAAATTATATTCTATCTGTGAAACAAGCCAGTTGCTCAAAGAGATTGTTGTGTTTTTCAAAAAATAAAGCGTTTACATTTATGGTGTTGGATTTCACAAGAAAAGAAAAGAGTGATGAAAATTTCACAAAATCCGTTGGTGTGAGATTTCACAAGGAGGAGTTCAAGAATTTTGTTTATACATGAAATTCGTGAAAGATGGAGTTCTTGGAGAATCTGTGACTGGCCGGATTTTGCGAAGAGGCAAAATCCATGAAGGGGCTAAATATGTGAGGAAATACACCTATAGACACATGGGATTTACTTTTGATCAAAGGTTCAAGCATGAAATTTGTTTGGGACTAAAGCATGGTTAGTAGAGGTGAATGAAAATCTGATATTCAAATGGCTACATGATCTTTCTCTATTACTTCATGATGATTTTTGTTTGATTCCAAGACTTTGTTCAAGTTCTTGTGAATCTATGAAATCGTAAAATCATGAAGGATACAAGCACCTAAAGGAAGATTCAGATGAGTTATAAAAGTTGGCCATTCTTAGAGAAAAATTATCAAAGGTCACCACAGAATGGTGAATGGAGGTTATTTTTTAAGTTATGACATTACAAGACTCTCATTGTTATGAAGAGGAAACTCGAATGCAAGATTTCCGCATGAGAGATCATTGGCGGTGTAAAAGGAAGAAATCTAGTCTATGAAAGTCGAGGATTCATGAAGGATTTAGTGCAATGAGTTTCATGAAGACCTACAAGAGCAGGTTCATCGGCTTCCTACCCCAAGCATTGAGTGAGTTCATTATGCCTCTGCTATAATATTAGAATTCGAGGATGACAATCTAAGGAAGTGAGAGCTATTCCTAAACAGGTGTGGTATTTGTAAGGATAGATGCAGAATCTCGATCTTACTAGCCAAATGAAAATCTCAAAGTGTCTTGTGGGCAATGACAATGCAATCAGCGTCTTTACAACCAGAAATGTACAAGGATTTAAACTAGGAATTATTAGAGGTCTATGTATCTTCAAGATCATCGCATAATATTCTCTGATAGTGACGATGCAATTGGAGACTAGTGATGATCATGGAGAATTAATTCTTTGTTTTCATTCCCCATGCAATGCTCTCATGATTTTATAAGGTTGTGCTTTTAATCATCATCATGAAGGTGAAGGCTGGAATAATAAAGGATTAAGGAATTGCATATGAAAGGTCCACGAAGCATGACAAGCTAATAATGGTTCATGGAATATTAAGGGAAACATTGCTAAGGCGTGGAAATGGAAAATGAAAGTTAAATAAATGATAATGAGTCAATATGAAATGGTATGGGAAGACATGAGACTAATAAAGATCAGAAAATCTAGTAGAACTGCTCAAGTGCTACCATGCTCGGATCCAAATTGGTTTGCAATATGATGGACACCCCCACGGTGTAGAGATGTGGTGGTATTTAAATGTAGGTGTGGGATAGTGCATAAAGAGTGCTTCGCATGAGTAACATGATGGTGTTAAAATTAAAACTAATGGTATCTAAATGGGTTTCCTTAATATCCAAGGGATTTAAATGGAAAAATCAATAAAAGACAACTTTGGACGACTCATGGAATCCAGTGTCTCGCAGCCCTTATGTATTCATTACATCTTTGGAGATCACCAAGATTTGATAGCGAGATGATTGAAGAAATATTTTATGAGGATCATTCAAAATCAAATGGTTCAATTTTGGATCACTGAGGATTATGGAAAATAGTTGGTGGATGAGATTGCTAGTTTCAAGCACTGTCAAACCAGAATATCAATTGTATGTCGAAAGGAAAAGTGGTTCTCATATTACCATAGAGATTGTTGATTTAATTAATTGATTGTTAGTTTTGGGGATCTCAATCATGCAAGGAAAGTTCAGCAAGTTGGGTGACGTGTGGTTTCATTAATGATTTGCATAGATCTCCCCTTAGAGTTACATATATACATGCACTATTATTCAAATTATTGACTCAAAATTTAATTTGATATGATTTTGAATATACTTTTTTTCTATGTATTGTAGGATATATACAATCTGTGCCACTTGGAGACTTGCTACAGGATTGCTGAAAACACAAGGATAAAGGTTTAAATGATGGAGACTTTATGTTGATGTCCCATTTCTCAAAGGTGGTCATTTGATCACATGAAGAACTCACATATGCAAACATTCCAAAAGGGGAGAAAATTAAAATTATTCAACAACCTACCTATGTATATGTGTTATATTTTTCTACCAAGAAGGTTTTAAGTTGCAATCCAACTTGCAACTCAAAAATTAAATGTGGAACCAACATAAGAATCTGTGCCAAAATTGCATCTAGTTGGAAGAGGTTTCTAGAAGGCATGTGAAGCTACTTTATTTCTCCAATGGGAATTGTCATCATGATCAAGGGGGTAGAATACATTTTCCTTAGTGCTCCAATATGTAACTAAATTTATCTGATTGGTTGATGATGTAGCATGTGTGTCCAAGTTTAATATAACTTCCTAGGGTTTCTAGAGGATTGATCTGAGTCATTGGATGGATTAAATCTTGGCCATTGAAATTGTAATGTAAAATCTATAAAGGCCAGTGCCTTCTCATTTGTAGGGGGGTAGAAATTAGTAGGAGTTAGTTGTAGGAGAGGAGAGAGATGGAGATTGTTATGTAAATGTTGAAGAAATTAATGCAATCGGGTCATTGATTTGGTGAAGTTTTGTGTTGAGCTTTGAAGGTTTATGTTTTCTTGTTCTTAATTCTCAGATGTTAGTTTTGAGTTCTTTCATGATGATGGTGATATGTCAATGATGTTTGATGAATCTATTGCTCATAATTTTGACAATTTTCTAATTGTAAGTTGTGTAAAGTTAGTCTGAGAAAAATATTGCACTTAGTTCAACCATGGATGTTTGTTCATATTGCACCAGTAATTGGGTATATGTTTGAATGTTTCACAGTCTGAAAATATTTCAGCTACCTTAGAAGATTGCACTGTTTATGTGTAGTTGTAGGCTTGTCCTTGATCAAGAAGAGATTATTTTTATGGGGATTTTTCCATCTGCAGCATTCATCATTGTTGTGATTGATCTTAGGTGTTAGTTTAAGAACTTTCTCTCAACCCTTTATCTTTTGATCTTTCTTTGAATTAGTTTGGATTGAATCAGCATCACCATATTCCCATATTTGATGATAAGTTTGATGCTTCCAACATTGGTGATTTTTAAGGCCCCTTGTGATAACCAAAAAATCACATCATCACTGAGTTGTTTGTTCAATATCAAGACCTAGCATTAGAGACCTTGGGGTTGTTTCTTTAAGTTTACTAATAGGAATCACCTTTCAAGAGAAATAGGATACTTTTATTTTATCTTTGTTGTTGCAGTGTAAAAAAATCATCAACAAAATTGGCACTAGAGGGAGGACCGAGCGAAAGCAACATAGCTAGAATTTGAATGAGCCTTCATGGTTAAAATTTGAGATAATAGATCTCTTTAAAAAGTCAGAGTTGATATGGAAAGGCAGTGGTCTTACATTTATTATTGTGAGAATAGTTCTCATATTGATATAGCTCAGCTTCATGAGTCACTAAATCAGTGACTCTATCACAAGAAGTTGCATCAACTGGCATTATCATATAATTTTAGAATTCATAATACTTTTGGGCACAATTAGCTTGAATTCTTAACCTTTTTGGATAGAATTGAGATGGATTTACAAGGAGAAATTTTCTTTTGGGATGTGCATAAACCACTAGCCTATCCAAATTTGGAAAAATAATTTATTGATGTTATAGTTGAAGCATTCACTGAGTTAGTTAAGGATCGGTTAAGTAGTGGCTTGTGTTTGCAATATTTTCTCCTATCTAGTTGGTGCATGTTACATAATACATCTCATTCAGATCTTACGTGTTCATCATGTGGAGATATCATTAATAAAATTAAGATTCATTTGGAATGGTCGTCTGAGGGATGCACTATATAGGAGCTAATAGGAACTGGATCTGAAGAATATGTAGTAGAAAATGTTGAAGCAGGCCAAGAGGAAGTAGAGTGTCAAAGAGAAGAAGTTGAAATACCTAGAAAAGTAGAGGTAAATAATGAGTGTCTAAGAAAAGTGCAAACTATAGGAAATAAGGGTGTTGTTCCTACACAGGTTAGCCAAATGTTTGAAATGGAAATTTTAGTTGATGATGAGCCAAAAGACAAATAATTTATCATTCAAGATGAAGATTCACTACAAACAAGATATGATGAGTTTATTCCAAATCTTATGAAGGATTGGTTGAGCTTACAATACAAGATATGTTTGGAGGAGTTACTACTACCAGGCTGGTGCAAAATACATGAGGAGGCACACTCAGAATTCACATGTTTCCAATATCAGACAGTAATTAGGGAGGTGGAAGAATGAGTACATTTTTCAAACCATACAGAGGATGCATAGAAAGCTACATCAAAGGAGCTTCAACAAGTTGTTGATGAATGTCTTGTGGAGCAGACTGAAGGAGTGAATGAAGAAGCTAATGTTGCTAATGGTTATGATCACGAGTCTAAGATTACATTGATAATGAATGATAGTGAGTCTTTTTGTTTATCTAATTTTGTTTTCCCTTTATATTCTAATACATTTGTTGATGATGATTCACATATTTCATGCTTTGATGATAATAAGACTTGTTTAAATAATGCTAGCATGCAGGGAATTACAGAAGATGTTGAGAACAATGATGCCACAGTCATAATTGATAGACATGATCATATAGCTGCAGGTAAAAATACACTTGAAGATCAACCTGTGGTGCCTCTTGATGACCATCCAATCAAGGAAGTTGCTACATGTGAGGGTCTTTCTACAATTTCATCACTAATCCCTCATGAAGAAATATAAATAGAAAAAAAAATTCCATGATTATGAGTCTGAATTTGTTCAATCTAAATTTTTTCCTCAACCAATTATTGATGACTCTAATTCTATTTTCCATGTCTCAAGCGCAAGAGGAATGTTGCACCACCAATTGCAACCTTTGTATGTTGTTGAATCTTCACAAACCACATTGGCAGAAGATCAACATAACATTCAGTCTAAGCAAATAACACACCAGGTTGTTTCTTTCCTTATTGTGAATTCTAAAGTTTACCAATTTGATTATGGATGCATAGTAAAGATAATTTGCATATGGATTGATCATGGCCCTAATGAGTCACCTCAATTTCTGATTTTACCTAGTTTTTGGACACTGAATATGAAGGTGTTACTACAAGAATGCATTTTTTTGAATATAAAAATAAACCTGCCAAGTTCAAAACCATAACCTGTGCCTTGTTACTGCTGAATATTTTGAGGAACCATGTGAGGTCAGGTGTCTTTTCATGTTATCTAAAACCTATTTACTCAATTTACTTGTACATAATCTGATTTCTTTTCTTTTCCTGCTTGGCTTTCCTACTGTAGGTTAGGTTTCTTTAGAGTTATTTTGCTTTGGTTTTTTTTTCTTTCTAGTTCTGGTTAGTGTAGGTTTGCTTTGGTTTTCTTTTGGTTTCATTTCTACTTTGCTTCTTTGGTTTGGGGTCCCTTTGCTCTCTTTTGGTAGTTTCTTATGTGCACAACAATCATTTCAATTAACTAGGATTATTCTAAGTATTTCTTTGAGAAACTTCAATCATGTTTCTGGAATGGATGGTGAAGGCCTTTTGTTAGTGTCAAAATGGTCTAAATGTTTGATTTGAAGATGATCAGTCATTGGTCTAATCTGAATCTCAAGTATCCTAAAATCTTACATCTTTCACACATATCTTAAGAATCTTAAGGTTGTTGTAGGTTCCTTTGTGAGGTCTTGTTAAGTGAAAAATGTTATATTTACTTCAGTGCCATTGTGATTCTCAACTGCGAGTGTGAGCTTCATTATTCACGAGTTGAAAGGAAAGGAAATGAAAAGATGATAAAAATAAATCAGAAAAGAAAGAATAAAATATTGAAAATCAAAAAGGAATCCCAATCTCCAAGAGGATTCAAACAACTCTATCAAGGCTATGGATGTATGGCTCTTAGTAGAGCTATGTTCGAGAGAATCGCGGCGATAACCTCATCAGGGCTATGGATGCCTAACTAGCAGCGAGGCACTGTCTAGGTTATTTTTGAAATTAGAATTAATCATGTAGCTTAACTTGAATGAGCTTGGGTTTCTATGGTTACTTAAGGAGGTAAATGAATACACCTACACATACTTGGAGTTTTAGTATATGGAAGGCTCAGTCTACCCTTTCTTTTGATTCTTCGAGCTTACATTTTGATTCAGTTGACGTAATGTGAGGATCAAAACCAGAGATTCTAGGTTCTTGATTCTAGTTTGTCATTGAAATGCTCTAGAGAATTTTCCCAACAGAGTCACCATTTGTTGTGCCATTTTTGCACACATGCCCCACAATAGGTAGGGACCCTCTTTGAGTTTTCTTTTTTCTGCATTTCATTCTTTAATAATTCTCAGTTTACTCATTTTTGGAAGATGGAATCCATATTTAATTTGAAGGACCATGTCCTCTTGCACTATGGGAAACTTTGTCTTGGTTGAATTTGTAGCTTTGAAATATCCAAATGTGTGAAAATATCTAGACCCATTCTTAGCTAGGTGGAGATCACATCCTAGGAATTTCATCTTGACAGGAAACCTCTAGTGATTGTTAGGAATGTTATGTTTTACTTTAAAGTTTATATTTAATCTTGGTAATGATTTTTATTTCGCCCAAATGTTGTTCATGCATGACTGATTTGGTATATGAGAGTCTAGTATGTACCCGATCCTCTTAACACATTCAAGTTGCAGGAATAGATGTTTATAGGTTGCTCATTCATGAAGCTATCACTGGAATAATTAAAAGGGGTTGAATGTAGAGATGGGTTGTCAAGACAGGGGTATTCCATGAATTCAGTTTAATCTTGCAAGATGTAAGATTGACGGTGCACAATGGGAGCACTTAGGTGAAAAGAATAGCTATGGTCACAATAAAAATTCAAAGAATCCACCAAGGGACGAAAATCATGAAAAATAAAATCGAGAAATCCATGAAGACGTGGATTTTTTGAAAAGGAAAAGAAGTTGACATCGGGTATTTCTCTACTACTTGAAATCTATGAAAGTGGTGAGTTCAGAAATTCCATGGTACTAAGGAATCCACAAAGTATCAAAGTATGTATAAAGGACTCACAATATGAAGAACTACATGAATCTTTTAATATTTGAGGGAAACAGAAAATCGATATGCGGATTCTCTATGCACATCGGTATTGTGACTGACACGCCATGGAAAATTTCAACTATAGGTTTGAAGGACTACAAGAAATTTTTGTACCAAGGAATCCAAGATGTTAGTAAATTCACAAGAGAATTAAATCTCTGAAGAATATTCGAGACAGAACAGTATTATGAATTTGAATGGCTCAGAAGGAGTGAATATTTTAAACCACGCTGAAAAGAGGATGGCTTAATTTAAAATATGCCCAAGAAAAACCCGCAAAGGATTAAATGTGATATGATTACATCAATTAAAGTCTTCATGGCAAGTGAATTGGCAAGATGGATATGCACTAATTTGGTGGGGACATGGTGGTCTCACCATAAATTCAAGAAGGAGCAATCGTTGTAAGCATAGTATGTGACTAACGAAAGGTGATGACAAGATTGTAAAGCTTGAGGAATTCATGCATTCTTGGAATCCACAAAGAGGAAGAATCAGTGAGAGAGAGAAACATGCAAGTGGTTCAAGAAATCCGAGAAGATGTGGAGTTCGTGATAAATGTGTTTTGGATATTTCCTTCCATCATGGAATTCGTGAGGCTTGTGAAATCTGCAATAGTGGTAAGAATGGGTCGAAAGTAAAATAGCTCATTGCTTGTTGATATTAAGGTGTTTGTTGGAGGGCCGAATCATAGTATGTGTTTCTGGATATGGTGTGAGATCAGTAGTTTCAGGCGCAATCATTTGGCTTGCATAATTGATAATAATTTAGCGGTAGTATTTTCAAAGGTCCATGGGGCGTGAATGTGACTACATCATGGGTCTCATGAATTATGGTGCATTGTCATAGTGATCTCATCAACAATTACTTATAAAGCTTGGAATATTGTGATTCCTAAGGCTTGATTGTTGCTATAAAAGGCATTCAAAGATAAAATGGTTGATTAAGGATATCAAACGATCATCGAAAATGTAAATGACATGTGATGAACATGAGGCAGGAGTGACATCTGAAATCATGAAGAATTTTTCGCAGGCACCAAGGGAATTGATTTTAATGCAAAGGTTTCATTGGTCCCGGCAATGAATGGACCGGTCATTATGGGGAATTCAAAGATGAGTTGATATTAATACAAATTTATGTGCATGGGTAAGCTAATACGATTATAAGGTTGTTTCACTTTGAGTGTTTCAGAAAGATCACCAAGATGGGTGCCTCATATCCTAGCTATGGCAGTAAATCAGTAAGTGTTCATTACAAACAACGAAGGACTCGTCTGGTGAATATGCTATTGAAATCACATAAAAACAACCACGGTAATTTCTATTGACGTATAAAAATTAGATTTTATCTATGAAACAAGTTGGATGCTCAAAGAGATTGTTTTGCTTATCAAAAAATAAAGCATTTACATTTTTGGTGTTGCTTTAGAGATTCCACAATAAGGCAGAATCTGTGAAAATTTAAGTTTCGGGAAATCCATGATCAACCAAGATCCCCAAAAATGTTGATGATTTTGGAGAATCCACCAAGGGATGGATTTCGTGAGAAAAGAAAAGAGTGATGAAAATTTTGCAGAATCCGTTGGTGTGAGGATTTCACGAGGAGGATTTTGGGAATTTTGTTGTTACATGAAAGTGCAAAAGATGGAGTTCTTAGAGAATCTATGACTAGTTGGATTCTGTGAAGAGGAAAAATCCACGAAGGGGCTAAGTACACGAGGAAATACACCTGCGAAAAACATGGGATTTACTTTTGATCAAAGGTTCAAGCATGAAATTTGTGTGGGACTAAAGCATGGTCAGTAGAGGTGAACGAAAATCCGATATTTGAATGGTTGCATGATTCGTCTCTATTACTTCATGATAATTTTTGTTTGATTGCAAGACTTTGTTCAAGTTCTTGTGAATCTATGAAAGAATAAAGTCACGAAGGATACAGGCACCTAAAGGAAGATTCAAATGAGTTATAAAATTTGGTCATTCTTAGAGAAAATTCATCAGAGGTCACCATAGAAGGAGAATGGAGATTATTTTTTCAGTTGTGACATTACAAGACTCTCATTGTTATGAAGAGGAAACCCGAACGTAGGATTTCCACATGAGAGATTTTTGGCAGTGTAAAAGGAAGAAATGCAGTCTATGACAATCAAGGATCAAAATAAGGATTCGTGAAGGATTTAGCACGAGGAGATTTGTGAAGACCTGTAAGAGCAGGTTCGTTGGCTTCCTACCCTGAGCATCAAGAGTGAGTTCATTATGCCTTTGCAATGAGATTAGAATTCAAGGAAGATGATCTAAGTGAGAGCTATTCTTAAAGGGGTGTGGGATTTGTAAGGATAGATGCAGAATCTTAATCTGACTAGACAAATGCAAAGTCAAAGTGTCTCATGGGAAATGACAATAGAATCATTGTCTTTACTACCAAAAATGTACAAGGATTTAAACTAGGAATTATCAAAGGTCTATGTATCTTCAAGATCATTGCACAATATTATCTGATAGTGGTAATGAAATTGGAGACTGGTGATGGTCATGGAGAATTAATTCTCCATTTTCATTCCCCATGAAATGCTCTCGTGATTTTACAAGGTTGTGCTTTTAATCATCATCATGAAGGTGAAGACTAGAATAATAAAGGATTAAGGAATTGCATATGAAAGGCCCATGAAGCATGACAAGCTAATAATGGTTCATAGAATATTAAGGGAAACATTGCTAAGGTGTGGAAATGGACAATGAAAGTTAAATAAATGACAGTGAGACAATATGAAATGATATGGGAAGGCATGAGACTAATAAAGATCAAAAAATATAGTACAACTACTTGAGTGCTACCATGCTTGGATCTAAATTGATTTGCAATATGATGGACACCCCCAAGGTATTGAGATGTGGTAGTATTTAAATGTAGGTGCAGGATAGTGCGTAAAGAGTGCTTCACATGAGTAACATGATGGTGTTCAAATTCAAACTAATGATATTTGAATGGATTTCTTTAATAGCTGAGGGATTTAAATGGAAAAATCAATAAAACTCAACTTTGGAGGACTCACAAAATCCAGCGTCTCGTAGCCCTTACGTAGTAATTACATCTTTGGAGCTTGCCAAGATTTGATAGCGAGATGACTAAAGAAATTTTTTTTGAGGATCGATCAAAAACAAATGGTGCAAGTTTCGATCACTGGGGATTATGGAAAATAGTTGGTGGAGGAGGTTTCTAGTTTCAATCACTATCAAGCTAGAATATCAACTGCATGTCAAAAGGAAAAGTGGTTCTTAGATTACCGCAGAGATGGTTGATTTAATTTATTTTTTGTTAGTTTTAGGGATCTTGATCGTGTAGGGAAAGTTTAGTAACTTGGGTGATGAGTGGTTTCATTAATGATTTGCATATATCTCCCCTTGGATTTGCATATATACATGCACTATTATTCAAATTCTTGATTCAAAATTCAATTTAATATAAAATTGTGAATATGATTTTTTGTGTATTGCAAGATATATACAATTTGTGCCACTTGGAAACTTGCTACAGGATCACTGAAAACACAGGGATAAAGTTTTAAAGGATAGATACTTTATGTTTATGTCCCATTTCTCAAAAGTGTTCATTTGATCACATGAAAAACTCACATATGGAAACATGCCAGAAGGGGATAAAATTGAATATGTTCAACAACCTGCCTATGCATATGTGCCAGATTTTTCTGCCAAGAATATTTTAAGTTGTAATCCAACTTGCAACTCAAAAATTAAATTTATAACCAACATAAGAATTTGTGCCAAAATTGTGTCTAGTTGGAAGAGGTTTCTAGAAGGCATGTGAAGCTGATTTATTTCTCCAATGAGAATTTTCATCATGATCGAGGGGGTAGAATACTTTTTCCTCATTGCTCCAATATGTAATTGAATTTATCTGATTGATTGATGATGTAGCATGGGTGTCCAAGTTTAATGTAACTTCCTAGGGTTTCTAGAGGATTGATCTAAGCCATTGTATGGATTAAATCTTGGCCATTGAAATTGTAATGTAAAATCTATAAAAGGCCACCTTCTTATTTGTAGGGGTTAGAAATCAATAGGAGTTAGTTGTAGGAGAGGAGAGAGTTGGATATTTTTATATAAATGTTGGAGAGGTTAATGCAATTGGGTCATTGATTTGGTGAACTTTTGTGTTGAGCTTTGAAGGTTTATGGTTTCTTGTTCTCAATTCTCAGATATTAGTTTTTCAGTTCTTTCATGATGATGGTGAGATGTCAATGATGTTTGATGAATTTGTTGCTAATACTTTTGGAAATTTTTTGATTGTAAGTTGATGTGTAAATTTATTTTGAGCCAAATATTGCACTTAGTTCAACCGTAGATGTTTGTTCATATTGCGCCAGTAATTGGGTATATGTTTGAATGTTTCAAATTCTGAAAATATTTCAGTTACCTTAGAAGATTACACTATTTTTGTGTAGTTGTAGGCTTTTCCTTGATAGAGTATAAATTGGTTTTATGAGGATTTATCCATCTACAACATTCATCATTGTTGTAATTGATCTTAGGTGTTAGTTTAGGAACTTTCTCTCAACCCTTTATCTTTTGATATTTCTTTGAATTAGTTTGGATTGAATCATCATCACCATATTGCCACATTTGATGATAAGTTTGAAGCTTCCAAAATTGTTGAGTTGTAAGGCCCCTTGTGATAAAATCAATTTAGTTTGAAGGTCTTGTGATTTTCAAGCAACGAGGAAGTTGCAAAATATGTTGAAATTTGAAGAATTGTAAATCAAATGTCATAATGACAGGAGAGGTCTAGGTGGGTGTCATGTTGTAATGTCATGGTGTCAATAAGCCTAGGTGGTAGAATAGCTTGAGGTTTGATGTTTTATTTGAGAATAAGGTCTCCATTACCATTTTAAATGTATTAGAAAGATTTAATAGATCAGTTAGGATGAATTTATAAAGACAAGTTGCCATAGGATAGTGATTAAAGGGAAAATTGGCAAAATTGTCATCTTAGAACCTAATTAATGGGTGGTTATGGTAGTTGAACACCCCAAGAGGTAGTTTTAAGGTGGTAACATGATATATTATTGTAATATCTCGAAGGAGAGGTTGTTGAACAATTTTGGGAAAGGGTTTAAAAGAAGAAGTTGCTGTTTTTTGAGTTTTTCATAAAGAAATTGCTGATCCCGTACACTGTACGGCCTATACATGTTTTTCCACACTCAAAGTCTATAATGGTTGGATAGATAATTGAATAAAATTTCTTTTGGAATTTGAATGGTGTGATTTCATTAAGAATTGAGTGAGATATCCTCATTTTACTATCAGGTGGTCTCAAACACCATGTTTTCCCTATTTTCCTGAACTTTGCAGGATTGGTACGGATCCGTACGGTATATTTTGGCTCTAAAATCATTGTGAAAGTGTAGATATATGAGTTAACTTTCAAATTCATTTGATTTTAGGGTTTGAACATTCATATTGAGGGAGAAATCATTGTTTTTCTGAAACTGCTCTATTTTGGTGCAAATTGGTGGTTTGAGAGTATTAAAATGAGTTTTTAGGGCATTCCACCTACTGTAGCCATTGTGACTCGGTGGAATGACCCCATTTGATGTATTATAGGCTTTAAAATTCTATGGAGGACTGAAGGAGTGTGTATGTGGGTTTGGGTGTTGCCTTAGGTTGAGTTTGAGTGATTTTCCTTATGAAAGTGAGTAACTAAAGGGTGGTTTATGAGTTTTGTGGAGAGAATGAACTATGTAATGAATTTTTAAGCTTGTGTAGGTGAAATTAAGAGTTTCTGAATTGGTGGAAAGGATTGAGAGGTCTGGAAAACAAGACTTTGAATAAACCCTACTCTTTAGGCTTGTGGAATGAGGGTTTTGTAGAGCAGCAGATGAATGAAGGGATATGCTTTTGAAAGTTGGTAAAAGAGGCTATTGGATACCTGTCTTTGAGGTCTAAACAGTCATCCTTGTCTGGTTGTAAGATTGAGGAATACTTACTTTGAGAAAGTGACCTATTTAGGCCTAGTGGGACTTGATGGGGGTTTGTGGTTGTTTTGGGAAAATGAAGGTGAAACCCTCTTGAGGGTGAGTTGATGTCCATGAGATTGGAGTGGGGTTCTTGGTTGAGAGTTGAAGTCTCGATTTTGTGAGTTATCTCCACCCAGCCTCTGCATCAATTTCTTTAATAGCTGAGGGATTTAAATGGAAAAATCAATAAAACTCGACTTTGGAGGACTCACAAAATCCAGCGTCTCGTAGCCCTTACGTAGTAATTACATCTTTGGAGCTTGCCAAGATTTGATAGCGAGATGACTAAAGAAATTTTTTTTGAGGATCGATCAAAAACAAATGGTGCAAGTTTCGATCACTGGGGATTATGGAAAATAGTTGGTGGAGGAGGTTTCTAGTTTCAATCACTATCAAGCTAGAATATCAACTGCATGTCAAAAGGAAAAGTGGTTCTTAGATTACCGCAGAGATGGTTGATTTAATTTATTTTTTGTTAGTTTTAGGGATCTTGATCGTGTAGGGAAAGTTTAGTAACTTGGGTGATGAGTGGTTTCATTAATGATTTGCATATATCTCCCCTTGGATTTGCATATATACATGCACTATTATTCAAATTCTTGATTCAAAATTCAATTTAATATAAAATTGTGAATATGATTTTTTGTGTATTGCAGGATATATACAATTTGTGCCACTTGGAGACTTGCTACAGGATCACTGAAAACACAGGGATAAAGTTTTAAAGGATAGATACTTTATGTTTATGTCCCATTTCTCAAAAGTGTTCATTTGATCACATGAAAAACTCACATATGGAAACATGCCAGAAGGGGATAAAATTGAATATGTTCAACAACCTGCCTATGCATATGTGCCAGATTTTTCTGCCAAGAATATTTTAAGTTGTAATCCAACTTGCAACTCAAAAATTAAATTTATAACCAACATAAGAATTTGTGCCAAAATTGTGTCTAGTTGGAAGAGGTTTCTAGAAGGCATGTGAAGCTGATTTATTTCTCCAATGAGAATTTTCATCATGATCGAGGGGGTAGAATACTTTTTCCTCATTGCTCCAATATGTAATTGAATTTATCTGATTGATTGATGATGTAGCATGGGTGTCCAAGTTTAATGTAACTTCCTAGGGTTTCTAGAGGATTGATCTAAGCCATTGTATGGATTAAATCTTGGCCATTGAAATTGTAATGTAAAATCTATAAAAGGCCACCTTCTTATTTGTAGGGGTTAGAAATCAATAGGAGTTAGTTGTAGGAGAGGAGAGAGTTGGATATTGTAATATAAATGTTGGAGAGGTTAATGCAATTGGGTCATTGATTTGGTGAACTTTTGTGTTGAGCTTTGAAGGTTTATGGTTTCTTGTTCTCAATTCTCAGATATTAGTTTTTCAGTTCTTTCATGATGATGGTGAGATGTCAATGATGTTTGATGAATTTGTTGCTAATACTTTTGGAAATTTTTTGATTGTAAGTTGATGTGTAAATTTATTTTGAGCCAAATATTGCACTTAGTTCAACCGTAGATGTTTGTTCATATTGCGCTAGTAATTGGGTATATGTTTGAATGTTTCAAAGTCTGAAAATATTTCAGTTACCTTAGAAGATTACACTATTTTTGTGTAGTTGTAGGCTTTTCCTTGATAGAGTATAAATTGGTTTTATGAGGATTTATCCATCTACAACATTCATCATTGTTGTAATTGATCTTAGGTGTTAGTTTAGGAATTTTCTCTTAACCCTTTATCTTTTGATATTTCTTTGAATTAGTTTGGATTGAATCATCATCACCATATTGCCACATTTGATGATAAGTTTGAAGCTTCCAACATTGTTGAGTTGTAAGGCCCCTTGTGATAACCAAAAAATCACATCATTACTGAGTTGTTTTTGCATTTTCAAGACCTAACATTAGAGACCTTGGGGTTGTTTCTTGAAGTTTACCTATAGGAATTGCCTTTCAAGAGAGATAAGATACTTGTATTTTGTCTATGTTGTCGCAGTGCTAAAAACACCATCAACACTCCTCAACTCACTTTCTAATCTCTTCATTTTCTTTAGGGGTCAACCTATAAGCAGCCTTATTTAGAAGGCTAGATCTTGGAATTAAATCCATGTGATGGCTAATGCTCCTCATGGGAGGCAACTCATCCAATAACTCTGCTACAACAATGCCTTTATGGTCCTCCAATATTCCTTGTATCTCCTTGGGAAATTCTTCCATATTTGGTGGTGTAAGAGCATCCTTGGGTTTGAGTACCAAAGCATATTCCATCTCCTCCTTCCTCATGGTATGTAGGAACTCATTTCCACCCACCAACATGATATTACTACTACTACTATTACAATTGTTGCCACCTTGTTCTTGCATTGGCAACAAGGTATGCTTGATTCCATCCTTCTCAAAGGTGTAAGTATTCTCCCTTCCACTGTGCACTGCCTTCTTGTCATATTGCCAAGTTCTACCAAGAAAAACGTGACATACATCCATGGGCATTGTTATAAATTGTGCCTCAACTTGTTGGCTTGGAAATTCCCTTAAAGCTTGGCATTTTTCCTTTAATTGACCTAAATGTCACACTATCGCTGAAATCCAGAACCTTGGAACCTAAGTCACGAGGTTCTAAAATTGCATAACCTTCCGACTTCTTTTAAATGTCGCGGGTTTCAATAATTTCCCAACCAAGTTGCTTGATTCTTAAGTTCTTTAACCACCCGATCTCCCAACTTGAGGTTCTCTTTATGTCGGCATGTCACGGGTTTTAAGAAATTCATAACCTCTGATAGAGGTTCTGAAGTTTAGTTTTTTAGCGACATAGTGCCATTAAGGTTCTCTTTGTTATCGGCATGTCACAGGTTTTGAGAAATTCATAACCTCCAATAGAGGTTTTGAAGTTCGATTTTCAAGCGACTTAACAACTTTGTATGGGCATTGGTTTGTCAATGGTGACTTGGATGTCATGGTGGCAATGGGGACCACGGAAATGTGTTTGATACAACATGATATAGAGTTGTGGTTAAAATAATCTAACGGTGCCTGCTAGCCCCACACCTCTTGTGGTGGGTCCTGAGTGACTCCTGCGAGGTGTACGGGATTGACTAGGCGATGTACATCTGTTGGCTCGATAACTTATGGATAATGTTGTGGTGGGACCCGATTGGTGCTTGGATGGAAAGCAATGATTGGTTGTTGATTGGTGATGGATTGAATAGCGATTACTTGGCAAGTTATCTAGATTTCGAAATGAGTTTGATGCGGTTGTAGCAGTTATATGTTTTGTGATGGTTTATGTACAATTGAAACGATTGGTTTTCTGGAACTGAAGTGACCATGGCTGGATGTCAAATATATATTGTATCACTTTGCAATGAGTGGGGTTCGGTTTTTTTTCTACATTGTATGCTATACCAGCATTGTAACAGTGTGAGAGAACAATTGTAATTGAAATTTGTATATGAGGTTGATTAGGGAATTTTAATGTTGTTGTGAGTTAACACTTGAGAGTGGAGTTTGTAACTCTGTATGTAATTGGTTTACTATAATACAAAGTGACTTTACTTGGTGTGTGGGTTTTTCTCCCGTAAGGGTTTTCCCACATAAATTTGGTGTTCAATTCTGTGTGTGTTAAATTATCTATTTTTTTCTATTTTGTGCATCTTAATAACTGTAACTCGAATTAAATGAAATTTTTTGCACTTCTTTCCTGAGAATTTTACATTTGGAAAGCGTTTCTGCACCTAGCTTTCCTTACAAGTGGTATCAAAGCCTGGCCAATTGTGTTATCCTTGTGGGTAGGGCTTGTTTTTTTGTGCTAATTCTATTCAATGGGAGTCTTGTAGAGAAAACTAGTTGTCTTGAATATAGATTGAGATGACAAGCACATCAAGAAGAATAGAAATTGAAAAGTTTAATGGAAGCAATTTTGAGTTGTGGAAACTCAAAATGGAAGACCTATTGGTGGATAAAGATCTTTGTATTTTTGTTATGGGAACAAAACTATCAGGTATGAAGCAAGAATATTGGGACCTCACAGATAGAAAAGTTTGGCTGATTTTATTCTCCTAAATGTTCATGAGGAGAAGATTGCATGTTCTTTATGGAAGAAACTTGGTGATATTTATCAGGGCAAATCTTTGGTGAATAAGTTATTCCTGAGGAATAATTTATACTCCTTGAAGATGGAAGAAGGAGCATCCGTAGCAGACCATCTGAATTCATTTAATATGATTGTTTCTCAATTGGCCTTTGTGGGGTGTGAAGATAGAGGAGGAGGATCATTGTATGCTTCTGTTATGTTCCTTACCTAACACATGGTATCATCTAGTGATGGCTATTGGAAGTACAACAACCACTTCAAGATAGAAGATGTGGTTGCTTCATTGTTGTTAGAAGAAATGTGGAGGAAATATTTTGAGATTGCCAAGGAGGCCCTTGTTTTTTGGGGTAGATCAAAGGAGAGAGGTAAGAAGAAAGACAAGAAGTCTAAATCCAAATATGAAGGCAGATCAAAGTCTCTTGGCAAGAATTCCAAGGTGAAATTCTAGAATTTTTGAAAGATTGGTCATATCCTGAAGGATTGTAAAGAGGACAACAAAAAAAATAACAACTCTTTGGATAATGATTCTTCTCAGAGTGATGCAAATTTTGTCATTGCAGCCTTGGCGACTCAGGCATCAAATGATGTATGGCTGATTGAATCATGTGCATCTTTCCACATGACATATCACAAAGATTAGTTCCCAAATTATGAAAATTATATTGGTGGAAAGGTGTACCTAGAAAGTAATTCATCTCTTGAAATTGTAGGTGGTGTCAGAGTTAGAATTCAATTTCCTAACTGAATAATAAAAGGAATTGATGGTGTAATGCACATACTAGGTCTAGCTAGAAAAAAAAAAAAATTAGTAAGTTGAATGATGTCGGTGTGCAAGTCTCATTCTTGAGTTACTAGAGGCTCGATGGTGTTGGCCAAGGGTGCACGTATTGGCACTCTGTACAAGTTGGATGCACAATTTTTTCAATGCAATAGTGCCTCTGCAAAGTCAAGCAAGTATGCTCATGTAGAGAAAGCGAACGAAGTTCCTCTAGGTGCAAACTCTTTGGAGGTGAAACTCCCAATAGAGAAAACCATGGTGTGGTATCATAGACTCACTCACATAGGATAAAATGGCTTAAAAGCCTTGAAAATTAAAAACCTAGTAGAAGGGCTTGATGATTGTAACCTTGAGTTTGATTTTTGTGAAAATTGCATTTATGGAAAGCAACATTGTGTTTCATTTTACTCTAGTTCTCATAGATCTTCTAGCATACTAGATTATGTTCACTCTGATGTATTTGGTCCAGTGAATGTTTCGTCATTATCGAAGTGTAAATATTATGTTTCTTTTATTGATGATTATTCGAGAAGGGTATTTGTGTACTTTCTTAAAATTAAATCAGAATTGTTCAGCTAGTTTAAAGTTTATAAAAACTTTAGTAGAAAATCAGATTGGAAGGAAAATTATATGCTTGAGGACGGATAATGGTGATGAGTTGTATTCTACATATTTTGAAAGGTATTGCAAAGACCATGGGATTAAAAGGCATAAAACTACGCCTTATACTCCATGGCAGAATGGAGTTGCTAAGAGGTTAAATAGGACATTGATGCAAAGAGCAAGAAGTATGTTGAGCAGTGTTAGTCTAGAGAAGAATTTTTGGGTTGAGGTTGTGGCTACAACATGTTACTTGGTTAATCATTCATCTAGTTCAGCTCTTGTTAACAAAACACTTATGGAAGCATGATCTGGTAAGAAGCCCTCTCTAAGATATATTCATGTCTTTGGTTGTGAGGCATATGCATATGTGTCGAATAAGAAAAGATCTAAGTTGGAGAACAAAGTTGTAAAATGTATCTTCATCACCTATGACATTGATGTGAAAGGATACAAGATTTGGAATCACGTTACTAATAAGGTGGTGTACAACATAAGTGTAATCTTTCGGGACCTAAAACCTTCTGTAGTTGATCTAGAGTCAAAGACAAAAGAAAAAGAAGAATGATGTAGTTTAAATTCCTCAAACTCCAGATAAAGAGGAACTATAAATTCAAAGTGTACCTGAAACTAAGGAGATCTCTAGTAGCTTTGGGAGTTCTGAACAGGAAGAAGAACCACAACCTCAACCTCAACCTCAACCTGTGAGGAGGTCTACATGTGAAAAGCGGCAACCTAATAGGTATGGATTTTCTATGTTGGATTCGAACTGTGCCTATGCTTTGATTACTAGAAAAAATGAGCCTAGGACTGTAAAGGAGGCTATTAATATGTCTGATTTAGATTCCTGGTTGGAAGCCATGAATGAGAAAATGGCATCATTGAAAAAGAATGAAACCTAGGATTTGGTACCTCTTCTTGAAGGTCTAAAGCCTGTTGGCTACAAATGGGTATTTAAAAGGAAAATTATTCTGGATGGTAGTGTGGAAAAGTATAAAGCTAGGTTGGTCAAGAAAGGTTATTCCTAGGTGGAGGGAATTGATTATGGAGAAATATTTTCTCCTATAGCTAGACTGACATCTATTAGATTTCTATTATCGCTTGCAGAAGCATATGACTTAAAGGTTGAGCAGATGGATGTGAAGACAACATTTCTTCATGGAGATCTGGAAGAAGAGATTTATATGTCCCAACCTAAGCACTTTGTTGAGAAAGGTAAATAAATTTTGGTTTGCAAGTTAAAGAAATCTTTGTATGGTTTAAGGCAATCACCTAGAATGTGGTACCAAAAGTTTGACACTTTTGTGTTGTCATTGGGATTTGTGAGATCAAAATCAAATCATTGTGTGTATTACAAAACTAAAAATGATCTTTTACTTATTATTTCCCTATATGTGGATGATATGTTATTCTTTGGGAATATTAAGGGTATGACTTTAGTTTTAAAATCTTAGTTGCCAACACATTTTGAAATGAAAGATTTAGGTGCAGCAAAATATATTCTGGGTATGGAAATCAAAAGGGATAGGGAAAGTAGAAAGCTTTGGCTCAAATAGAGTAAGTATATTAATACTGTCTTTGAGAGATTTAGTATGACAGATTTCAAGCAGTTAGTTGTTCTAGTGTTGCAGGGAACAAAGCTATATGTTGAAGATTGTCTAAAGTCTCCTACTGAGATGGAGGACATGACCAAGGTGCCTTATTCAAGTGCAATTGGCAGTTTGATGTATGCAATGGTCTATACCAGACCATACATTTCCCAAGCAGTGGGATTAATTAGTCAATTTATGGCTAATCCAGGAAGGCCACATTGGGATGTGAAAGGAATTTTCAGATATTTGAAGGGTACTTCGAAGTATGCTTTGTGTTATCATGGAAACTCGATTGGATCATAGATATCTCTTAGCATTTGTGGTTATGTGGATTATGATTGGGCAGGGGACATTGATAGCAAAAGATCCACCAATGGATACATCTTCATGTGATTCAGTGGTGTGATTGGTTGGATGAGCAAGCAGCATGTTGTAGTCACTTTATCTACTACTAAGGCAAAGTACATGGCAGCAACACATGATTGTAAGGAAGCCATTTGGCTTAGATGTTTGTGTTTTGATATTGGGTTTAATGTAGGGCAGATTACTATTTATTGTGACAGTCAGAGTGCTATCTATTTGGTGAAAAATCCCACTTTCCATGCCAGGACGAAGCATATCAATGTTCAGTATAATTTCGTTCATGATATGGTGGAGGATGGAAAGGTTAATCTTGAAAAATTGGATACTCTCGAGAATGTCGTTGATGCATTGACAAAGCCTATGAGCACAGAAAAGTATAGGTGGTGTCCCAGTTCGATGGGCCTTAGGGCCTATGACTTTCAATAACTTTGAGTTTGGAAGAAGCCAGTAAGTCTTCGTCAAGTGGGAGCATGTTGGAAAATGTGCCTAAACTTGTTGGCTTGGAACTTCCCTTAAAGCTTGGAAATTTTCCTTTAATCGGCCTAAATGTCGCACTATCACTGAAATCCAGAACCTTGGAACCTAAGTCACAGGGTTCTAAAATTTCATAACCTTCTGACTTCTTTTAAATGTTGTGGGTTTCAATAATTTCACAACCAAGTCGCTAGGTTCTTAAGTTCTTTAACCACCCGATCTCCCGACTTGAGGTTCTCTTTGTTGTCGGCATGTCACGGGTTTTAAGAAATTCATAACCTCTAATAGAGGTTCTGAAGTTTGGTTTTCTAGTGACATAGCGACATTAAGGTTCTCTTTGTTATTGGCATGTCGCAAGTTTTGAAAAATTCATAACCTCTAATAGAGGTTCTGAAGTTCGATTTTCTAGCGACATAGCGACTTTGTACAGGCATTGGCTTGTCAGTGGTGACTTGGATGTCATGGTGGCAATGGGGACCACGGCGATGTGTTTGATACAACTTGATCTACGGTTATGGTTATAATAATCTAATGGTGCTTGCTAGCCCTGCACCTCTTGTGGTGGGTCCCAAGTGACTCCCACAGGGTGTGTGGGATTAACTAGGTGGTGTACATCTATCGGCTCGGTAACTAATGGAGAATGTCATGGTCAGACCTGATTGGTGCTTAGATGGAAAGGGATGATTGGTTTTTGACTATTGATAGATTGAATGGTGATTACTTGGCAAGTTATGTGGATTTTGAAATGAGTTTGACATGGGTGTAGCAGTTGTGTGTTTTGTGACAGTTTTTGTACAATTGAAACGGTTAGTTTTCTAGAACCGAAGCGACCATGGCTGGATGTCGAATATATATTGTATCACCTTGAAATGAGTGGGGTTCGATTGTTTGTTTTTTTACATTGTATTCTATATGAGCATTGTAACAGTGTGAGAGAGCAATTGTAATTGGAATCTGTATATGAGATTGATCAAGGAATGGTAATGTTGATGTGAGTTAACACCTGAGAGTGGAGTTTGTAAATTTTTATGTAATTGGTTTACTGTAATACAAAGTGACTTTACTTGGTGTGTGGTTTTTTCTCCCGTAAGGGTTTTTCCACATAAATCGGGTGTTCAATCGTGTGTGTGTTAAATTGCCTATTTTTTATTTTGTTGTTGTGCATCTTAATGACTATAAATCGAATTAAATAAAATTTTCTACACTTCTTTCTTGAGAATTTTACATTTGGAAGGCATTTTTGCACCTAGCTTTCCTTACAGGCATCACATCACATCACACTATCCTTATAACTACCAATCTAAAATTCAACAAGTGCTTGTTCATCTACCAATAATTGGTGCAGTTTTTGTAACCAATAAAATTTATAAGGAGAAGGTTGCTTAATTTTATTAAGGCCTAGTTTATCCACCATCTCAACAGCCACTAGATTATTTGTACTACCACTATCAATTATTAACTTACAACACTTACCTTTTTCTTTACATTTGGTTTTGAACAATTCCCTTCTTTGGACTGGTTCATGACTCTCGTTGGGTGGCTTCAATAATACCCTCTTGATCAACAAAGATTCTCCTGATTCGGGTTCTTCTTTATGGTGGATATGTGATCCCACACTCTCTTGGTCTGCTTGAACAATTTGATTACTCCTTTCAAACTTCGTATATCCTCCTTGTGAAGCTTTCATACATTTCCAACTCTTGTGACCAACATATTGGTTACACTTAAAGCATTTACCAACAAAACCTTGACCTCTTCCTTGGGATCCACCTCTTCCATATGTTCTTCCTCCTTTATTTCGATAGCCTCCTCATTCCTTATTGGCTATCCCACTGAAACTTCCAGCCCCTTATTCTTGATGATGCTATTGTCCCCTTCCAAACTATTGTCCTCTCCCCATAAATTCTCTTCCTTTCTTTCTTACTGACTTTGCTTCCTTTGTAACTTCTCCCTTGCCTTAAGGGCTAATTGGTAAGCCTCTTCTAGACTTCTAGGGGACACAATACTTAGTTCATCCTACAAACTATACTTCAACCCATTCAAATACATTGCTAATTTCTTCATGTTCTCTTCACTATGCCTAGACTGAATCACCAAATTATAGAATTCTTTAGTGTAGTCTTTGACTAACATGTCTTTTTGTTTGTGCTTCTGCAATCTTTTGAAGAGATTAGTTTGGTAATCTTCTAGAAGGAACTTTTCCTTCATCTTTCCAACCATACAATCCCAAGAGTTAATTATTTCTTTATTTATTTTTTCTCCTCTTAGTTTGAGCATAGTCCCACCACATGGCAATGTGGCCTTTTAACCTTGTACAAGTAAACTTCACTCTCCTTTCTTCTAGAACTCCCTCATATTCAAAATACTTATCCAGGTCATTAATCCAATCTATAAGTTCTTCTCTGTTGAGGCTTCCATAATACATAAGAACATCAATCTTTGGTTTGGCACCAACATTCAAAACTATCCTCAACAATCTTTCTTCAAAACCTTTAGGCCCTTCTTACTCTTCTTCATCATCTGCTTGTGGTCTTTATTCCTCTTCAACTTCACTGGCATCATCCAATGGGGTTCCTCTTCGATATTCCCTCTCTATGGCATCCATTCATGTAGTCAAGTTTTTCAAAAATTCAAGGACTCCATCATCATGTCCACTTATATCTCTTCCTCGAGCTCCTCTACCTCTCATCATTCTTGATGGAATTCTGCCCACTCCACCAAGAACCCAAAACTTTTAAGAACCCAAAAGTTTAGGCTCTAATACCAATTTGATAGCAACCTTACTGATAAAATAAGGACTAGAACTTCTAACAACAAGCAATGACAGTTACCAAAGATAGGAGATTTAGACCTAATGCAAGTTCTCAATACCCAAACATTCATAATACAATGAGACAGGAATCAGGTTATGCAATAGTAAATGACAATACCTAATTGACAGTATTAGAACACGGAGAGACAAACATACATAACAAAACAACACTTGGTTTTATTGCTTTTCTCTTCGGTACAGTTTACATTGTATTCTATTCTTTTAGAGACTAAAGCTCTCTTCACTTTGCACCTTCAACCTGAGCCGATCTTCTCTCTATCGACTCTCCATTTTAATTTTAATCCTCCCCCTCTCTTAACTACTTTGGATGACCCCAATTTTACTCACTTTTTCCATCATCTTTGATGGAGGTCCATTTCCATAATATTTTGCTCGCCCTCCCAAAATGATCAATAAGTTATATCTCTCAGCAACTATTTGTTTGCCTGCCCAAAAGGCAAGAAGAATTTGGAGTGACTTGTTTCCTTACCCGCATGGTGATAGGAAGTGACAGGAATTTGTAGCGACATGAATTTTTCACCAAAGAATAAATACCCCAACAACACCTCAAAGCAAAACAAAATTGCAAAACCCAACAAAATAGAAACAAAGGAAATAAACCAAAACTAAAGAGAAAGAGAGTGATTCTCCTGCATCATTACATGACAACAAGATTAACAAGAGCATAGTAAATAGAGAGCATAACATATATCTATAATCATCATGAAACATCATAAACAAGAAAACAAGCATACTATTGAATGTCCATAATCATCCAAAATGATCTCAAACACATAAAGTATCAAAATATTCAAATCAAAATACAATCAAACTGAGTGTGTCAAATAGTAGGCCTCATAGTGGGCCTCACACCATGGAATAAACTAGTTGACTATTCCCTTGGGTTTGTCAACCCATTCTAGGCTTCTTTTCAAAATAAGGATCAAAGTAATACTAGTCTTGACTCATATATCACCCAATTAGAGATTCTATTATTATAAACTCATAAGATTATTTTATACTAAGAGGTGACTTAACAATATTATCACCTTATTTTCCAACAATATCATCATATAAATCTACATACTATATAATAATATCATCATTTCTATGTACAATAATGTCATCATATTTAATGAACAATTATAACCTTATTCATTAAAAACCAAAGAACATATTCTCCAACATATAACTTATCAATAATGAATTTTATAATTTAAAAATTTAATTAATTTTCTTAGAAATGTAAGGTCGCACACTTGAATGCAAGTAATGTCTACAACTTAAGGACATCCAAGTATTTTGAATTTTCATTTACATTCTCATTTGCTAATGTGCATACTTAGTAAAACCAATCCTATGTTTAATTCGTGTTGCAAACATATTGATTTTATTCTATGTACCTAGTCAACAAAGCCACCGTAGTTAAACCTATAATAATTTTGTTCTATAATTTTTTTATTGTAAAACAACTACAAATTAAGACTATTGATAGGCACAATGGTAACATTTGATGTGAAATCAAAATTTATAACAAGAAAATATCAACTTTTGTTGATGTCTAAAACTTGTTAATCCGGTAATAATATGGACAAGAGATAGTAATAGGTTTTAATTAGCAGAAACTACCATTTTTTCCCAAACAAGGCTTAAAGGTGTTTAAGATTCACCAAAATGTAGGCTTCTAACATTGTATTCTATGGACATATACTTCACCAATACAACAAAAATAACTACAAAATTTATAAATTGAAACGTTCTGATAGACAAAGCACATAGACTTTTTAACAAATGTCCAAAGAAATATTTTCTCATGGAACGCGATGATTGCATAAGATGCACAAAATGAATTCATTGAAAAAAAATTAGAAACTTACAAGCAATTGCAATTGGCAAGTATAAACCCTGATTCCACAAGCTTTTTACCAACGTTCTTCAAGCAAGTGCGACTGGCACACATAAAGCTTAACTCCATTGAAAAACACAATAGAAACACAAACACAAAACACAAAATATAGCAGATTGAATTTGGAGCACTACTCAAACACAGGCTAGAGCAATTCATTAATACATGAAATGTAATTAATACAATGCAAACTGTAGCAATGATTTTGTTGCAACATTTATGATATATAGGTGCAACATGAGGCGTGGACGGCTAAAGTTGGCTATGTCAGCTGCAATGAGAAAAACGTGCAGTATAATTGATTTATTCTAACATCCCCCCATAAATTAATTCCATAATCTAGAATATATGGGTTCTAGCCTAATGCCTCGTTAGGTACCCATTTATAGTTATTCACTAATATGATGGTAGACATTCACAATAATCCCCCCTAAATGACAATCATCAAATATTCATAAGTCTTCTTGTAAGCCTAAAAGACCTCTAAGATATACAAATTGAGGTTCACATAAAGCCTTGGTAAATAGATCGGCTATCTGATCCTTTGATTTGAAAAACTAAAGATGTGTTGGTTTCTTTTTAAAATCCAACTAGATCTTGCAAGTATCCTATGGACTTGCCTTTTCCAATAATCAACAGCCTGCAAGGGGTTGGCCAATGAACAAGAGAAAGCACTTTAGCTTTCCTCCTGCACTTTGGGCTCTACAAAACCCGGGAGGGTAATCCCACAATGTACTTATAACATTAATTCATAATACCTCCACGTACATTGTAAATTCAATAGATACAATCTCATATCAGGACTTGGAGCACAACGACTTGCAAGAATCTGGCAAATTCTTCACATCCAGTGACTCAAAGCAAAGAATGGGAAAGTTAGTGGATAAGTTCGACAACCATCATTATTATAAGTGAAATTTGATTTAAATGAGTTGTTCTTTGACACAATTTAATTGGAAAGGTACACAGAAGTCCAAATGATGCATAGAACAGTGCCTTATCAAAGGGTGACGGGGTAAAAATTGCAAATAATAGTAAAACACTAATTATAGCATAAGCATCGATATACCATTATGGATTTTCATTAAAAATTCACAACTCAAAAGATCAGAACAGACAATTCTTAGAAATCCTACATCACAATACATGAATAAGTGATCGCACTAGAGCATTTGATCAATTCCTTGAATTGAAGCATATAATGCAAACACGCATCTAATCACAACAATTAGAGACCAACGAAATAATCCTCAATTACTCCATTGCTAATTCATATATCACTTCGGAGGAGAAAACCTACTTTAAGCTTTCCATTAATTGATGTCAAAATTCTACAACTATTGTAGAACTTTTAAGCTACTTGTAAAGATGAACTCATAATCCTACACTCAGCCATCAATTCTATATTACTTGTGTATCTCCTAGTAATGTTCACAAAAAGGTACTTGAGCTCCAACAAAATTTCAAAGAGCCTCGCACAATAGCCTTGAATTCCCTTTTATAGGATTAAGGGAGAAAAACAAGCATCGAGCTATTGGCGTACCAAATTACATTTCATGTTGCATCTTTCAATATTTCATTTCATTTCAACCCCCTCGCAGTTATATTTGCACTTTTAAAAAATGGGGGGAAAGAACCAAACACAATCATTCGGATGGGAACATAACAACCAATCGCATATTTTTTTAACAGTCCATGTCATTACATTATCCAAAAAAAAAACTGAATTGAAATGAAAGAGCAGAGAGCATATTCGGGGAAGCTTGATTAGACCCTCATGTGTATATTCTGCAAAGAGGATATAGATTTCTTAATGCAAATTTTGTTTCAAAGGCCAAACCTGTATTATAATAGACCATGTTCTATATCCACTTTACCACTCCCTTGGTGGTTTACTCAACATACTTATCTAACCAATCCATGTACTCTTCCTCAACAGGCCAACTGTCACTTAGAAACTTTTATACTTTGATAATATAAGCATTATACCTTGCATCTAACATGACCCGGGCCTCCTTCACAAAGGTGTCCATTCCTATCTCAATTTTGATAAGATTATCAATTAAATCATTTAATACTAATAAATCTAGATTACACTCAACATAAGTAATCTCAGGACACTTAGTTGTCGGATACTTGAACAAAGCTTTCCATGAGTCATAATCACTTAACTTCCCTTCCTCATTGAGAACCTTAGGCATGCCCTGTTCCTCCATGTCCCTAAAAGCCTTCACTTTTCCTTGCAATAACCCCCCAATTCTTTTATGGAAGCTTGCAACTTCGCCAATAGCTTCAATTCTTTTGATTGATTCATGGAGTTTCTCTGGGACCTCAGGATCTCCCTTTGCATTTACTTGAATTTCTTTCAAGCTACTCAACCTGTTGCTCCACTTGTTTTAGGTGTTCATGAAAACCTCCTGGGTATTCTGAAACTTCTCATAAGCTTCATGGACACCCTTATATGTCAACCATGTAGTTTCTATCTTTAGAGCAATCTTATGCCATCTATAATTGAGGAGACCCTCAGCCATGTCTTTGGAAGTGTTGCTCATGCCTTCTTGGAGCTTCTCATTCTCAGCCTTGGTTGTCTAGAGCTCCTTCTTCAAAGCACTGATTCTCAATTTCAAAGTGTCCTTATCCTGAGGTGAAGTATTATACGGGGAGGCTGGGAGGGCCTTTTGGCTAGCCTTGGCAAGAGTAACCCTTACTTTTTTATACTCCTCGACCAGCTTGTTATGATTTTTTAACAATTTTGAGTACTTAGCCTAACTAATCTCTGCAATATCAACACTCAGCATGACTGAATGCATTGTCAACCTTACAGCTTGTGGGGCTGTCATCTTTGAATCTCTTCCAATGATCACATCACCCGAGAGGCCAATCATTGTTCTGCTAAGTACACATCTCCCTGAGTTTGGAGTTAGAGACTAGATAGCCAATGCATGTAGACTGGTATTGAAACCCGAACCAAAAGTCTTTTCATCAAATGTCTCTTCAAACACCGAAGCACCTGGGTCACTTTTAATTGCATCCAAAGCAATTATTGAGGATAAACTCCAACCAGGCATAACCAACATCCCACTATCTTTAACTAACCTCATGGACTCCACTGGATTCATTTGGGCAATTTCTTGAGCAATCTATTCTTCAATACACCTTTTCACCTCCTCCTATTGAGAAGGATCAGTTACCTCCACTGTAGCCTGTATTTTGTCACTTATTTCCTGAGCTTTTAACTCAGCAACAAATTCCCCAAATTCATTTCAAGCCACAAAAGAGTCATCTTCCAAGAATTTAGCACAAGCTAAAAGCCTTACATCATTATCTTGGCTCTCATCATACTCCCAAGGCACAAGCCTATCATCTAGAACAAAAGGTTTCATTGCATCCCCAACATCAGGGTAAGAAAATTCTTGCTCTACTCGGTGCTCAATGGGGTCTGACTAAGTGGAAGGTTAGTGTGTGCCAACTCCAAAATATTGTGTCTCACCAACATCTTCAAGGGGTAATTATGTGGCAAGGGCACCCTCAACATCCAACGGTTGTTGTTGAACCTCTGGTGCTACCAACTCCATTGAATGGCCACTAGTCTTCACCAAGTGCTCATGTAAGGCAACCTGGACTAAATCCTCTACTTGTTGTACCTTCTCAAAGAAAGTGCCATCACTGAAATCACTGAGGAGTATTCCCATTTTGGTGAATTTATCATCAGTGTGTTTATACGAGCTTTCATAAAAGGAATTCTTCATTCAAGCTCTTTGCTCTATGTCAAAAAAATTCATCCACACTACTCCCCTATTCTGAGCAATCGTTGTTGTCAACAACTTTCTTACCACATCTTCCTTGAAAAGAAATTGGTAAGGCCCATACCCTAATATTCCTCATTTAATTTTCTCCCTGTCAATGACTCCTTCAGGGTCAAATTTCCTAATAGGGGCTACATCCATCATCAAATTTTTTACCATTATACCAAAAACCTCATAGGCCTCTTTGGTAATGACAACAAAATGATCAAAAGAAAAGGTAGAGGCAATGATTGAGGCCTTCCTGGAAACCCTAAATTTCTCAGCCACAATTATCCATTTGCCACATGATTTCCATAAATGCCAACCTATCAGATACATACATAGGCAGTAGATGTGGGGCTACAGTAGTTCAATAGCACCTAATAACAGTCCATTTGTCGTATAAATACCAATCTCCCCAATTACATTCATAATTGGGATCATCTCCATATTCTTTTGGCCTTAACAAATCTCTAATTGTTTTAGAAATTCTTTCCACTAGTGTCACCCCCATTTGCACCAAGACAATATGCTTTATTGTACCACAAAACCAAGTGTAACTTGAGGTGGAGCAATGAAAATCCTAGATGTAAGTTCGTATTTGCACAGGTAATCTATGGTTATTGTTATCCACTTGCCTCAATTGCAGATACCTACTGAAAACCTCCCTTCTTTGATATAGGATCATGTGCATCAGCACAGAGCAATGCTTGAAATTCCATGGGGTTCCTCTCTCTTTTAACCTCATTAGATCATAGTGTAGTTGCTCGGCAATGCGGTGAGCATAATCGAACCACCGGTGTTGCTAATTGTGTTGGATATCTGTGATCATAACTAGCATAGCCGATGATATCCTTCCATCACACTTAATCTCGAGCACCTAACACAGCATATAGTACATGTATTTGAAATAGTCAATAAATTCTTCACAATCCAAGGGCTCGACCTCTTTGAGTGCAAATGTGGAATCCTTCTCTAATCTGTACTTGGACAATTCACTTTTTATCTACCCAACCCTATGTGCATTGTAATACTTCTGCAAGTTCTCCATGCTAATTTTCTCAATAGCATAAGGGTTCATGTCGAAGACCTCTATTACTTTGCTTCTCTTTATTTCTAAGAGGCCTCAATTGCAGATACCTACTGAAAACCTCCCTTCTTTGATATAGGATCATGTGCATCAGCTAGAGGCTGAAATTTGAGAACATAAATGCTTGAGAATTCGACATGGGCTTAGAGGTTCCCTCATCTTTTAAGGATAGGTAGATCATAGATTGCAATTAGTTGCTCAGGGCATACGACTATACTATTGAGCGCTTGATAGGGACTTACCCGAAATGACCTCACGCGGCTTTGTTGATCCTCATAAGGTTGTCGGTTTAGTACAAGATGGTAGCTCTGTGAAAATATCCATAACTATTGCATAGCTTAATCGTGCAATTCACGTGATATCCTTTCGGCACTCATGTGTCACATAGGTAATGCTTCTGAGAGCACAACTATGTCGATCTACAGTCATTGATAGTACATCGTATTTCATCTCACATGACTTTCACAAGTTCAACTTTATCCTCTAGTCATATTCCGATGGGTCAAAATGTTGACCGCATCACCCATCGAGTGTGTATGCAAATGGCTGATGTGCAACATTCATAAAGGTTGACTTACTTACAAAACATGCATCAAAGGTTGTTTTAGAAGGACTTCCTAGTCACGATAGGTGGGATAAAGGAAGGGTTGGTAAAACCACGAGACTTAAGGCCATGAAGGATTAATGAAAAGACCGAGAACTGTCACGACCATTCAACTCAAAAATAGAAACCTAGTGGCCGAATGAGGGTGTGAACATGAAGAATTTTGCAAAACCAGAACCCTAAGGAAATGATAATCAAGGTTTAACCTTACTAATTCAATGGAACTAGGAAAATTTTAAGGGTTCCACCAAGATGAATCACCTGTTGTTGGATGAGATGCTTGATATAATGGTGATAGACTTCTATATGTTTTGTTCAAGCATGAAACACTGGATTCTTGGACAACATAATGGTACTTTGATTATCACAATGAATTAAAGAAGGCCTTGTTTGATGTTGTTTGAGTACTGAAATAATAGCTCGCAACCAAGTGATTTCTTTAGCTGCATCATTCGATGCAGTATATTTAGCCTCTGTAGTTTATAAAGAAATAGTAGGTTACTTCTTACTACACCATGAAATGGGACCAGAACCGAAAGAGATAACATGACCTGTAGTTGGCTTGCAATCATCTACATAACTTGCCCAAATTGAATCAAAATATGCAACAAGCTATAGATCTCCATGAGGAGAATAATAAACACCCATATTCAAATTCCCTTTTACATATCTCAATTTTTTTTTCTGCCATCCATTGTGGAGCCTTAGGAGAACTCAAAAATCATGAAACCACACCTACTGAAAAAGAAATATTTGGTCAAGTGTGAGTCAAGTACACAAGACTACCAACAAGTTACTTGTATAAGGTAGGATTAACATCCTCACCATATATATCCTTAGTCAACTTTAATCCTAGAGCAACTGGAGTAGATACACCTTTGCAATCCTCGATCCTAAACTTTCTCAACAAGTTTAAAGAATACTTGGTTTGAGAGAGGTAAATTCCATCATCTTTTTTCCATACTTGGATACCAAGAAAGTAGTGTAGAAAACCAAGATCTGTCATCTCGAATCTATCTTAAAATTTTAGCTTTATGTCATTAATTTGATTCATGTTATGTCTTGTGATAATAATATCATCAACATATAGTATAATAAAGATTGTGAAACCATCATCAAATTCCTTCACATACAATTTTGGATCATGAGGACTATTATGAAAGCCTTGAGTTTGGAAATATTCATCAATCTTAGAATACCATGCCCTTGGAGCTTGTTTCAAGCCATAAAGTGACTTCCTTAACTTGAAAACTAAGCATTCCTGACTTGGACTTTCAAATCCCTGTGGTTGAGTCATATAAATTTCTTCATCAATTTCACCATTCAAAAATGAATTCTTAACATCCATTTGGTGTAAAGGCCACTTGAAATGTGTTTCCAATGCTATAATAATCCTCACAATATTGATCTTTGCTACTAGAGCAAACATTTTTGTGTATTCAATTCCCTCTTTCTATGAATACTCTTTGGCTACTAGTCTTTCCTTGTGTTTTTTAATGCTCCCATCTAACTTTAACTTAATCTTATACACCCACTTATTGTTGACCACATTCTTGCCCTTGGATAAGTCCACCAATTCCCATGTTTTATTCTTGATCAAAGAGTCATATTCATTCTGCATAGCTTGTTCCCATTCATGTTTTCCTTTAGCCTCATCATATGTTTAAGGATCGTTGTTTTTCATTATGGTGGTCATTAGAGCATAATTAATTTGTTGAGTCTTTTGATAAATTTCTTGAAGAATCTTGGTCTTTGGAGGAGGACTACATTCTTCAACTGCACTAGAATTTTCCTTGGAAATTTCATTGGTGTCAAAGGATTCACCATTATCTATGTCCACTTGCAGAATAGGAGAGGATTGTATCATATCCTCAAACCCTTCATTAAACTTGACATCCCTACTTGTGAACACATCCTCCACACTAGGATCATAGAACCTATATCCTTTTCTTTGATCATCATAACCCAAAAAGATGCACTTAACACTCTTATGAAATTTCTTTTCTCTAATCTCATCTGGTATGTGAGGAAATTCTTCACAACTGAATACTCTAAAATATTTAACATCTGGTATTTTTCCACTCCATGCTTCTTCAGGAGTGATTCTCTCCAAGCATGTTGTAGGAGATCTATTCAAGACATGAGATGCAATATTGACAGCCTCAGCCCAAAGAAACAAAGGGAGACCCTTGGATTTTAGCATGCACCATGTCATTTCCACTAAGGTCATATTCTTCCTTTCAGCAACACCATTTTTCGTAGGAGTATATCTATTAGTCATTTCTCTCTTGATCCCATGATATTCACAAAAATATTTTAACTTGTTGTTGAAATATTCTCCACCATTATTTGTTCTTATTCTCTTGATCGTATTCCCACTTTTATTTTCCACAAATGCTTTGAATAGTTCAAATTTACTAAACACTTCATATTTTTGCTAAAGGAAGTAGACCCAAACTTTCATTGAAAAATCATCAATGAATGTTAAGATATACCTAGCTCCTCCCTTTGATGGGGGATTCATAAGCCCACATAAATCACTATGGACAAGTTCAAGATATTTACTTGCCCTCTAGGTAGACCTTTCAAACTTGTCTCTATGTTGTTTTTTGACCATGCATCATGTACACACATTTGTGTTTACCTTTATCCAAGGTAATCCATCAACCATATTCATCTTTGAAAGCATAGACAAACTTTGATAGTTTAAGTGACCAAATATTTGATGCCACAACTCATTTATGGAGAAGCTTGTAGTAATGTAAGCTTTCTTGTCAACAGATGCTAAAAATTTGTAGATGCCATCACTCTAAACTCCTGTAGCCACAATTTTGAATCCATCATTGATGTTCTTGATTAGACAATTATTTGAATGAAATTCCACCTTATAACCATGTTGAGTTATTTGACTCACTGAGAGAATATTTTTTGTTAACTCATGTACAATATTCACATTTGTTACAATTCCAACTTCTTACCATCACGTCCTTTCATTGAAATTTAACCTATGCCTTCAATTGCATATGAACTATCATCCCCAAGAAATATCCTTGCACCTTTTATTTCTTCTAAAGAATTAAAGAATTTTTTATTGTAAGTCATATTTTGGCTAGCTTCTGAATCAATATACCATGTGTCATTTGAGTTTCCTTGAGTAGCAAAAGAGGCTATCATTATATTATGATCACCATCTTCTTAATCAAAATTTGATTTCCTTCTCTGATGAAATTTTCTTTGACCTCCTGGATGTGATTTCCTAGGACATTGATCACTTTTATGCCCTTCTTCTCCATAATTATAACATTTGATACATTTTTCTCTTTTAAAATGATCTTTAGTGTTTCTCCATTCATTTTGTCCCTTTTTAAAACTATTCCTCTATTGATTATCCCTTGGTTGATTCAATTGCCTTTGATTATTTATGTGTTGATTCCCTTGATTTTGGTATGATTTATTTTGATTGTAGTTCTTATATTTTCCTCTATCCATAAATGCTTGAGAACTCTTGCTAGACTCATGTATGAACTTTTTAAGCCTCTCTCCTCTTCATTCAAAAAAGCTCCATACACTTATTCTGGTGTGATATTTTCAAATTTCCCAATAAGCTCTAATGTGCAAATGAAGTTATGATACTCATCTAGAAGACTTTCAATTAAAAAATCTATAATTTCAAAATCTTCATATTCAACCTTCATCATTGCAAGTTGATTTCTTAAGTTTTTCAATTTTGCAATATGATCATTCATGTTATCTCCACCCTTCATTTTTAAATGAGTTAATTGCCTTTTGATGTCCATTACTTTTAATTTTCTAATTCTTTCATACATTGTTTGCAAAGTTTCCCATATTTTCTTTGTTGTTTTCAAATCTTGAACATGAGATCTTATCCTTGGACTAATTTTCCATTAAATAGTATCCTGTGCATTCTGTAACGTAGAATAAATGGAAATTTGCATAGAAATATGGTTAAATATAATCTAACAAGTATTAATCTAAATCAAACAACAAAGAACGAATAAAATGAACAAAAACAATTAAAACGATAACTAGAACAGTCTCACCAAATATCCATCCACTTCTTCAAATTATCTTGATTTTCCTTCTCCATTTTGTTGTATCAGTATTCTTGCCCTCAGATTTTTTGTATTGATGCAAGTATAACCTGGATGTATTGTCTAAGCAAAATATCGAAGATAATAGGTTCTTCTCAAAAGTATTGATTTCGGGAGGAGGAATAATGACAATGACAGGTCAATTTATAGAAATTGGGTTTTTGAACGATCGACTCAGATTCGAAAGAGAGATCAACGATCGAGATTGATGAATTCCATGCGATGTGAGTTCTCTGTCAGTTAGAAAATTCTACAGGATAAAGATTAAATTAGAATAATAATTTAATATGGTGTTAAGACTATTCGAAAATAAGAAGAATAGACTTTGAATGTCAAAGATAAAGACTGAAATAGATTTGAAGTTTGTGTTCGAATGCACACATGAATTAATTAATTAAATAAATATATTTAATTAATAAATACGTTCATGTGTATGAGTTAGAACTAGTAACTGACTGGTCGTGACAGAGAGTCCTCTCGCAGAGACAATCAGATATCGAATCTAAAGATAACTGGCAGATTTGAATAGATCTTGACTCAAAAGGTGAGTGAATAATTAGATAACTGGACAACATAAGAATGTGATAGAAATAATTAATTATGAATTAAATGTTAATTTAATTCAACATTCAAAATTGAAAGATTTAATTAAATAAATAATAATAATTTATTTAATTGACCGTTGAAAAGATAAATTGAATAATTAAATAATAAATATTTAATTATAGTTGAAATATGATAAAGTGGTTAATTAAATAATAACTTAATTAATTAGTTAGCGACATAATTAAATAAATACGATTTATTTAATTAATCAAAGTTGAATAAGGGTCATAATTAATTAATTAAATAATAAACATTATTTAATCATGACCATGGACATTAGAAAATTATGTCAAAAGTGGTACTCGTAGGCCTAGACCAGTTTTTGGTGTCTACAGTTTGCCCCTCTTTGATACAATGTCATTTTGGTGTTGTGTCAAAGAAAATATGCCCCGATCGTACCCTAGTATGAAATAGGTTAGGGTATGCCCCTTCGGGAAAATTGACAATTTTTTGAAAAATTTCAAAAAAAATCAAGAAATATTCTCAATAAGTCAATTTGATGGTCAGAAATGCTATGGAGTTGACGGAATTAAATTTGGAAGTGTTAGAGATGCGTACGGGTCAATAGAAGTTAGAAGTTTAAGTGGCCAATCGACAAGGTCAAAAGAAATGCCACCCAAGCCCTAGGTATAAATAGAAATTAGGTTGAAAACCAATTCATTTGCACCCGAAAGAGTTGAAGAATTGAGGATTGAGCTCTGAGTATTGGACGAAGATGTCTCTAGTTCCCTACACTGTGCATCGTGGATATCAGATCCAGACCTTCAGATGGCCAACCGACGTAGGACCCCCGGTATGTACCCTAAAATGAGCTCTTGAAATTTCATTTTGTACGTAGTTTTAGGCACTTAAAAATAATTTTGCACATTTGGTCTTTCGCTTTCAACGCATCTGCTTACGAAACAACACATTTGCAAAAAGACATCTAGACTCATTTAGGTCATTTAGGCATTCAATGCAAATGAATTTTAATGCACCACATTTGGTATTCTACATCGCATTTGTGTTTTGGATATGCACATGTAGGATAATATAAAGCAATTGATATTTCGAAACGCATATGCATATAGGTAGGCAGATAGATTTGCACCGCATATGAATTTTTTGAGAGGCATTTGCTTGGTTTTGAATTTGAGTGATTTTTGCAACACATGTGAAATGAGTGACACAAATTCCTTGTTGTGCAACGCAAGTGTAAAATAGCACCGCATTTGATTTTGTGAACCTCATTTGGGTGTCAAATTTTTGAAAAAAAAAAATCAGAGAAAAATTTTACATTTGACATCATGGTTGAATGCACTTTGCAGGTTATCTTAGATCCTATTTATACCCAAGAGACACGGCCTGATATATTTGAGCTGAGAGAGCAATTGGTTAGCATGGAGACATGATTACTATGGAGACTGGGACTACATCATGCGCTGACTATGCCCAAGATTTGAGCAAATAGAGGTATGCTTACTGATTTGTGTGAGCGATGACATTCAGAGACTTCATCATTTCATTTACCCACTGGTAAGACGACTGTTACCTTAGAGGATATATATATATGATCCTTAGGTTTCCCATCAGATGAGAGAGGGTTATGTACAACACACATCGTGGGTATAGTGAGATCACTAGATTCTATGTTTTTGATGATATTAGGAGATTAGGGATAGAGCATTATGAGATCAAATGGAAGGTTCTAGCTGATACGTATGAGCGTATAGATTTTATATTATGTACATTGATTGGGGGGATAGTTCTTCCTGACTGGCGGGGTCATGGATTTCCTGTCGGGTGGGGAGAGATGCTAGTCGAGATGTTGGAGAGGGAGGTTGTGTATGTTTGGGGAACCTGTTTGTTAGGCATGTTGTATTTTCATTTACATGATATAGTGTACAGAGATGCACAGTCTATGAGCTATGGTACCACTCTTCTCATGGTTTGGGCATGGGAGTGTATTTTTGTATTTCGTCCTCTTGTTACTACAGAGCGAGAGGCTAGATCTCCATATGTTTTTCGATATATGGGAAACATTACTCAGAGTCATGTAGGAGATAGGTTATTGGAGACATGCACTGGACACATTGCTTCAATTTACATGGAGGCCATACATGGATTGCAAGAGATGGTCTGATGAGGACATGCATTTACCTTTTTGTCGGCAGACACAGTACTTGATTGGTAGGACTATTTTGAGTGTACATATCATTGAGATACATTTGCCAAATCGTGTTTTGAGATAGTTTGGTGAGGTTCAAGATGAGAAAATTTTTCTCAATCTTCCAGAGAGGTTCCTTTTTGGGCGCCTATGATACTAGTGGCTATCACAGAGGCAAATATTCAGGATTTATAGCCTTTACAGTGGGGATAGAGAGGCAGAGTAGCGGATCCAGGGACTATAGCTGCATATGATACCTGGTGGGCATAGCATCATCCTGTGCCTTACTCAGATCTGGATCAGTCAACACCACTAGAGAGATGAGGGACAGGGGCAAGAGGGTGGCATAGGGGTAGAGGTGGTGGCAGATGTGGTGGTAGGGGTGGTGGTGATGATGGAAGAGGTGGTGGTGGTAGACGAGGACGAAGGGGATGGAGAGGTGCTCAGGTAGGTGGATTATCACCTATCTAAGAGGTGGAGGCAGAGGATGTACCGATGTTGGACCTCGAAGGTGGAGCAGAGGCACAGGTTGCAGGTGAGCCTACTACCAAGGAGGAAGTAGTAGAGGAGCATGCAGGGGTAGAGATTGGCGGAGAGGACCTTGAAGAGGAGGAGGCTGATATGTATATTGATCCTCTTGGTATTCTGGCAGATTATGGGGAGGACGATGTTGAGGAGGAGGTACCCATGGAGGAGCAGGAGAGAGAGCTCTAGGATTGGATTGTAGAGGGGCAACGGGATGATGTTGTTCCTAGGGACAGTGGCAGGGAGGCATTGGAGGAGAGGCTCATAGTGGTTACTACAGAGCAAGATGCTTTACAAATGGAGAGAGATCAGGCAGTAGCTCGAAGACAGGAGATAGAGCAGCAATTCACAGAGGTCAGATTCCTTTGCAATGGTACTTCATCTGATGGGTTGGTGCATGAGCTAGTTAGATCAATACAGAGGGATTCATATTATAGAGATTTGTATGAGTCGGTGGTTCCAGCAGAGAGACGAGCTCCTAGCTTTTCAGAGGTTTGTAGTTATAGGTCACAGAGCAAGAGTTAGACTAGGACTCACAACACAGAGGGTGTGGTAGGACCACCAAGAGCAAGTCCGTGTGACAGGCCTTCCACCTCATAGAGAGTACCTCTGAGGTAGTTTCCTCCACCTTCACCACATGGCATTAGCAGTAGTGGGACACATTGACATTTTTATATATGTGGACATTGTATTTTGATCAAAGAGCCTGTGAGCTCCTTTTTATTTATGGATACATTCTGACATTGTATTGTGACACGTTATTTTGAGCGATATATATATGATTTTTGGTGGCTTCTATATGATATGCAATTCTATTGTATGAGGATGCATTTTTTCTATATGATTATGTTTCCTAGATGATGTATGCAAATTTTTTATAAATGATTTGTTTCTACATTATGATGAGTTTATGTAGTCTATGATGTTATGGATGTGATGTACTTATGATAATGGAATGCAATGTTATATATACAATGCTATTTATATGTAATGGTTATATGTGCATGCAATGAAGATGTTAATGTTCCTATTTATTTGAAATGCAATGTAACTATATGATGTACTACACTATTTACATAATGCTTATAGAATGTATGCATATGCAGATTATCTAATGTTTTTATTGTGTCACAGGACTTTATCATTTTATCGGAAAGGTGAAATGTTAGTACGGATGATTTCAGAATTCTAGTGAGAAACAATGAAGGAGGTGGATTGAACAACATATGATCTTCAAATTTTTCCATATATGCTAAGCTTGCATTTTTATCATCATTGGGTGGGACTAACACAAATGGATAGTACACACCATATTATGAGATAGACCATAGTGTACAAAGTCATCCATCTGTGAAAAATAGACAGTCGTAGACAAGGAGTGTCTTAACTCATACTAAGGACACAAATTGCCTCAGTCTTTTTGTCTAGACAAACCATAGACAGAAAACAAATAAAAGGCAGGTCATGAGATGTCATTGCTCCTCTAAATCCTTTATGGGACATCCTTGAGGAAACTAGTAACATGACTCAAAATCCAAAGTTAAAAAAGATATTTGACAGAAAGTAGTCAAATAAAAAGAGTCCCGAGACATCCTTGCTTCTCTAAATCCTTCAAGGGACATCCTTGAGAAAGCTAGTAATTGGACTTATGCACAAATCAATAGAAAGATAAGACAATATAAGATATAAAGTCATAAAGCCAAATAAAAGTATTCGCCAAAACTTGATCTTGTGGGATTGTTTGATGTTTGACATAGCATAATGTGAGGGATGACACATACCGCATAAGATGTTGAGTCTGGTTTCGACTTGGTGACTATCTATGTAAGGCATGACAAAGCCTGGTTTCAGAAAGACACGTGTTGTATAAGACGTTTGGAGCCTGATGATGTTGATGCAACAAGCTACATGAGGCTATGACAATTTGATGATGTCTTTTGACAAGAAAGACATATCTTGCTTAAGACATAAGTTGATCACTTTAACAATGTGTTTGATTTTGACTTGATGACTTTGAGATGTTTGCCTTGTTGATGCATGACTTGTTTTGATTCCTTGACTGTTATGAGTGTGTGTGTGTGTGTTGACAGTGTATGACTTGAGATGATATACCCTAAAGGACTAACCTAACTGACTAAAGATATATACTTAAGTCAATGATATGCAACATATGTGATAGTGAATGTGATAAACCCTATTGGACTGACCTAGTGCAATCTCGAGGGCTCATCGATTGATTAGCCTTGCCTACGTTGTACACACAGAGACCTCGTAGTTTGACATGACCAATGACTTTGAATGCACAAAGAGTCATGATTTTAATGTGTGTGAGACGTGAGAAACCTAGACAGATACACCTAATGCCTCGGGGGCACATCGAATGATGGCCTTGCCTACGTCTAGTCGCAGAGGCAACATAGTTCAACTATGTCTATGACTGACTTAACATGATTGACTCTGACTCTGTTTTTGGTATTTTTTTGACTTGTTTTAAAAATTTTTGTCTTTTTGATGTTTTCTAATGTTTTTGGATTTTTTCAGGACATTTCTAATGGTGTAATGCTATGTACAAGGTCCACATGACGTAGAACAAGGATTCCCCCGGTCAGGAATAAGACATACAGGATGGAGTGGGGAATGTGACGGAGTGGACTTGATGTCAATTGTTTCAAACAATGGATAAGATAACCATTTATTATGAGTGAAAAAGAAAAGTCTGATTGGAATGATGGTAGACGAAGGAGAAAATTTGACTACACATGGCACCTATTTGCCAGGTTTTCACCATGGTACTTATTGATAGTGCCACCGAAGTGGTTTTCACTATTGGACGGATTATTTCTCTTTACTATTTTGTTGATTTTCCAATTTTTTTGGTGTTACAAAGACACTTGTTTACCAGGTTTTCATCAAGGTAACCATTTTTTTGTATTTTCTTGATTAAGACAAAGACTCTCTAAAGCTACGCATAGAACCTCTTCAAATCAAGGTTGTTGATTGGTGACAAAAGTGGTTCTCCTTCAGGGGTAGAGAGTTGATACGCTCCTAATTCAAAAGCTTTTGTGACAATATAGGGCCCCAACTAGTTAGGTTCAAACTTACCTGGCTTTTCTTGTTCAACTTGATTCTTGGGATTCTCCATTAAAACCAGGTCACCAATGTCAAAGTGTCGATTTAGAACTTTCCTATTATAGCTACGACGAAGATGATTTTGATATGCTTGCAAATGGTCTAGTTTTTTATATCTTCATTCATCCAGTAATTCTAACTCTTGTAATTTGAATACACGGTATTCTTCATCATCAATATGACCTTTCAAGGATACCCTCAGGGAAGGAATTTCAACCTCAATAGGTAAGATAGCTTCGGATCCGAATAGTAGGGAGTATGGAGTGGTGCTAGTGGGAGTACTAATGCTTGTGCGGTAAGCCCATAAGGTAGGATTAAGCTGTAGGTTCCAATCATGACCAACGTCATTGACAGTCTTTTTTATGATTCTGACAATGGTTTTATTAGATGCCTCGGCTTGGTCATTACCTTATGGGTAATACGGGGTGCAAAAATGATGTTTGATATGCAACTCTTCACATAAATGGTGTACTTCTTGGCTTTTGAATGGGTAGCCATTATCTATGATAATGGATTGGGGTACACCATACCAACAAATGATATAGTTTAGGATAAACTTGGATATTTGTGTGTCGGTGATGTAGGTCATGGGAATGGCTTCAATCCATTTGGTGAAGTATTCGGTGGTGGTTATGATGAATTTAGGGCCATTGGATGATGGAGGGTGTATCTTACCTATGAGTTCAAGTTCCCATTGGGAAAAGGGCCATGGTGAAGTAAATAGACGAAGCTCCTATGCTAGTGCTTGTATCAAATCTCTGTGTATCTGACACTATCGACATTTCCTTACAAAGGTAAATGAGTCTTTTTCCATTGTAGGCCAATAATAACCTAATCTCATAATCTTATGGGCTAAAGTAGGACCACTCGAATGGGATCCGCATATACCCTCGTGCACCACTCGCAAGGTTGCTTGTGCTTCTTCAACATCGAGACATCTCATTAGGGTGTTATCTAAGGTACGTCTATTCAAGGTATCTCTGATGATGGTGTATTTAGGTGACTTATGGACAAAGGTTCTACGTTGGAAATCTTCCTAACATTTAGGTGTCCATACAAATGGTACTCCTTTCTTAAGCAAATGTTGGAATGGGTGTATTTTTTCTACCAGTTGTACAATGAAGCACCTGATAGACTGTAATCTTCCCTGTAGTGTTCTTAGTTTTCCAATGTTGACTAGAGGAGGCATTTCTACAATAGCTTTTACCTTCTCCAGATCTACTTCAATTCCTCTCCTAGAAATGATATATCCTAGAATTTTCCCTGATTTCACTCCAAAGACACATTTCTTTGGATTTAGTCTGACATTATAATTCTCTAGCCTCTAGAATATCTTGTCTAGAACTTTCAAATGATCTGCCCTTGCAACTGATTTTTCTATAATATCATAGACATAATCTTCCATGAGAGTATGTACAAATTCATGGAAAATAGTCGTCATTGCACGTTGATAAGTAGCTCCTGCATTCTTAAGCCCAAAAGGCATAACATTGCAACAGTATGTTCCCCATGGATGTGAAAGTTGTCTTGTGTTGGTCTTTAGCTATGATTTTGATTTGGTTATACCCAAAGAAACCATCCATGAGGTATAGCATCTCATATCCTGTTGTAAGGTCTACTATCATGTCAATGTTCGACAAGGGGAAGTCATCCTTAGGAAATTCCTTGTTGATGTCTCTAAAGTATGTACAAATGCGGATGCCCCCAGTTGGTTTAGTCATTAGCACAAGATTTAAAATCCAATCTACATAGTCTATGGATCTTATGAATCTGACATCCAATAGTTTCTTAAGTTCTGCTTTGACCAGTAGAGCAATCTATGGATGCATTTTCCTTAACTTTTGTTTGACGATCTTAATACCTAGCTATAATGGTAGATGATGCAATATAAGGTCTAGATCCAACCCAGGCATGTCAGCATATGACCATGCAAATTTTATCTATCTCTTTGTGAAGAAGTCCTGAAACTCTTGTTTTTCTATCTTTGTCAAAGAGGCTGCAAAGTATATTACCTGAGGGTTTTCTTTTGTGTTTATGTTGACTTCAACAGACACCTCTACTAACATCGGTGACTTTTCTTGAGCAATGGGGAGAATATTAAAACCTCCATCCTTGGGTGCCTCAAAGAGGTTTTCGCCCACAGATATGTCCTTTATTTTTACTATTTCTTTGTCCAAAGGCGCCTTTCGATTTTCACCTAGGGACTCGTCATTTTTCTCATTTCCATTTTTTTTCTTTTTATTTTCATTTTTGCGACTAAAGGTGTAAATAGACTCCCCAAAATATGCTTTTTCATCCAATTCTATGGTAAAACCAGCTTTATGATCCCCTCTTGGTATGCCTTCCTGAAGTCCCATGAACTCAACTATTGCTTCGTCGTTCTCAAATGTGTCTAAGATGGGTGTACCTTGTTGATCCCAGTTGATAAGTTGGGGATATATGAGAGGCATGTCATCATCGAAGTTATCGAATGTGGAAGCTGACAAGGTGAATATGGAGTGGTTGACATGGTCACAGAATTTTTGGACTAACTCCTTGTTCTTTTTCCTATGGGTAGGTAAACTCTGATGTGGGACTATTGTAAGGACTAAGTCATTAGAAGATGGTTCATCAGGTGCCCATGATGTAGGATCAAGGGTTTCCCAATAATAGTGTTTAAGCCATTCTTCTTTGGAAAAGGGATTTTTATTACGAGGGCTAGATGGATTTGGTACGAGTTTTATCATTTGGTCGATTTCTCCAAATAGATTATATAGGTTCATGGTGCTGGTAGAGGAAAGGGAATCCCATTCATAGTCGCTTGAGTTAGGGGATTCATCGTAAACTAGTGGAAGTGTTTGTGAGATATCTCGATGTCTTCATAAGCACTCACTTCCTCTTGAAATGGTGACGAAGTACTAGGAAACCTAATTCTAAGCGATTGAAACCCTAACCCTAGGCCTTTCGATCATGGTGATACAATGATCGGTTCAATCCTTCCATTTTGATGTAGTCCTAACCCACTATGTCCATCATAGCCTTTTATTTGCATTATCTTAAAGCCTTTTCCATATTGATCCTTAGCTATTTGAATAGATGGTGAGGGGTATTCATTGTCTTCCTAGTACAACCAGGAGGTAATATCACCTTGGTCCATAATTTCTTCACTTAACTCTCCCCATTTGGTCAATGTCATTGTAGGGGGAACATCAAATGTGACTATTGACTATCTTCTATCTACCATGGGTAAGCCATATGCCTTAGGTGGAACCATTTGACTGACACAATAGGATGCCTTCATGTAATATTCTCCATAGCCCTTGTCTTGGATCTCAACCTTAGGAGTGGATGATGTTGGTTTGAATGAAATGGACTTGGTAAGATGTGATGGATCAACGCATAGGGATAAAGTGGATAATGAAGCTTCTTGATTAACTGGCACTTGTCATTGTGGAATTTCCCTTAGGCTTGTACAGTATTGGAAAGGATCTGGATCACCATCAATCATGATCTTAGTGCCATTATATGGGAATTTAAGACACTGGTGATATGTGGAAGGTATGGATTTCATTGCATGTATCCAAGGTCTACCTAACAACAGGTTGTATGGAAGGGTGAGATCCAAGACTTGGAAGCTGGTGTTCATAACTGTCAGGCCAATTCTGATAGGGAGTGTGACAACTCCTTTGGATGATCTTTCCTCATCATCATAAGCCTTGATGACTATACTCTTAGAGGTTTCTATGCATGCTTCTGAGAATCCTAATGCCTTAACCAATTTTAGGGTACACAGGTTCAAACCTGCTCCTCCATCTACCAAGACTCATCTGACTTTGGTTTGATGGGCTAGGACTTCAAGATGTAATGGGTCATTATGATCGGTCATTTCTGTTGAATAATCTTGTTGAGAAAATGTGGCATGATGGGAGTTAGTTAGGTATCCTACCATTTCTTTGAAATGATTGACATCTAAGTTGGTAGGAACAGTCGTGCTCTATAAGGCTTTGTCGAGAATGGCTCGATGCTCAGGTGATAAAGCTAACAGTTCCAAAATGGATATCTATGTCAAGGTCTTTCTCAGTTGATCAAGCAGATTGTACTTAGACTTCGAAGATTGTGTGGGTGGCTCAGAAGAAGGACCTAGAAGAGTTATCTTAGTTTTGTGTGTATTTATAGCACATTCAGAACGCTTCTTAATAGTGATGGTATGGACATTTTTATTTGTAGCTCGGAGGTGGTTTATGATCGTACCTTTTCCATAGTCATACTTGGTATTTGCATAATTGGTTGATGGAGTATTCTTGGTTCCCGAACTGGAGGATTTTCCTTTTGTGTGGTCATGTAATGGGTCGGTGAAGACCTTATGATAATTGTTCTTGGTATGTTTTTGCCCATTGACCTCTATGGTTCTGTCTTCAACAAAGTCTTGTAGGATATTATTCAACTGTCGACATTTTTGTAAGTTGTGTCCTTTTATACGATGGTATTCACAATAGGCGTTATCATCCCACCATGAAGGTTTAAACTACCCAGGACAAATATTCTCTTGTATCTAATGATTTTATGAGATCATGTTTAATCAACTCTTTGAAAATTGTCTCAATTGGTTGCCCTAAAGGGGTAAATTCACGTTTAGGAAATCTCCTTTGTGATCGTTGTTGTTGTGAATTTTGGACAAAATTTGTTGTTTGATATAGATTACTCATCATGTCTTGATTGGGGTTGTAACCTCTAAGTGTGATGACCGGTCCTGCATGTATGGTCTTAGCATCAACAATACCATCATTTGTAACATTTTTGTTTCTAGACCAATACGTATTTCTATCATTGGGTGCATTTTGATGTTGAACAATTGGGTTTCTGCCTAGTACTTTAATTTCTCCTTTGTCAATAAGGCCTTTTTCAAGGATGATGCCCTTTTGTACCAAGTCTAGGAATGAAGTACAACAATGTACCCTTAAGTCACCTCTCATTTTTGGATTGATATTTTCAAGGAATATTGTGACTTTTTATTTTTTTGGTATTTCAACTGGACATCTACTAGCTAAACTTCTCCATCTCTGGAAGAAAGTGGTGAAAGTTTTGCCTTCTTCTTGTGTTGTGTGACACAAGGTAGCTATGGTTATTTCATTGTCTATGTTGAAGGCAAAGTGTTCGACAAACTTCTCAGCTAATTCACCCCAGGATCGTATGCCGTATGGTAATTTAGAGAACCATTCCAGTGCTATCTCGACAAGGGTTCGCGGAAATGGTCTCATCAAGTATGTGGGGTCATATGATATGTCCATGCATGTTGTAGAGAATTCTCTAATTTTTTCTAAAGGATTCATCTTCCCATTATACTTAGGAAAATTTGGTATAATGTATCCATGGGGAAGGGTGTCATGTATAGCGCTTTGTCGAAAGGACATGGACATAGATCTTGCACTTAGATAGTTCATTTTCCTGACATAGACATGTTGTCCATCTGTTGTTAAGGCATCTGCATTTGGTTTTGGATAACATCTACTTGTGTCAAGGACATGTTTTTTGCATTGTTTGGATCAATGTAGGTGTTCTGAAATGTTGTGTTCTATGACGGATTGTGATTTGGCAAGGGAATATATCCTATTTGAATGTTTTGATTTGGTGTAGGAATATTTCATGTCTGAATGTTATGATTTGGTATAGGAATTTTTCCTGTCTGAATGTTCTGATTTGGTATAAGAATATTCATGCCAACTTTGGATCTCTTACCAGTAGTGTTTGTGCCAAAGGGGTTTGATGAAGTTGCTCCCGCAGTAAATTGTAAACCTTGTGTTGCGTTGAAAGAGATTGTGCTTACAATTGACGATTTTTGAGTAGGTATGCCAGTTGGTATTGTTGTGGTAATTTAAGGAATAGAAACACTTGACATTATGGTTTGTGTTGGTTGAGTAGACGGTGTTTTCAAAGTATGAATATCAAATCTTGGTGGTAGTGTGGCACGTTCTACTAGCAACTTTGCTAGATATCATTGGGGATCATTTTCCAAACACTCATCCATAAAGGATGCAAACTCAGGATCTTGTACGGAAACGTCTATGTCTTCTACACAAATTTGTCCATGTGTGTCTCTAGTGACATTTTTTTCAAGAAATTTTTTGTGTGGTCTTTCTTTTCCTGATGGTTGATTTTTGAAAGGATTGACAAATTCGTTAGGGTCCGACATTGCTTTTTGTTTCTTTTTAGACCTTGTTTCAACCATGAAAAGTTGCTCAAAATGGGGTAATGAAAACTATGTATAGAAACAAATATGTCCTATTTCTATGTTTTTTGGATTTTCTGAATATAAAGGATATTGCTAAATATTTCTAAAATGACGTATACTGAGATGACGTATGCTAGGATGGACAATATGCAAAGTTACAAGTAGACTATGATGGTAAATGATTCTGAGATGGGTATAACCTACCACCTATGGAATAAATCCAAGCAATGATTTGAGCTAACCAAAGAACCTGATTGTAGGACAAAGACAGTTGACAAGGCAAATTTCCCAAACTAGACTCTTGAGCTAGAAAGATTCACTAATAGGATAATAGTGACTAGGTTCAATGATAATGAAAAATCAGAGCATGAACGTATACAGTGATGCAGAAAGTTATTCTATTCTATGATATGAAACTTCTTATGGGGTGTATAAATGTGTGCAACTTAGGATGACTATGACTAAGACGTGTATGACACCTAATAATGCAAGGTTTTTTTATTGAGCAAATTTTTTCCAGTTTTTGTCCAAGGTTGATCTTAGAAAATAGAAGCAAAAAAGTCAATTTTGTTTTCAGACTGAGTTTGTAGTTTTTGAATTTTTCTGTTGACAATCAATTGCGGTTCACCTTTCATATGCATTGATATTTTTGACAGATGTGGTTCAGGTTGCAGGTGTGGTGAATTGACCAAACTAGGTTATGAATGTTGATAGGCAATTGCAACTTTTTGATAGATGTGGTTTACTTTATGGCATATGCAACTTAGTTGATCATATGTGACTCAGAATTTGGACTTTGTGAACCTAAACTTGTTGATAGACACTTGCATCATTTTGTTTGACAGTTGTGGCTCGCAGATACACATGCGGCTCAAAATATAACAGTTGCAGCTCAGAAACCAGACTCTGTGAAACTAAAAATTGTTGACAGACACATGCGGCATTCAGTTTAATAGTTGCGACTCTCTAAGACAGATGCGGTTCAAAAAATGACAGTTGTGACTCTGTTTGACAATTGCGGTTTTTTGAAGATGATGTTTCAGCTAACTCCATTGAAAGATCAAGTTTTTTGATGAATACAGCAAAAAACAATCACAAAATACAATGTGTTTTTAGTTTGATGTGATGGATCTGTTAAAACTAGAGAACAATTACACCCTAGGTTGTGTTGGACAATATTTACTGAGTTCTTACTTGGATAAATCCAGCTATGCATATTCAAGGTAGATGACTAGTAGCTTGACCCCACTGGCTCCCCTCCACGACACTCACTTATACGGGGCAGCCAAGCTACTGTACCCATGAAACTCCCATGGAATACATCTCATCTCCACACATGAACCGTAAGAATGTAAGACGGCTTCACAGGTCTAAACCTGTTGCACTAGCAAATAGATAAGATTTTGGAAAAACTACAACACGGTATTTAGTAAGGGCATTTCATTCATGGGGCACCATCCAATACGGCAAGAGACCATTTTATCCCTTCTCGTTGGAACAGTGAGTTTGATTTATGGGGTTTCCCCCAAAAATCCACTTTTATATACCAGGTGGAAGTCATTGGCTAAAGCGTGTTACCGGTCTGAGTCATCTTGGGGTGAGTAATTTTTCCCACCAAGACAGGCCCAAGTTCTAGACTCCGTAATCATTTCTCTTGCACCCAGGATCACACAACTGCACAAGGGGAGAGGATACTTCGATATACCGAATCGTTAAGGGTTACAAAACGTGCTATCGTACCAAACAAAACAAACATTGATTCTTTTTAATTCAAATGGCAATTTTTTATCTACCAAACACAAAAGATTTTAAAATAAAATAAACAAATCAATGTCTTCTCATAAAGTCCTACATGCAACTGATTAGTAATTTATCTGTGTCTTCGACTTTCATCTTGCAGAAAAGAAGATGTTTTTGGTTTTTTTTTTTGGTCTTCTACGCTTAGTCCTGCAAAAACTAAGTTATCCCCCTAAACATAGCTGCAAACAAAGCATTAGTGAAAACAAAACAAGACAAAAATCAAAAATCAAAACATGAAAAACACGGAAGTTAATAAAAAATGAAAAGAAATTTTATCAGGTAGATGCGTCGCAGTGTTGACAGTCGGATGCAGTGCAGAATGTAGTGGATGTGGCTCGTGTTGTCAGATGCGTTGCGAGATGTATCATATGTGGTGCGTGAGCTCAAATGGGTTGTTTCTTCAATGAGATGTGATTCACCATACGATAATCTACAAAAGAAAATATGGAAAGACGAAAAAAAGTCATGAAATTTGAAGCGTGCTTCATGTCAGGTTCACCAAATGTAACGTAGAATAAATGGAAATCTGCATAGAAAGATGGATAAATCTAATCTATCAAGTATTAATCTAAATCAAACAACAAAGAATGAATAAAATGAACAAAAACAATTAAAACGATAACTAGAACAGTCTCACCGAATATCCATCCACTTCTTCGAATTATCTTAATTGTCCTTCTCCATTTTGTTGTATTAGTATTCTTGCCCTCGGATTTTGTGTATTGATGCAAGCATAACCTAGATGTATTGTCTAAGCAAAATATCGAAGATAATAGGTTCTTCTCAAAAGTATTGATTTCGAGAGGAGGAATAATGACAATGACAAGTCAATTTATAGAAATTGGGTTTTCGAACGATCGGCTCAGATTCGAAAGAGAGATCAACGATCGAGATTGATGAATGCCATGCGATGTGATTTTTTGTGTCAATTAGAACGTGAGTTAGGAAATTCTGTGGGATAAAGATTAAATTAGAATAACAATTTAATCTAGTGTTAAGACTGTTCGAAAGTAAGAAGAATAGACTTTGAATGTCAAAGATAAAGACTTAAATAGATTTGAAGTTTTTGTTTGAATGCACACATGAATTAATTAATTAAATAAAGATATTTAATTAATAAATATGTTCATGCGTATGAGTTAGAACTAGTTAACTGACTGGTTGTGATAGAGAGTCCTCTTGCAGAGACGATCAGATATTGAATCCAAAGATAACTGACGGATTTAAATAGATCTCGAGTCAGAAGGTGAGTGAATAATTAGATAATTGAACAACGGAAGAATGTGATAGAAACAATTAATTATGAATTAAATGTTAATTTAATTCAACATTCGAAATTGAAAGATTTAAGTAAATAAATTATAATAATTTATTTAATTGACCGTTGAAAAGATTAATTGAATAATTAAATAATAAATATTTAATTATAGTTGAAATATGATAAAGGGGTTAATTAAATAATAAATTATTTAATTAAGAAGAGAATTAATTAGTTAGTGACATAATTAAATAAATACGATTTATTTAATTAATCAAAGTTGAATAAGGGTCATAATGAATTAATTAAATAATTAAAAGGTTATTTAATTAATAGAGGAAAGATGTGTTTAGAAAGTAATTAAATAATTAAATAATAAACATTATTTAATCATGACCATGGACATTAGAAAATTATGTCGAAAGTGGTGCTCACAGGCCTAGACCAATTTTCGGTGTCTACACATTCATATCCATTTAATTCCATTTTCCATGCTTACTTTCATCTGTAGGTTTGTCTTCTACTGCTAGCTCCCATAAGCCTTTCATTTGTAAAATCAATTTCATCTCACATTTCCAACTCGCATAGTTGGAACCATCTAATTTTGCACTAACCACAATATTAGAGATCTCAGAGGCAGCCATAGCAAGAACAAAATAAACTCTCACGGCACACAAACACAGGGGCTTAAAGAATAAGGCCCCTACCAACACACACAATGGAATTTTTTATTATCGTGCCTTGATGTTGACCTTCTTATGAACCAAACAAACAAGGAATTTTACAATTTGTTACTTACAATTATGAAGGAGAGTTTTATCAATCTCTTCACTTCAACAAGAATTGTCAAAATTTACAATATGACAATGGGTAAGTGCACCAAGATGGTTCCCAAAAAGGGGACTTAAGTGGACAACTTTTTTTTGAAATCGGGAAATACTAACCTTGGACGTGAAATTGAGGATACTTAGACTCAAAATTTTGAGATGGAACAAAAAGAAGGATTCAAGTGCTTCGAGTCTACTTTCTAAACTATGAATTTAATTTGAAAATGGTCGAGATTAAGGGGTTCAAATGATAGACGTATACAAATTGGTGTTGTTTTTGTCAGAAAAACATAACATAGCAACTCTTGTACGACCCTTGTACGGTGAACTTTCTTTTAGTATTTTTAAAATCACAATGGTCAGAAGTTAGCTAATAGTATGTAGTTGATGCACAATTTTTCTGATAATTTTTTAATGAATATTTGATTTTTTACTAATTTGCGAAGTGGACATATCCTGAAAATAGAATTTTGGCCGTGCTACACCTACAAATTTTGGAAACTAATTGATTTTTTTTTTAATTTTTTAACTTTGTAGAATGGAGTCTAGTTTCTAAAAATGTAATTTATTTGAAAATTTGATGAACGGTTAATTTATAATGAAAAAAATACCAAACACTTCTTTTTGGCAAAAAAAAGACATACAAATAAAATAAATTATGGATGAAAGACTTAACGTTTTCATAAAGTGAAAAAAATTACATCATTGGATAGCTAAGAGATAACCCAACATTACCCATGTGCTCGATTTTTTCAATATTGAACCACGTGCAATCCTGATGGTGAGCATGAACTCGATTATGAGAATTTTTTTAAAGACATGTCTCTAGTTGTTGGGAATTCCCTCCAAGCCTTTGGGTTGGTATTCCAAGGCAAATACCAAGCCTAAGGCTCGAGAATTCCCAAAGCAAGATATAACGCGAGCGCGTTATAACGTGCTCGCGTTATATCTCACTTTTGACATGCTTTTTGCTTCTGCGGGGAACATGTCTACTAGCACATAACGCGAGCGCATTATAACGCGCTCGCGTTATGTCTTACTTTATGTTAAATTCCAATATATTAATGTATTTTGATATATTTTTATGTACATGTATGTATGTATGCTTGTATGGATGTAAGATTATATGTATGTATGTATTATGCTTGTATATATGCATTTATGTATGTCTTTAGACGAAGGGAGAATTTAGAGAGAGTCTAGAGAGATGGAGAGGGGGTCGAAGTGAGAGTTTAAGAGAGATGGAGTGGGAGAGAAGGGGTTGGATTGAGGGGGACTTAGCTAGGTAGGGTGGGAGGGATAGAGGGAGGGAGAGAGAGAATTGAGGGAGAGGGAGAGAGAGAGAGGGGTGGGAGAGGTGAGAGAGGAGGGAGAGAGAGAGAGAGAGAGAGAGAGAGAAGGAGAAAGAGAGAGTTTTGTAGGTAGGGTGTGAAAGGGAGAGACTTGAGAGTGTGAGGGGGGTGAGAGGTAGAGACATGAGAGATAGGTAGTGAGAGGGAGTGTGAGAGAGAGGGAGTGGGAGAGAGAGGGAGTGTGAGTGAGAGACCTGAGAGAGGGAGAGGGTGTGAGAGGGAGTGACCTAATAAAGGTAGAGAAAGAGGGAGAGGGTGTGAGAGGGAGTGACCTAATAAAGGTAGAGAAAGAGGGGGGTGGAGTGAGAGGGACTTATCTAAGTAGGGTTAGAGGGATAGATAGAGAGAGGGGAGAGAGGCAAAGAGAGAGTTACCTAGGTAGGTTTCCAGAGGGAGAGACCTTAGAGAGAGAGGGGTTGGGAGGAAGAGACATGAGAGAGGGAGAGAGAGGTAGTGGGAGAGAGTGGTATGGAGTGGGAGGGACATAAAGAGAGATGGATAGAGGGAGTGAGAGAGGGTGGTAGGGATTGATTGAACAAGAGGTACGCAGAAAGAGGGAGATGATAGATAGAGACAATTAGAGAGGGTGGGAAGGAGGGAAGGAGGGAGAGGTGAGATGTATAGATAGAGAGAAAGTGATAGGGGTTGAGGGTATAGGGTTGAGGGATTAGGGTGGAGGACCTATGGGGTTGATGGTTTCTAGGGTATAAGGGTTTGAGGTTTGAGAGAATAGGTTTGATGGTAGAGGGTATTTAGTTGAGGGTATAGGGTAGAAGGTTTAAGGTTTAAGCATTTAGGGTTCAAGGGTTTGGGGTTAATGGTTTAGGGTTAAGGGTTTACTTGGTTGAGGGTATAGGGTTTAGGGTATAGGTTTGAGGGTATATGGTTGAAGGATTAGGTTCAGGGTCCAATGTAAGGGGTAGAAGGTTTAGGTTTTAAGGACTGAGGGTTAAGGGATTAAGGGTTGAGGGTTGAGAATTGAGGGTTGAGTGTTTAATGTATAGGGTAAAGGGTAGAGGGTTTAAGGGTTGAGGGTTGAAGATTGAGGGTTTAAGGTATAGGGTCAATGGATTAGGGTTGAGGGTCCAATATATAGGATAGAGGTTATAGGGTTTGAGAGATTAAGGATTGAGGGATTAGGTTTTAGGGTAGAGAGTATTGGGTTGAGGGTAGAGGTTAGAGGGTAGAGGGTAAAGGGTAGAGGGTAAAGGGTTTAATAGTTTAGGGTTTAAGGGGTTAGGGTTGAGGGTCAAGGGTTTAGGGTTGAGTGTTTAAGGGTTTAAGGGTCAAGAGGGTTGAGGGATTAGAGTAGAGAGTTTACTAAGTAGGTTTAAGGGTTGGTGGATTAGGTTTGAGGGTAGAGGGTAGAGGATTGTAGGTAGAGGGTAGAGGGTTTATGGGTTAGGGTTTAAGGGTTTAGGGTTTAGGGATGAGGAATTAATAGGTTATAGGGTAGAGGTTATAGGAGTTGAGGGATTAGGGTTTAAGGGTTGAGGGTTGAGGGATTCAGAGGGTATAGGGGTTGAGGGATTAAAGTTTAAGGGTTGAGGGTTGAGGGTTGAGGGATTAAGAGGGTATAGGGGTTGAGGGATTAGGCTTTAATGGTTGAGGGTTGAGGGTTCAAGGATTAAGAGGGTATAGGGGTTGAGGGATTAGGGTTTAAGGGTTGAGGGTTGAGGGTTGA